>UESW01003860.1:1270850-1400981 GCA_900491605.1 Calamus simplicifolius
CCCCCCCCCTCTTGGGTTGTCATCTGGGCCAACAAATTTAGATAAAGGTTTTACTTGATTGGCCATTGGCCATTAAGGCAGAGTTAGAGCCGCTAAGGCTAAAGTGAAGCCGTTGAGACTATGATAAGGCTGCTGAAGTTGTAATGAGGCTACGAAGGCAGATGAATGGAGCCGCTGAGGCTGCAGTAAAACCGTCTCGAGGGTTTCACAGCCGGCCCGAGTGATGACCCAAGAGTTGAGAGTCGTCTGGTGCCTTTTTAACCCCGAAGGGTGACCTGAGAGTTAAGAGTTGTCAGGTGCCTTTTTAACCCCGAAAGGTGACCTGAGAGTTGAGAGTCATCAGGTACCTTTTTCTTTGCACCAACGATCTTTGCTGCCGACGTTGGAGTCAGTCTTTGGCCTTTGGTGCCGAGCTGGCCTCGAGTTTGAGTGCTGATGGTACATCGGGCTTTGAGTGCCAACCAGAGTCGGGCTTGAGTGCCGATGGTACATCGGGCTTTGGGTGCCGATGCTTGGGGTCGGCTGAGGCCAACCCTGCTGGACTCGGTCTTCGAGTGCCAACCGGGATCGGGCTTGGAGTGTCGATGCTTGGGGTCGGTTGAGGCCAACCCTGCTGGACTCGGTCTTCGGTGCTGAGCTAGCCTCGGGCTTAAGTGCCGATGGTACATCAGGCTTTCAGTGCCGATGCTTGGGGTCGACTGCGGCCGACCCTGCTGGACTCGGTCTTCGGTGCCGAGCTGGCCTTGGGCTTAGAGTGCCGACGCTTGGGATCAGCTGAGGCTAACCCTGCTGGACTTGGTCTTCGGTGCCGAGCTGGCCTCGGGCTTAAGTGTCGATGGTATATCGGGCTTTGGGTGTCGACGCTTGGGGTTGGCAGAGGCCGACCCTGCTGGACTCGGTCTTCGAGTGCCGACCGGGGTCGGGCTTGGAGTGCCGACGCTTGAGGTCGGTTGAGGCCAACCCTGATGGACTCGGTCTTCGGTGCTGAGCTGGCCTTGGGCTTAAGTGCTGATGGTACATCGGGCTTTGGGACACTAACGTGAGGTTGTTCTTGAATGCTGATGTAGAGTTGATCTTCCCTGCATGACATTTTCAAGAATCAATGAAAGAAATACTGTTAAGTATGGTGTACTTATCTCTTGTAGCACCCTTGTCTCCCTCTGCTGATTTGGATACTTTTGTTTGCTGGTGGTCTGGCCCTAAGGGAATCAAGATGGTTGGAGTGGAGGTGCTGCTGCCCTTATTGGGGCTTCTTCCTGCGTTGCCGTCCGTAGGAGAGAAGGCCGCTTGGGCAGCGAGTGGTGGCTCTCTGAGCTTTGAGTTGCTGATGAGCTTGACGACGGTGGACCTCTTGCTGGGGAGATTCCCGACAGGATGAAGGATGGCTGGCCTGAGCAGTGGCCAAAGAGCGAGTGGAAGCTTTTGCTCACTATTGCGCGATCATGAGATGTTGCCTCCGAAGCTTTTGCTTAGCTCGTTGAAAGTGCCCCCCCAGCATAACTGGTGAAAGCTTCCTAAATTCTTGTCATCACCATCTTTACGATCCACCATTTTGATAAAAAGGGTGAGGATCTGCAAACCAGCATCACTGACCCCCCTACCTGGTGCGCCAATCTGTTGACGCCAAATCACCGTCCTCGAACGTCCGCGAGCATCCGGTTGCCTCCTCCAGCGAGCCCAGGATCTCCGGCGAGCTTCTTGCACATGTGGGCCTGCAAACGAGTCCCGAGGGTCGAAGATTCTGGTGGAGACCCTCGGACGCTCAAGTCAGTGCTATGGGCAACAGCCGTGAGCTTGAGGAAGCTCGAAAGAGAGAAGAAGAGAAAGGCTTAGAGCTGTGCTTTCTGTGAGCAAGAATGAGCGTTTAGGAGTGTAATGAGTTCGTTACCTGGTCGGAGGTCCCTCTTACCCATTTTATAGATGCTTAGAGTCTACTAATTTTTTGATATAATCACTTGTCAGAGCATTAACTGATAGCAGCAACAGTGGAGCTTACCTCCATGTGACATGTCAGTGCTGCAAGCTGTGTCCGTCAGAATAGGTGGCTGCAGCTGGTTGGCAGGTGCTATTTTTGGTTTGGACAGCTGTCGCAGGCTATTGCAGTGCGTGGCCGACCGTTACGGCACTTGCCAGACGTGTCCCCTACATCGCCTTTTTGCAATCATGGCACTATTCATTTGCTTGGCACTATATATGCCCTTGGATGAGCTTCAGAGAAGGCCGTGGGTGAACACTTGCATGGCACTGTTCACTTGCATGGCACTGTTCATGATCGAGGCCGAGGCTGAGATGGCCGAGCATTGTTCATGGCCGAGGCCGATCGGGGCCGAGGCCGACTGGGACCGAGGCTAACTGGGACCAAGGCCGACTGGAGCAGAGGCCAACCGGTGCCGAGGCCGATCGGTACCGAGGCCGACTGGGGCCGAGGCCGACTGGAGCCAAGGTCGACTGGGACCGAGGCCGACTGAAGCCGAGGCCAACTGGGACCGAGGCTGATTGGAGCGGAGGCCGACTGGAGCGGAGGCCGACTGGGATCGAGGCCGACTGGGATCGAGGCCGACTAGAGCCGAGGCTGACTGGGACCAAGGCTGATGGGCCAAGGCCGACTGGAGCCGAGCCCAACTAGGGCCGAGGCCGACTGGAGCCAAGGCTGACTGGGACCAAGGCTGACTGGAGCCGAGGCCGACTGGGACCAAGGCCGATTGGGGCCGAGGCCGACCCTCATCGAAGACGGCATTCACCTCCCGTTAGCCTGCTCCGAGGGGACTTGATCAACCATATAACCAACTATCCTTAAAAGCCGTTTAAGTAAAACAGCCGATCACTAACCATTGGATCATCCTCACATGCGATCCGGTGGCTTAGATTTAATCGTTCATCCAAGAAGAAACCCTAGACCCGATCCACCACGGTCCCTTCATAAGTTTGGAGCCCCTCGCCCCACAGGCGAAAGATCAATTCCAGCAATCGCTCTCCGTCCTCCTCTCCTTTCCTTGGCTAGTACAAAAAAAGCTCAGTTCTGTGATCCCTATAATGTGCATAGTATTTTTCTCTCCCCACTCTTTTTCTTTTTTCTTTTTTACAATGGCTACACAAAATTTTTCTATGTAGTTTAACGAATATGATTTCTTGTAGATTTTATTCATTATAACAGCAGTGTGGATGATGAGAACAAAAAAAAAAAAAAAAAACAGTTATCCCTGTCTGATAAGTTTACATGGATGCTGATAATACTCAAATCTGACACATATTTGTTGTTTGTTTTTTAAATTTATTTGATATTTTTGTGTTGGCCTTAAAAACATGGCTGAAATCAGGTTCTTGTGCTTGCGTTGCGCTGAAAATTGCAAGGACAAAGGAGAGGCTTGGATTTTCCAAATAAAAATGGCATGTTTTTAATAAATTCTATGATCGAAAGCTTCGTTGAAATCCATAAATAGATCTGGAGTTTTATAGAGAAACAGGGAGAAAGTGAGGAACATCGAGGAGTCAAGACTTCAGGGGACTTTTGTCTTTCTTACTGTTCTTATCTTGACCCACACCGACTAAGAATTATCGACGCCATGAGAACACATGAGAGGCTTACAAAAATCTATATTTGTTTTTAGCCCATTATAGATGGGAATTGGAACTCTTGTTATTCAAATTGATCTAAGATGGAAGGGAATCTTTGAGAATAATTGTGGCAAACTAGTGGCTGATCACAGAACCGATCAAGATCTCATGTGACTGCCTTGCCATTGTCAATTACCCAATGGAATCACTGGCTACTAAAGTAGAAGCCTTCGAAATTGCCTTCCATCATGAGGACTTTCGCTTTCATTGACTTTCTCTTTGATCGATAACCAATCTATGAACCTTTAAACTTGTACTTAGCAATAAATAGTTGGAAATGGCTGCAAAACTGTTTTATTAGCTACCTTCTAAGGAGAGAGGCCATCATAATGTAATGAGTGGAATGCTTAATCCTTCAAACTATTTAGGAACATAACTATTTATCAAGGATGGTATAAATTGCTTGGCTCCCATGGTTACATAAAAAAAAAATTCAAATGGTTTGATCAAAACAGATAAAAAAGGATGGTAGAATTGTAATATGTGAGACTATATGAACAGATATGAAATATTTTCATCAAAAAAGAACAAGTATGAAATATAGAGCAGACTTGATCTATGTGCATCTGCCTGCAAAAGAGAGTATGTTCCACTTTTAAGAATTCAACCTAGCCAAAATCTTTCCCTTGATGGATTGAAGGTTCTTCATTTTTAGCCACCCTAATTTCACAAGAAATCCAAGAGGGCACTCGAAGTCATGCACTCTTCAAATTCTCAAGATATATATTAATCTATATGTTAGATTGGTGGCTAGGGGTGCAATTTGGGCTGGGTTCAACCCGAACTCGGCCCGCCGAACCTGATTTACAGCAGTGTTTAAACTCATGTTTGCCCAACCCGAACCCAAAAGATCCAGGTTTAACCCGGCCCGATTTGCAATTGATTTGGGTTAGGATTAACCGCAATCCGAACCCGAGATAACCCGAACCTGAGGTTACTCGAACGGGGGTAGCTTATCGGCACCAAATTTTTAGGGGCATTGAAGGGGTCAATTAGGTCGGACGAGATGGCTAACTTGAGGATGAGAAGGGCAAGGCCGTCGATCGCAGGCGAGAAAAAGGACAAATATAAAGGCGGACCACCCACACATTTCGTTTTATTTTTCGTCTCCTTCTCTTCTTTGTTTACGGCACCTCGTCTTTTTTGTTTCAGGTAAGATTTTTTTTTTTAATACAATGTTAAAGCCCCGAGTCCAACTTATGCGTTCGGCAAGGAATTTTATTTTTTTATTTTTGGGATCCATAATTCGATATTTATTTACTTTGGAAAAAACATTTTTTTTTCTCATCAACCCGAATTTCAACCCGAAATTCAATCGAATCCGATTTTTAAAAATAGGGTTAGGGTTGAGGTTTTACAAATAGGGTTAGGGTTGATATTTTACAAATAGAGTTAGGGTTAGGGTTGAGGAAAACCCAAGTTTCATGAGCCCGAGTTGCAACCCTATCTGTGGCCTGAAGAGAACCATAAATTTCTCCAAATTAGCACTTTATCTAGATGGATGGCAATAACTATTGATGGGGCCAATAAGCCCCATAGGCAACGGTAATCTCACCAGGGTTGAACCCAGTCGGCCTCGGCCACTAGAGTCAGACTCGGCCTCAGCCAGTTAGCCTCGGCCTTGGCAAGTCAGACTCGGCCTCAGCCAGTCGGCCTCGGCAAGTCAGACTTAGCCTCAGCCAGTCAACCTTGGCCTCAGCAAGTCAGACTCGGCCTCAGCCAGTCGCCTTAGCCTCGGCAATTCAGACTCGACCTCAGCCAGTCAGCCTCGGCAATTCAGACTCGACCTCAGCCAGTCAGCCTCGGCAAGTCAGACTCGGCCTCAGCCAGTCAACCTTGGTCTTAGCAAGTTAAACTCGGCCTCAGCCAGTCGACCTCGATAAGTCAGACTCAGCCTCAGCCAGTCAACCTCGGCCTCGGCAAGTCAGACTCGGCCTCAGCCAGTCAACCTCGGCCTCGGCAAGTCAGACTCGGCCTCAGCCAGTCAATCTCGGCAAGTCTGTCTCGGCCTCAGCAAGTCAGATCCGGCCATCCAGATAGGACCCCCAACAGCCACCGGGGTAGGACTCATTGTGGGGCCCACATGCCTAGTGGTGAAGCTTCACCACTCACCACTGTCCGCAGAGGACAACAGAAGTATGGCATAGGGGATACATCTAGCAAACGCCGTAACGATCGCCCACGTCCTATAGCAACCTGCAACAGCTCTCCAAGTCAAGCAGAACCCATCAACCAGCTACAGCCACCTACACCTGACGGGACATGACCTGCAGCTCTGACATGCCACAAGAAGGCAAACCCCATTATACTGCCCCTATTATAAATACTCTGACAAGTGATCATGCCCCAAGACTGGCAAGCCCCAAGCGTTAATAAAATGGATAAGAGGGACCTTCGATCAGGTAACTCAACTCAACACACAACTCCTAAACGCTAATACACTCACAAAGAGCACCTCTCTAAGTCTCTCTCTCTTTCGAGCTTTTCTAAGCTCACGGTTGTTGCTCAAGTTACTTACTTGAGCGTCGAAGGGTCTCCGCCGAAATTTTCGGTCTCCAAGACTTTTTGCAAGCTCCCAAGCGCGAGAAGCTCACCGAAAGATCCTTGGCTTGCCAGAGAAGACAACCGGATGCTCGTGAACACTCGAAAAGCATGGTTTGGCAGCAACAGATTGGCACGCTAGGTAGGGGATAGAGCAACGGATCATCAGCGATGCTAGCTTGCAGATCCTCGTTCCCCTTAGGTCAAAATGGTAGATCAAAAAGATGATAATGACAAGAGCCCAAGAAGCTTTCGTCAGTCATGCTAGGGGAGCACCCTCAACGAGCTAAGCAACAGGAGGCAAGCTCTTTGCTCTACCATCGTCACCACTTCAAGCCACTCAAGCGGATCAGCTCGCCGCCATCACTCAATAAGACCAAACATCGGTGGCAGCTGTCCAGAGGCTAGAAGAGCAATATTTCATGGCCACACAATAGTTGCTACTTAGGTCAGCCATCATTTCATTGGCATGAGATCTCCTCACTGAAAAACCATTGCCATCAAGCTCGCTAATGAGTACCACAGTCATAAAGTCTCCCAAGCAAAGGGAACCTACACTTTTCAACTCCAGTCAACATGATTCCCTAGGGGACAAACCATCAATAGGCTGAGGTATCCAAATCGGCAGAAGGAGACAAATATCTTCAAAGACATTTCACAATGACCACCTCTACTCGGTCGACGGCGTCGGCCTCGGCCTTTGCCACTTGGCCCTATTTGCAATAGCCTCGGTGATGCCGCCGGCCCCACCTATCAACTGCAATGCCACAAGCTACATTCTCTCCAATGCCTGTGGTGCGTAAGGTAACCACAAGGATTAACTTGGTCTAAATGATCGCTAGCTGGCCTCAATTAACATCCAACCAATTGAGCGGGCCACGATGATGATAAGTGTCTCATGCGAGGGGAGGTTATGGACTTAGTCATGACCCTTTTCTCCTTACGAGCCCATGATGGCCTCCCTTCTCAAGGTTGACAGTGACAACCCCATGAGGACGTGGCATGATTACACTCCCTGGCCTCCTGCATGTCATGGCAACCACATTACTCTCCTGGGCTCCCTGCATACAAGCACGAATGCAATGGCAACGTGGCAGATGGGCATGGGAGGCAAGGAAACTAGAACGAGGGACTCCAGCTCCTAGTTCCATCCCAACGCCTGAGTCTGCTCCGACTTCTCCCTCGTAGGTGTCCCGATCCAGCACCAGGCTATTAGATCCTACTCTACCATTTCGGTCCTTTCCGGACTGCCAGCTTCAGTTTTCAACTTCAGCATTCGATCCGACCATGGTCTTCCTTGACTATCTTTCGTGCAGACTCCTCCTAGAGCACATACGTCCAGAAGGATGAGTTGAGAAGATGGGTATGCTCCGCTCTATCAAGCCTAAAGGCCGAAGCCAAGACATGAATGTAAGGAAACAAGAGTACACTATGCTTAGACAAAATATTTTCTTTCATTGATATTTAAAAATGTCATACAGGGAAGCTGACCTAAGTCAGGCTATAACAAAACACAAAGAAAAAGGCTCTCGAGCATGGTCCCATCCCAGCGACTTTCGGGTGACCTTTCGGGGTTCAAAAGGCTCCCGAGCATGGTCACAGCATCTTTGGGTCACCCTTTGGGGTTAAAGGCTCCCGAGCATGGTCTCATCTCAGCACCCTCGGGTCACCCTTCGGGGTTAAATGGTCACAGCACCCTCGAGTCACCCTTCGGGGTTCAAAAGGCTCTCGAGCATGATCCCATCCTAGCAACTCTTGGGTCATCTTTTGGGATTCAAAAGGCTTCCGAGCAGGGTCACAGCACCCTTAAGTCACCCTCCGGGGTTCAAAAGGCTCCCGAGCATGGTCACAGCACCCTCGGGTCACCCTCTAGGGTTCAAAAGACTCTTGATAGCCTCAACGGCATCATCACAACCTCAACAGCTTTATTTCTACCTCAATGGCTCAATTCTGCCTTAGTGGCCAATGATCAACTAGAAAGACCGACTCCAGCAGCGTCGGCATAAAGACCGACTCCAGCGTCGGCACAAAAACTGACTCCAGTAGCGTCAGCACAAAGATCGACTCCAGCGTTGGCACCAAGATCGACCCCAGCGTTGGCATCAACTTTGCCTCAACGACTTCATCATAGCCTCAGCAGTTTCAACTCTGTCTCAACGGCCAATGGCCAATCGGGTAAGACCCTTATTTAAATTATACACTTGCAACACATTGCTGGTCACTTTCAGCCATCCAAGAAGAAGCCTCAAGATAACTCATAGTTGGAAGAGATCAATTCCCCAGCTCACAGTTGATGAGGCTAGCTACTCCCAGCTGACCAAGAAAATACAAAGTCCAAAAGGCTCTTGATCATGACCTAAGCCCGACATCAGATCGGCACCAAAGCCCGATGCCAGGTCGGCATCTAAGCCCGAGCATAGTCCCAGCACCCTCAAGTCACCCTTCGGGGTTCAAAAGGCTCTCGACAGCCACAACTTTGCCTCAACGGCATCATCAGAGTTTCAATGGCTTCATCATGGCCTCAGCAGCATCGTCACAGTCTCAACGGTCTCATTTCAGCCCCAACAGCTTCATCTCAGCTTCAACGGCCCCAAGTCTGCCTTGGCAACTCCAAGTTGGCAGATAGCAGCGAAAAGAAGACCCAATCAGCTCATAGTCGGGAGAGATCAACTCCTGACTCACAGCTATCCACTTCTAGACTCCGCATCGGAAGAGGATTACTGGTTGCCCTCAGCCAATCAAAGGTAATAAACTTACCTCCAATATTGCTTAAAGTTCTTTGAGTTCTTTGAGCAGGCAAAAAGTCCACACAAGGCAGACACAAATTATCCAAAGCAATGCAAAAAGGAAAGGTTCCTCCACTTAGACGGAATCAAAGCCGAAGCTAGCATGAAAAGATAAGTGCAAAGATGAAGAGCTCTACACTCCTTTCGCTTGACGAGTGCAAGACATGCGATCGCATAAGCTCAGGAGTGTGGGGGGCATCTGATGGGGCCAATAAGACCCATAGGCAATGGTAATCTCACCAGGGTCGAATCCAATTGGCTCTCGTGTTGGCCTCGGCCACTGGAGTCAGCCTCAGCCTCGGCCTCGGCAAACTCGGCCTTAGCCAGTCGGCCTCAACAAGTTAGACTCGGCCTTAATCAGTCAGCCTCGGCAAGTCAGACTCGGCCTCAGCCAGTCGGCCTCGGCAAATCAGACTCGGCCTTAGCAAGTCACCCTCAGCCTCAACCAGTCAGACTCGGCCAGTCAGCCTCGGCCACCTGGATAGGACCTCCAACAGCCACCGGGGTATGACTCATTATGGGGTCTACGTGCCTAGCTCCATCACTCATCATTGTCCGCATAGGACAACAGAAGTGTGGCATGGGGGTCACATCTGGTAAACGTTGTAACGGCCGCCCACGCCCTGCAGCAGCCTGCAACAGCTGCTAAGTCAAGCAGAACCCATCAATCAGCTGCAGCCACCCACACCTGACGGGACATGACCTAAGCTCTGACATGCCACAAGAAGGCAAACCCCACTATACTGCTCCTATCATAAATGCTCTAACAAGTGATCATGTCCCAAGATTGGCAAGCCCTAAGCGTCAATAAAATGGGTAAGAGGAACTTTGACCAGGTAACTCAACTCAACACATAACTCCTAAACGCTCATACACTCACAGAGAGCACCTCTCTAAGTCTCTCTTTTTCGAGCTTTCCCAAGCTCACAGCTGTTGCCCAAGTTACTCACTTGAGCGTCAAAGGGTTCCTATCGGAATCTCCGGTCTTCGGAACTTTTTTCAGGTTTCCAAGCGCGAGAAGCTCACAGGAAGATTTTTGGCTCGCCGGAGAAGACGATCGGACGCTCGCGGACGCTCGAGGAGGATGATTTAGCAGCAACAACTATGGATGACTCATTTTATGACTCTATAATATCTGAAAGTAGCCTTTAACAACAATAAGCAATCTTTTGCAAATGTTTAAATAGCCAAGCAAAAACAAATTTGCACCGTGCCATCTTCACAATGACAGGTGAGAAAATGTTGAATGTTGGTTTACATTTTTTTTAAAAAAAGAGTTGAATGATAAACGTTTTTTTTTTTCCTGAAAATCTGACATGTATTTTTATGTCATGGTGAAGTCCTGTAAATATTGTACCTCCTTTTATCTAACCCATGAATGTTTCGTATGTGAATTTGTATTAAATTAAATGAAATATGAGCATTGCAGGGGAAAACTTATTTGAAGACAGTGGCGGAAGGCGAGACAGAGTTCGTTCAAAAAAGAGTAAAATCTCTCAAAAGGAAATTTTTTGAGTTTCTGTTCCAAAGATATTATTGTGATTTCGATACTCCAGCACAAAGGTGCTATAGAGGTGAACAATTCGGTGCTTCAGATGGATAAAGGCTGGGAGGGTCATGAGCTCTCGCACCTATAGCTGGTTTGGTTGAGAAGCAAGCATGATGCTTGTTTTGTCTTGGCATTTCCATGGCAGTGTTGTCATGTTCACACCTAACCTCATGAGCTGGTACCTATTGATGACGCCAAGTCACCTTCTTCAAGCGTCGGGAAAGACGAATGTCTTTCTCTCCAGACCCCTGCAAGAAAAGTTCTCGGAGACCGAATGCTCCGGTGGGGACCCTCCGACGCTTAAGTTAGTCACTTGGGATCAGATGAGAACTGCTCAACCGAAGGGAGCTAAAACAGTTAGGGATTTAACTAGTAGAAAGAAAACTAAAAAACCAGAGTTCAAGGATCCTCACTCATAGCGTGGGCGCGTGCTTTTATACCTGTTCGAATATCCCCCTTCTATTCCCCAAGATTGCTGATTTTTAGGAGCCCAGTTCAATAACGGATAAAATACGGGGCTGACGATGATAGGTCATACCATCATCGTATACACCGGATGCATCATGAGTTACCTGCCAGTACGACCTTACAGGTGTCTTGCATCTGGAGTCATGTCTGTGCGCGCCACCATTGGATATGACCGTGCACAGCAACGAGCAGGTGGTGGTCCGCATACCGTAACAGGGTATGGTCATGCACAGTGACAGGGATACAACGGACCATACGCCGTTATGAGATATGGCCACCCTCTGCCACGGATGTGCGGCGGATTATGTGGGCATGCCAGGTGGCCCAGAGCGGGCCTGACCATGCGCCGGGGATCGAGATACCGTTCATGTGCCCCAAGACCGAAAGGGAGGTCTCGGGGGTTGATATACTGTTCATGCGCCCCGAGACCGAGAGGGGGGTCTCGGGGGTTGATATACTGTTCATGCACCTCGAGATCGAGAGGGAGGTCTCGGGGGTTGATATACTGTTCATGCACCCCGAGACCGAGAGGAAGGTCTCGGGGGTTGATATACTGTTCATGCGCCCCGAGACCGAGAGGGAGGTCTCGAGGGTTGATAAACGGTTCATGCGCCCCGAGACCGAGAGGGGGGTCTTGGAGGTTGATATACTGTTCATGCGCCCCGAGACCGAGAGGGAGGTCTCGGGGGTTGATATACTATTCATGCGCCCCGAGACCGAGAGGGGGGTCTCGGGGGTTGATATAGCTCCCGTCAGTTGCCGCTATCTTTGCCGTTCATTCTAACGGCGCAGGATCAGCCATATCAAAGTCGAAGGGGCCAACGTGGCAACCATAAATGCCTTCCAAGTCATTATGACCGTACCATTAAATGCCCCAGCCCCCTGCACGTGACCATCGGACATTAATGAAGAGCATGACGGAAGGTGGCTCTTGGGAGAGCCCACGCACTCATCGTGACCATTTTTTCTGTTTTATTCTCTTTCTTCATTATGGATGGATGTTAGGAGCTAAGGACGAAGGGGGCTTCGTCAGTTTCCTTCCTTCACGGTTCTCTAACGGCATCGAATCAGCCACATCAGATGATCCCTCGCCCCTGAGACAAAGCGGGCCCACTCTAGCAAGGCGAAAGGGGCGTCACCTTCCAAGTGGCTGATCCCCACCTGACTTTGGGGTCTTTAACTTTTGACATAAAGTTTTGATGTGGGTCCCCATCCACATTCCGTTGAGGCAGAGAGCCAATGAAGCCGCAATGATGCTCCTGAGACAGAGGGAGCCGTTGAGGCTGCAATAATGCTGCGGAGGCAGAGATAAGCCATTGAGGCTGAAATAAAATTGCCGAAGCGGAAATAGAGCCACGGGGGCTGAAATAAAATTGCCTCGGGTGTCTGTGTGCTGGTTCGGGAGGTGACTCGAGCGGGTATGGGCTGTTAGGGATTTGAACCGACTCAGGGCGTATGCTAGCTAGGCCGAGTGGTATCCGTTAGCTGCCATACCATCGAGCTACTCCGAAACCATCTCGGGGGTTTCGTGGCTGGCCCGAGGGGTGACTCGAGGTCACTGGAATCATAGGTCTTGAACCACCGCGGGGGTTTCGCGGCCGGCCCGGGGGTGACCTTTTGATCACAGGACCGTCGAGAGCCTTTTGAATGGTTGGTTTTCCCATAATGCATTTAGATACTAATGAAAAGAAACTTTTTTTGTAGTGTACTTAGCTCTTTGTTGGAGGAATTTGTCTCCTTTTGCTTTGTTTTGGGAGGCTCCACGTTTGTGGCATTTGTTGGTGAGCTTGGAGGGGCTCTTTACTTTTAGCATGAAGTTTAGAGGTGGGTGCCCATCAACTGTGAGCTGAGGAGTTGGCCTCTCCCAGCTGTGTGCTGTCTTGGGGCTTCTTGATAGCTGAAAGTAACTGGCGATATGTTGCAAGTGTACACTTTAAACGAAGGTATTACCCGATTGGCCATTGGCCGCTAATGCAGAGTTGAAGCTGCTGAGGCTGAAATGAAGCCGTTGAGGCTGTGACGAAGCCGCTGAGGCAAAGTTGAGGCCGTTGAGAGCCTTTTGAAGCCCGGAGGGTAACCTGAGAGTTGAGAGTCATCAGGTGCCTTTTTAACCTGAAGGGTGATCTGAGAGTTGAGAGCCGATGGTACATTGCTCTGCCAGTGGCATACTGGGCTTCGTGTCTGGTTGACCCAGGGCTTTTTGTGCCGACAGGGGTCAGGCTTTAGTTGTTGAGAGCCGATGGTACATCGTTCTGCCAGTGGCACACTGGGCTTCGTACCTGGCGGACCCAGGGCTTTTTGTGCCAATCGAGGTCGGGCTTTAGTTGTTGAGAGCTGATGGTACATCGCTTTGCCAGTGGCACACTGGGCTTATGGTGTCGGCGCTTGGGGCTGGTCGAGGCCTTCCCTGCTGGACCTAGGCTTATGGTGCCGACGCTTGGGGCCGGCCGAGGCCTTCCCTGCTGGACCCGGGCTTATGGTGCCGGCGCTTGGGGCCGGCCGAGGCCTTCCCTGCTGGACCCAGGCTTATGGGTGCCAAAGTGAGGTTGGCCTTAGATGTTGATGCAAAGTAGATCTTCCCTGCATGACATTTTTAAGTATTAATGAAAGAAAACTATCTTAAGTGCAATGTACTTAGCTCTTGTAGCTTGCATGTTTTTCTTTTGCGGGTTTGTGCACTTTCGTCCACTGGTGATCTGCCCCCCCGGGAATCATGTTAGTTGGATTGGAGGTGTCGTTGCCCTTACTTGGGCCTTCCCTCGCATTGGAGGCCAGGACGAGATGTCTGTGGCCGGGAAGAAGCTAGAAACCGGGACAAAGCTGGAGGCCGTTGAGGAAAGCCTCGATAGTTGGCGGTTGTTGAAGACGAATGGCTGGGAGAGTCCATCGAGGGCGTTGCTGAGAGTTGATATCAGCGGAGCTGGACCCGGGCTTATGGGTGCCAAAGCGAGGTTGGCCTTGGATGTTGATGCAAGGTAGATCTTCCCTGCATGACATTTTTAAGTATTAATGAAAGAAAACTGTCTTAAGTGCAATATACTTAGCTCTTGTAGCTCGCATGTTTTCCTTTTGCGGGTTTGAGCACTTCCGTCCGCTGGTGATCTGCCCCCCCGGGAATCATGTTAGTTGGATTGGAGGTGTCGTTGCCCTTACTTGGGCCTTCCCTCGCATTGGAGGCTAGGACGAGATGTCTGTGGCCGGGAAGAAGCTAGAAACCGGGACAAAGCTGGAGGCCGTTGAGGAAAGCCTCGACAGTTGGTGGTCGTTGAAGACGAATGGCTGGGAAAGTCCATCGAGGGTGTTGCTGAGAGTTGATATCAGCGGAGTAAAAAGGCCGACGGAATTGCTGAGAGGGCCCTTTGCCTAGCTCTTTCTTTGAAGAGATTGATTGCCCTCGGTGCTGAAGCTTGAGAGCAGCTAGAACGAAATCCGTTAAAGGTCCTGGGCTCAGTTTGGCTTTTGGGTGTAATAGAGAGGAGAGAGAGGAAGTTGGAGTCCATAGTCAAAGACTTTTGTCCTCATCTTCCTTCTTGCATTAATTGCAACAATACCTCTCGGCTTACTACCATAAGAGATTAAAATGCCCATAAATGCTTGAGGTGACGGATAATGTCTCAAGTTCATCCATTTTGGAAATTACTCACCGTTCACCTCTGGTTGATTGTTGAGCCTTCGAGTGAGTTCTTCCAGCCGCCGGTGTTGTTCATCCAGGTGCTTAGATGACGCATGATGGTGATAACTTCTTCCCGAAGAGATTTTCTGTGGATGGATCGTTGACTAACGGGTGCAGCTATCACGAGCGATGTGAGAAGCTTGGGCTGCTGCTGAGTGGCCACCGAACGTTGCTTTTGTAGTTCATAAACTGCTGCATTCAAGGCTTGAACTTGTTGATTGAAGATGACCAGCTGGTTAATTAGAGCAGCTGAGGTTGGTGGTGATGCGCATGCCGAAGGTTCTCACCAATCGTGCTGTGGGGCATCCACATCGCACTAGGCAGCAAAAGGCCTCCCTTTCTGGCGCGCCAATTTGATGACGCCAAGTCACCTTCTTCAAGCGTCGGGGAAGACGGACATCCTTCTCTCCGGACCCCTGCAAGAAAAGTCCCCGGAGACCGGATGCTCCGATGGGGACCCTTCGACGCTCAAGTTAGTCACTTGGGATCAGATGAGAACTGCTCAGCCGAAGGGAGCTAAAACAGTTAGGGCTTTAACTAGTAGAAAGAAAACTAGAAAACTAGAGTTCAAGGATCCTCACTCATAGTGTGGGCGCGTGCTTTTATACCTGTTCGAATATCCTCCTTCTATTCCCCAAGATTGCTGATTTTTAGGAGCCCAGTTCAATAACGGATAAAATACGGGGCTGACAATGACAGGTCATACCATCATCGTACACACCGGATGCATCATGAGTTACCTGCCAGTACGACCTCACAGGTGTCTTGCATCTGAGGTCATGTTTGGTGCACGCCACCACAGGATATCACCGTGCATAGCAACGGGCAGGTGGTGGTCCGCATACCGTAACAGGATATGGTCATGCACAGTGACAGGGATACAACGGACCATACACCGTTACGTGGTATGGCCACCCTCTGCCACGGATGTGCGGTGGATTATGTGGGCATGCCAGGTGGCCCAGAGCGGGCCTGACCATGCGCCGGGGATCGAGATACCGTTCATGTGCCCTGAGACCTTCCTTTCGGTCTCGGGGGTTGATATACTGTTCATGCGCCCCGAGACCGAAAGGGGGGTCTCGGGGGTTGATATACTGTTCATGCGCCCCGAGACCGAGAGGGAGGTCTCGGGGGTTGATATACTGTTGATGCGCCCCGAGACCGAGAGGGGGGTCTCGGGGGTTGATATACTGTTCATGCGCCCCAAGACCGAGAGGAAGGTTTCGGGGGTTGATATACTGTTTATGCACCCCGAGACCGAGAGGGAGGTCTCGGGGTTTGATATACTGTTCATGCGCTCCGAGACCGAGAGGGGGGTCTTGGGGTTGATATACTATTCATGCCCTGAGACCGAGAGGGGGGTCTCGGGGGTTGATATAGCTCCCGTCAGCTGCCGCTATCTTTGCCGTTCATTCTAACGGCGGAGGATCAGCAATATCAAAGTCCAAGGGGCCAATGTGGCAACCATAAATGCCTTCCAAGTCATTATGACCGTACCATTAAATGCCCCAGCCCCTGCACGTGACCACCGGACATTAATGACGGAAGGTGGCCCTTGGGAGAGCATGACAGAAGGTGGCTCTTAGGAGAGCCCACGCACTCATCGTGACCATTTTTTCTGTTTTGTTCTCTTTCTTCATTATGGATGGATGTTAGGAGCTGAGGCTGAAGAGGGCTTTGTCAGTTTCCTTCCTTCATGGTTCTCTAACGGCGTCGGATCAGCCACATCACCTATAGTTCTGGTTTAGAATGAGCGTCAACTTATGGTGTCAGGTCCATTGACGCCGAGAGGGAAGATAATTAATAGAATAGCCAGGACCATCATTGAATCTTGTTCCAACAATACAGGTTCAATGTCATTTACCAATTTTTCCCATTCAGAGCCAATGAGCTACCCCTGGCATTGCTGAAAGCTCTCAAGTATCAAATTTTATCTCAAATTTTATTTCGCAATTTCCATCTAACATCCTTATTACTCTCCTTCATCCAACAATCAAATTAGAGAAAATTCATGAAGCCCGTTAGAGGAGTTCATTTGGATTCCTACCTCAAAACTGACATGGCTTCATACTCTTTCTGTTTAAGTTCTGCATCTTTGTCATTCTTAAAAAATCCAAATTTAATCACGAATATCATCATCAATTTATGGTCAACTTCAAAAGAACCAGTGCTGCAATGTTGGTCCACATGGATTATAAGCTGAAACTAAATGCTAGCAAGAAGGTATTCTTATATTGTTCGAGTTAGTTATCCAAGTTTATCGGAGCTGGCATCCTCCATTCCAATTAATTTTCAGCCATTAGATTATCGCCTGATACTTTGTTAGGTTCTCGGAGTGATGCCAAGTCCTGTGACCAACTTAGAGAACCAAATCTAGAAAAACCAAAAGCTCTTTTGAAAGAGCTTGCTCTCCAGTCCTTGAGGAAAACCATGTACTGCACAAGGTAGATAGAAAACAAGTAATCCAGCAACAGAAGAAAAGCCATCATGTTGCTATAAATCATAGATGGATTACAGAAGGGATCTGAATATCAGGTGTTCCAACCAGTCAATTTTCCGGACTGTTTTCCACCTCTGAAACTTGGGCCATTTCTTGATGCTTCTGAACAGAGCAGCGCAAACTCGACTTTGGTACATCAGTTTATAATCTACCAACTGCTTATTTTGAACGTTGTTCCCTTCTCTGATTAAGAATTCTCTTTAGAGGATCTGCTTACCAATAATTTATTTCTGTAAAGATGACAAAACAGCTGAGTCTCTGATGAAATTGAATATATATACATAACTCAAAGTATGAATTCAGGAATCAAATTCCGTTCCTAAGATTTTCCATCGGAGATAAAGAAAGTAACCAACAACCTAACGTCAGAACATTAACGCCATGTTCACTAAATGCTAATCCTATGCTTCTCCAGAGACATTATACTAATCCGGGAGAACAAAAAAAAGACCCAGCAGGGAAGAAATGGTTCAATCATTAGAATTGCTCCTTCGTTCCCCTAATTCTAAAATCGCTAGGTATTTTGCTCCACTTGATTGTGATGTGGCGGTTTGTTCCATGCTTAGCCTAGTGGTCCTTAATGTCTATTGACAGCGACAGAGAGATATCATGGCCCTATGCTGCCAGGAGATTTTTAAATGCACCACCACTCATCCTGCTCCCTCCCATGCGAGCGTGCCGTTTTTAGGCATCACCTGTGATACCCCCACATTAGTCCCATATTAGATGAGAAAGGAATGTGCTATATATATATATATATATATATATATATATATATATATATATATATATATATATATAACTCAAGTTCACTTGCTATCCATTAACTTTCACTCGAATTTTTGGGCACATGATTTCGGCCTGCAAATAAAGTTAATTGGGCTAGCGGGTGGGCTTGGGGCATTACAAATGGTATCAGAGCCGACCTGAGTATGCAAAAATTGACCATAACCTGACTCGGGGATTATAAGATGGGAAGATTGTGATACCCCATATTAGTCCCATGTTGGATGGAAAAGGAATATATATTAGTCCCATATTGGATGGAAAAGGAATGTGTTATATGCTTATAACTCAAGTCCACTTATTACTTATTAACTTCAACTCAAGTTTTTAAGCACGTTGATTTAGCCCGTAAATAAAGTTAATTGAGCTAGCGAGTAGGCTTGGGACGTTACATCACCAACAGCGTATACATGGACAATTCTGTGGTGCAGCAAGCGTACTGCCATCCTCTATTCCCCCACCTGTGACACAGTTGGTATTTTCCTGTGCATGAGCAGAGAGGTGTAGGCATTGTTGCTTCATCAAAGGTGACCTGGTGAAGCTTTGCCAGAGACAATCATCCCGCCTCCGACCTCGCTCCTTCACTCACTGGCTGGTTTTGCAATGGTGACCTGTCTGTTCAAATCTTCGCCTATCTTTTCTACTCTTCCTCGGGGGACTTTGAAGCCTTCTTGGATGGAGCGTTTTGGGCTCTGGTCTCCTTCCTTGAACACTCTCTGAAGCTGTTGAGATAGGAAATGCCTCAGTTATATACATCTCTCTTGTGTGATTGTAGGAAGTATCTGATAGTTGTGGTGGTAGGCTGAATTTGCTGAAGGTGCTGCTGCTGCTGATGGTGAATGTGCTTTGTCCCAGAGCAGTGCACCCAGGAGGGCATGCAGGTGCACCATTACCATTCATGCCATTACGATGAGCATATACTGAAGGGCTGCTAAAATAGCATTCATTGTCTCGTTCTATGATGGCATTGCTCCGCTCTGGCAATTGCAGTATCACGTTGGAGGATTGCCATGTCTCGTTCAGCCAAAGCATCTATCTTCTCAGTGAGGGCTATGTTTTTTTTTTTTAATAGCATTGTCACACTCCACCATGATGGCCATGAACTTTATAGTGTGGTTTTCAGAACAGAATGTAAAGGCATCATCCACTATCACATCATCCAGAACAGAATGATCAGAAGTGCAATCTAACCAGTAAGACAAGGACAACATGGTAGAGTAGTACAGTGTTTGTTATTGAAGCAAATTGTGTCGCAAGAGGAACTTTATAGTGTGGTTTTCCTTCAGTTGATGTTAAGGCATCATCCACTATCACATCATCCAGAACAGAATGATCAGAAGAGCAATCTAACCAGTAAAACAAGGACAACATGGTAGACTAGCACAGTGATTGTTATTGAAGCAAATTGTACTGCAAGAGGAAGTTTTGGTACAGTTCCAGGGAGATGGGATCAGCTTTCACATAGTTGAGTAAAGCAGTTATTCAAAATTATCATTATGTACATGATGCAGCATTTTGTCCCTCATGTTTACTCCACCATTAACATTGAATAGAAATGAGTACAACTTTACATTTTAATTCAGGAAGAACTACATAGAAAATTGGAGAGCACTTTTGAAACTTACTTCCTAGATATGCTGAGAGTTGTAAGAAAACGAAAATGGTTTAGAAAAGACACCATGCATGCTTTTTAGCATTGATTAGCATACAGGTTAGAATACCTGTATCATTCATTTATCTGGAATAGGACATTCATTAGAAGATTGATAAATTGATTATAAAAGAAGAATAAATACATATTTTTGGACACACGTAATCACTAAGATACAAGTATATATTTGACAAGATAGGAAAACCTAACGAAATGGAAATCAATGTAAGAGACTAATGGCGAAAGATTTGAGGAAACATGCTGGACGATATGGCGTATGCTTCACCAAGTTGACCGATGCTGAATGAGATAAGGCATGAGTCACAAGAGAGGCTATGAATAGATGATGATAATAAGAAGTAAAAATTTGTGTCAGCTTTGAGGCACAGGCAATAGTGCATGGAGGCCAAAAAAATTGGGATAGTTATTGATGTGGCCAGTAAAAAGCCACGTGGCAAAAAATAGCATTTGACCCCTAGCCGACCCTCGGGTTGGTCCTAGGCGGCCACAGCGATGTCTGGCCCCTAGCTGGCCCTCGAGCTGGTTCTAGGTGGCCACGGCGATGTTCATCCCCCTAGCCAGCCCTCGGGCTGGTCCTAGGTGGCCACAGCGATGTCTGGCCCCTAGCCGGCCCTCGAGCTGGTCCTAGGCGGCCATGGCGAGCCAGCCCTCGGGCTGGTCCTAGACGGCCACAGTGATGTATGGCTCCTAGCCGGCCCTCGGGCTGGTCCTAGGCGGCCACAGTAATATTAGGCCCCTAGCCGGCCCTCGGGCTGGTCCTAGGCAACCACGGTTATGTTAGGCCCCTAACCGGCCCTCGGGCTGGTCCTAGGTAGCCACAGTGATGTTAGGCCCCTAGCCGACCCTCGAGCTGGTTCTAGACGGCCACAGTTGTGTTAGGCGCCTAGCCGGCCCTCGGGCTGGTCCTAGGCGGCCAAAGTGATATTAGGCCCCTAGCCGGCCCTCGGGCTGGTCCTAGGCAACCACAGTTATGTTAGGCCCCTAGCCGGCCCTCGGGCTGGTCTTAGGCGGCCACAGCTATGTTTGGCCCCTAGCTAGCCCTCGGGTTGGTCCTAGGTGGCCACAGTTATGTTAGGTCCCTAACCGGCCCTCGGGCTGGTCCTAAGTGGCCATAACTATGTTTGGCCCCTAGCCGGCCCCGGGGCCAGGCTTAGGTGGCCCCGATGGTGCTCGGCCCTTAGACGGTCCCCAGGCCGATCCTGAGCGCGAATCTCCTTCTGGAACCTCACAGATTTGACAAAATAGGAAACGTCGATTTGGACATCCTCTTCAGAGGATTCCAGCCTAAAAGTCATTAGCATAATTTAATGACTCTGGCCAAATAAGCATCAAAAGGCGATTACCCGTCATAAAGTACTAATCATTTCAAGTCAGAAAAGCCACTGAGGCCCAAAAAGTCATTAGCAGAATTTAATAACTCTGGCCAAATAAGCATCAAAAGACGATTACCTGCCATAAAGTACCGATCATTTCGAGTCAGAAAAGCCACTGAGGCCCAAAAAGTCATCAGCAGAATTTAATGACGGGCCAAATAAGCATCAAAAGGCGATTACCTGCCATAAAGTACCGATCATTTTGAGTCAGAAAAGCCACTAAGGCCCCAAAAGTCATCAACATAATTTAATGACTCTGGCCAAATAAGCATCAAAAGACGATTACCTGCCATAAAGTATCGATCATTTCGAGTCAGAAAAGCCACTAAGGCCCAAAAAGTTATTAGCGAAATTTAATGACTCTGGCCAAATAGGCATCAAAAGACGATTACCTGCCATAAAGTACCGATCATTTCGAGTAAGAAAAGCTACTGAGCCCAAAAAGTCACCAATAGAATTTAATGACTCTAGCTAAACAAGTATCAAAAGCCGATTATTCCTGGAAAAGCACTAATGATGTCGGAGCAATGAATGCAGATCCAATCCGACCATCTCTGACATTCTATCTGTAAGAGTGCTAACACATCATGATATTCGGACCTAAGCAGAGAGAGAGAGGAGGATAAAAGGAAGGTAAGAGCAAACAAAGGGGGGGAATTTTTCTTAAGCCTGAAACAACTCACTCCGGAGAGGTTTTTTCTTCTTCTCAAAAACTACAGTTGTATTCCTGGTTGCTAACTTGGGCGTCAGAGGGTCCTAGCTGGAATCTCCAGTTACGAGACTTCTTGCAGGACTATGGGGACGAAGGAGTGATCTTGGTGCATCCCTGAAGTCACAACTAACGCTCAAGGACGCTAGCTCAAAGTGACTGGGCATCAACAGATTAGCGCGATGGGAGAATGCTAGAGCTGATGCATTATCAAAGTTGGCCACTTCGGTAGATGACTGCCTAGAAAGAGAGTACGTCGAGCATCTGGAGAGTCCAAGTATCGATTCCGCAGAGGAAGTTATGCCGATCATGCATGAGCCGACTTGGATGGATGCTTACATTCGTTATCTCACTAATGGCTCTCTCCCCACTGACCTAGTAGAAGCTAAGTTGCTCAAGAGGAGGTCAGCCAAGTTTATATTTTTGGAAGGCCGCCTATACAGGAAATCTTTCTCTCATCCTCTTCTCAAGTGTATAGGCCCGGCAGATGCTGATTATGTTCTCAGAGAAATCCATGAAGGCATATGTGTGAGTCATGTGGGGGGCAGGTCTTTGGCATATAAGGCTCTCCGCCAAGGATATTACTGGCTTACAATGCGCCAGGATGCCGCTAAGTTGGTTCGAAGGTGCGATAGCTGTCAACAACACTCGAGTATCCAGATACAACCGACCTCCCTTTTGAGTCCGCTGTCTGCCCCCTGGCCTTTTGCTAAGTGGGGGATGGATATACTTGGGCCTTTCCCCCCAGCTGCTGGACAGCGGAAGTTCTTATTGGTGGCCATCGACTATTTTACTAAATGGATCGAGGTTGAGGCATTAGATAAAATTTCTGAAGCCAAGGCGAGGGTGTTCTTTTGGAAATCTATTATTTGCCGGTTCGGCTTACCTCATACCCTGATTACCGATAATGACCGCTAGTTTGACAACTCAACATTCAAGGCCTTCTGTACTGAGCTAGGCATTTGCCACAGGTTCACTTCTGTCAGGCATCCCCAATCCAATAGAGAGGCAGAAGTTATGAACTGTACTATCCTTCAAGGACTCTGGACCTGGTTGGACGAATCCAAGGGTAGATGGGTGGAAGAACTTCCAAGTGTATTATGGGCATACCACACCACTCCCAAGGCCCCCATAGGAGAGACTCCCTTTAGCCTCATCTTCGGATCTGAAGTGGTCATCCCGGTAGAAATCGGCCTCCCTAGCTCCCGAGTAGAAGCATATAAGGAGGACAAAAATCCCGATCAATTGAGGGCTAACCTGGACTTCATCGACAAAACTCGAGACCTTGCATGGTTTAGGATGGCCACTTTCCGCCAGCGAGCGAGAGGTACTATAATGCTCGGGTTCGTCCCAAGATGTTTTGCTCCGGAGACCTGGTCCTTAGAAAAGCTGAGGTGTCTAAACCAACTGAAGGAGGCAAGCTATCACCAAATTGGGAAGGGCCATATCGAGTCGTATAAGCGCTTTCACAAGGAGCTTACAAACTGGAGGGGATGGACGGACGGCCAATTCCACGCACTTGTAACGCCGGTAATCTCCGCCGATACTATCAATGATAAATGTATTAGACAAATGATTATAAAAATGGTTTTTAAATCCTATTGTTCAATTCAATATTGTAACCTCGGCGGCCCCAAGGATACGGACACCTTGGATCGGCACGAGAAACCTCCGGAGGTTCAAGTCCTGTGTCCTAGGTAGCCCCAAGTCAAACTCCCGAGCCGGCGCGAGAAACCTCCGTGGTAGTTTTTCAAAAGGACCTTGGTGGCCCCAAGGATACGAACACCCCGGACCGGCACGAGAAACCTCCAGAGGTTTAAGTCCTGTGTCCTAGGCGGCCCCGAGTCAAACTCTCGAGTCGGTGCGAGAAACCCTTCAAAAGGACCTCAGCGGCCCCAAGGATTCAGACACCCCGGACCGGCGCGAGAAACCTCCAGAGGTTCAAGTCCTGTGTTCTAGGCGGCCCCGAGTCAAACTCCCAGGCCGGCACGAGAAACCCTCGTGGCAGTTTTTCAAAAGGACCTCGGCGGCCCCAAGGATTGAGACATCCCGGACCGGCGTGAGAAACATCCAGAGGTTCAAGTCATGTGTCTTAGGCGGCCCCGGGTTAAACTCCCGGGCTGGCGCAAGAAACCCCCGTGGCAGTTTTTCAAAAGGACCTTGGTGGCTCCAAGGATACAGATGCCCCGGACCGGCACGAGAAACCTCCGGAGGTTCAAGTCCTATGTCC
This sequence comes from Calamus simplicifolius, assembly GCA_900491605.1. Taxonomy (NCBI): domain Eukaryota; kingdom Viridiplantae; phylum Streptophyta; class Magnoliopsida; order Arecales; family Arecaceae; genus Calamus; species Calamus simplicifolius. Next base: position 1,294,753 of record UESW01003860.1, read on the forward strand.
TAGGTAGCCCCGAGTCAAACTCCCGGGCCGGCACGAGAAACCCCCGTGGTAGTTTTTCAAAAGGACCTCGGCGGCCCCAAGGATACAGACACCCCGGACCAGCGCGAGAAACCTCCGGAGGTTCAAGTCCTGTGTCCTAGGCAGCCCCAAGTCAAACCCCGGGCCGGCGCGAGAAACCCCGTGGCAGTTTTTCAAAAGGACCTCGGTGGCCCTAAGGATACAGACACCCTGGACCGGCGCGAGAAACCTTCGGAGGTTCAAGTCCTGTGTCCTAGGCGTCCCCGAGTCAAACTCCCGGGCCGGCGCGAGAAACCCCAGTGGCAGTTTTTTAAAAGGATCTCGGTGGCCCCAAGGATACAGACACTCCGAACCAGCGCGAGAAACCTTCGGAGGTTCAAGTCATGTGTCTTAAATGGCCCCGAGTCAAACTCCCGGGCCGGCGCGAGAAACCCCCGTGGTAGTTTTTCAAAAGGACCCTGGCGGACCCAAGGATGTCAGGCTCCTAGCCGGCTCTCGGGCTGGTTCTAGGCAGCCACAGTTATGTTTGGCCCCTAGCCGGCCCTCAGGCTGGTTCTAGGCGGCCACAGTGATGTCAGGCTCCTAGCCGGCTCTCGGGCTGGTTCTAGACGACCATAGTTATGTTTGGCCCATAACCGACCCTCGGGCTGGTTCTAGGCGGCCACAGTGATGTTTGGCCCCTAGCCGGCCCTCGGGCTGGCCCTATGGGCCACAGTTATATTTGGCTCCTAGCCGGCCCTCGGGCTAGTCCTAGGTGGCCACAGTTATGTTTGGCCCCTAGCCAGCCCTCGGGCTCATCCTAGGTGGCCACGGTTATGTTTGCCCCTTAGCCGGCCCTCGGGCTGATCCTAGGCAGCCACAGTTATGTTTGGCCCCTAGCCGGCCCTCGGGCTCATCCTAGGTGGCCACGGTTATGTTTGGCCCTTAGCCGGCCCTCGGGCTGGTCCTAGGCAGCCACAGTTATGTTTGGCCCCTAGCCGGCCCTCAGGCTAGCCCTAGGTGGCCATAGTTATGTTTGGACCCAACGATGTTAGGTCCCTAGCCGGCCCTCGGGCTGGTTACGAACGACCCCAACATCTGACCCCAAAAAGGGCACGGGTGCCCTAGGCCAGCACAAGAAACTCTTGAAGGTTTAAACTTGGGATTCTAGGTGGCCCCGAATCAAGCTTTCGAGTCGGTACGGGAGGTCTCTTATATAACCCTTGAAAGAACTATGCTAACAAGTTATCAAATATACTCAAGGGAATAAGGCTAGCTTGCCGAACGACGGAATAACTAAAAACTGACAAGATCGATTTAAACATAGAAGCAACACACAAAATTACCTAAAAATGAAATTTTTGCTATTAATATATTATCACACAAAAAGCCAACCTTGGCTGTATTACAAAACAGAAAAAGATACTCAAAATCAAGACTCGGAGGACTCCGATTCGTCCTCTGTATCATCCTCCACGGTCTGAATACTGTCAAGATTGTCCAACCGATAGACTTGAAGAATTTTCTTCTTGCACTTCTCAAATCCCTTGGCAAAAGTATCCACGGCCGCCTCACTGCATTCGGTCGCGAATTCGGTAGAGCCCTTGTAAAACTCTACGGCTTGTCGGGCCCTTTGATCGGCAGCACTAACCCGGAGTATGGTTTCAGCCTGAGCAGCCATCACCCTCTCATTGGCCTGAACTTCGGTGAAGAGTAGCTTGGCCAAGGTCTCTCTCACCTCATCTTCAGCGGAAGCCAGTTTTTCATCCGTGGAAGTCAGCCGCTCCTCGGTGTTGGCCAACCTCTCCTCTACAGATCGAGCCTCCAACTCAAGTAGTTCGGCCCTGTCTTCTGCAGCGGCCGCCCTCTCCTCTGCAGCGACCGCCCTCTCTTCAGCTTGGGTTGCCCTGAGAAGGGAAGTCCCCAACTTCTCTTCGGTAGGCCCTAGCCTCGACACAGCTTTGGCCAGATTAGCCTCAGCCATTCGGGCCCTGCTCTTAGTCTCTTCAATCTGGGCCTTAAGGGCCCGACTCTCTTCTTCGGCGGCCTTTAGGGTGCCGGATACTGCGAGCTCTCGAGCTTTAGCCTCAGACAACTCCTGAGTAAGCTTGCCCACCTAGGCCTTGAGAGCATCCAATTCGGGTGAACTCTGCTTTCGGTTGCCCCCGATACAAGCGTCCTAAAGGACGAGTGCACTGTTAGATGCCTGCAGGGTAAGAAATTGATCGTAATAAGAAAGAAAAAAGAAGAGGAAGAAGGCAAGAGAGGAGAGCCGAGGATCTCACGAGATTACCTGAAGAATGGCAGTGAAGAAGGTGTCGAAGGACTTCTCCAACGGTTGACGTCGGAGTTCGGCCTGAATATTGGGCAGGGCAGAGCGAGTACTCGCTCGGCTAGATGCTCCTTACGCACTACGCTGACCCCGGATGGCCCACTGGAAAAATCCTCACTAGGGGGCACTTCTGCCCCCTCCTGGGGTGAATGGATCCCCGAAGGCTGATCATCATCGGCCTCCCGAGCCGGCGGTGTCGCCACTCTCTCCTCTGGCACAGTCTTGCCTTCGGCTTCGTGGGGAGGTGGAAAGTTCTCGAGCATAGTCTCGCCTTCGGCTTCGAGGGGAGGTAGAAAGTTCTCGGGCACAGTCTCGCCTTCGGTTTCGGGGGGAGGTGGAGATCTCTCCCTTGCCGATTCCTCTCGAGCCCTAGCCAAAGGTACCCCCATGGGTGGCTCCTCCTGAATCTCGGCTGGTGGGACCTTAGTTACTAATGCTTCAACCCGAGGATCTCCTTTTCTTGGCCCCCCTACTAGTGTGACCCAGGGGAGGAAGGCGGAGCTGCTCCTCCCGGTAGCAAACCATCCCGTGTTGCCCGTCTAGGCTTCTTGGGCCCTGCCTTCACTGGGCCCCCAGCTGCTTTCCTTTTCTTCAGGGCCTCCGACAAAAACTCTGTAGAGAATCTCATCTCTGCATCGAAGAAGCAGAGGGTCAGAAAACGGAGGCAATAAAACAAACACGAACAAGAAAAAAAGCCATCTGTCAACAAAAACCCACATACAAACACACATGCAATAAACAAACAAGGAATAAAAGGAGGAAAAGAAAATTTGGTCGATGGTTGAAAACGGTAGTGCTCACCGGAGCTTGGTGAAGGCGCCACTGATGCTGCTAAGGCTTTGTGAAGGTTGCCCTCCAATAGCAGCTCTGCGCAGGGAGGAACGACAGAAGACAGGAGGGCCTTGAAAAGCTCTCGGTCCCTTTCCTCTATGCTGGAGTTTTTATTGGGGCTAGTGTTAGGATAACTCCAAGATGTCTTTATCCTCTCGCCATGGATATAAAAGAAGCGCGACTTCCACCCTTTTATCTTGGAGGGTAAGTCCAATTTGAGTACCCTCTTGGGACGGGAGGCAAAACTCCACCAGCCACTCTCGGAGGAATTTCTAAGTTTTTACAAAGCTCGAAATGGAGAAACTCGAACAGGGGCGCCATGAAAATGGCAAAGTACCAGGAACGCGTATATAATTCAAATGGAATTTGGGATCAATTGGGTAGGAATCAAGTTATATCTATATAAAAGATTAAAAAAAAGGATGAAAAGGGAGGCGGAGTCCACCCTTGAGGAATTCCTCATACAGGGTGACTCCCCCTCCTCGGCCACAAGTCACCTTGTTGCCATACCAAGGAGCGGACATGCAAACGCTGTCGGGAACTCTGTACTGAACCCTGATTCTGCTTATGTCATGGTCTTTCAGGATAGAACATATCCCCCTGGGCCCGCTAGATTGGGTCTAGATGGAGATGTCGAATGTGACCGAGGGGTGGGGGGGGGGGGGGGTGAAACCCTAGAAGTCGGAGAGACGGCCCTATCTGCGAGGGGAGGAAACTCACTTGAGGGGACCTTGCCCGAGGGAGCCTCGCCCGAAGGGACCTCGCCTGGGGACGGACCAATAGTCTCGGAATGACCAGGTATGAAAATTCCGCCAGGAGCACGATGACATGCCTCAAGAATCTCTTCCCTAGATGGTTCGATTAGAGGCCCCTTACCCTTCCTATCGGCCTGAGGATCCATTAAGAAGAAAGAAACACAAAGAAAACCAAGAAACTAACCTCAAAACAGAAGGATAGAACCAAAAAGGAACTCAGCACAGGGAGGAGGAGCAAGAAACAAGAAGAATGCAAAAGCGATAGAAGACAGAAGGGATGGGCGGGATAAAATCAACTTCTCAGATTTAGGGGACCCCGCCCATCATAAAGAGCAAGGCGGCAAGCACCGAATCGTGGCCCAAGTGTCACTAGCCCATAAGAGGAGCGCATTTCCCCCAGCAAAAAGAGCCGTCAGCGTAATTTAAGTACGTGAAGCCCTTTCCCATCAATCATGAGGCATTTCTTTTAAGTGATAAAAGAACACTTAATCTTCTTAGAAGCACACGCACATCATTAACAGGTTGTGACGCATTAAACCTAATTATATAAAATTTTTCACTCTCCTTTCTCTTGGCAAGCACTGCGTACGTGAGGACCAAGACTCAGGAGGGGGGGGAGGCATATGATGTGGCCAGTAAAATGCCACGTGGTAAAAAATAGCATTTGACCCCTAGCCGGCCCTCGGGCTGGTCCTAGGCGGCCACAGCGATGTCTGGCCCCTAGCCGGCCCTCGGGCTGGTCCTAGGCGACCATAGCGATGTCAGGCCCCTAGCCGGTCCTCGGGCTGGTCCTAGGCAGCCACAGTTATGTTTGGCCCCTAGTCGACCCTCGGGCTGGTCCTAGGCGGCCACAGTTATGTTTAGCCCCTAGCCGGCCCTCGGGCTGGTCCTAGGTGGCCACAGCGATATTAGGCCCCTAGCCGTCCCTCGGGCTGGTCCTAGACGGCCACAGTGATATTAGGCCCCTAGCTGGCCCTTGGGCTGGTCCTAGGTGGCCACAGTTTGTGTTAGGCCCCTAGCCGGCCCTCGGGCTGGTCCTCGGCGGCCATAGTTGTGTTAGGCCCTAGCCGGCCCTTGGGCTGGTCCTAGGTGGCCACAGTGATATTAGGCCCCTAGCCGACCCTCGAGCTAGTCCTAGGCGGCCACAGTCGTGTTAGGCCCCTAGCCGGCCCTCGGGCTGGTCCTAAGCGGCCACAGTTATGTTAGGCCCCTAGCTGGCCCTCGGGCTGGTCCTAGGCGGCCACAGCTATGTTTGGCCCCTAGGCGGCCACAGCTATGTTTGCCCCCTAGCCGGTGATAAGTCTATTTATTATCCTAATTTAATCATTAAAATAAATATTAATTACTTTAAATTTATTAAGAATTGATACTTTTTATGGATATTTACAGAAAAGGAGCCTATAGATGGAAAGAGTTCAATTTTGGAGTCCAATGATGTAGATGGCACTCAAACCAGGACTCGGTTTACCCAAAAAGGAAGAAAGAGATGATTTCACATGATTTTCGATGCAAATTAAGGCAGGTGATGCTGAACGAATGGCTGAGAAATTTTCTCATGATATCTGAACGATCTTGAGCGTCCGATTGACTCCAACTTTGACTAGAAGGAAGCCCTAGACAAACTCTATAAAAGGAGGACCTCAGGCAGCAAGGGAGAGGAGTTTCTACAAAGCTCTTTTTATTCTTCTTTTATTTAGATTATTGTATTTAGGTCTGGGAGAGGAAAATTATGGAGGAGATGCTAGCAGCAGTAATGCATGGCTAATTCCTTCAACTTGGGATGATGATGAAACCTGTAATCAGGTTTTATATTTCTTTTTGTTCTTAATTTCTATGCAATAAAAATTATGCTCTTCTTTATTATATCTTTTGAGTTATTTTTCTAATTGAGGTTTTGATCTGGCATCACGGCCTGTACCCTCTATCGATATACCGTGATCTCATGATACGGTACGTGCCTAAGAGAGATAGATCGTAGTATAATAGATTAGACCCTTAACCTTGCAATTATTAGATAGTTTATACTCTAAGCGGACATGCCGTGATCTCCTGATACAGTCCATGCCTGACAAGAGATAAATTATTCTAATTTTAAATTTACAAAAAGTATTACTATTGCAACATTAAAAAAAGAAGATAAAACCTGTTTGCATGGTGGATTCGGATTCCTGGGTTGCTTCTCCTGTTATTTAAATTTCGTTAATTAATTAGTTATTATCTTCTAATAACCGCTATTCTTAATATAATCTTTTATAGATAAATTTTTTTTCTCTTTCATGAAATAATTGCCCTTGATCCTTGAGGGTACGATCCCGATTTACCACTAGCTATAGTAGTGAGTAGGTTTTATTTTTGACCGCCAACGATAGCGATCAAATTTTGGTGCTGTTGCCGAGGATCTAGGCACGATTACTTCACAAAAAAATTAAAAAAATAAAAAAATTATTATAAATTTTTTTCTTAATTTTATTCCTATTTTTATTTTTTTATTGTTTCATTATTATTCTTGCTTTTATATAAAAGAAAAGAGTAAAAAAAATATTTTTGAATAGTTATTGCTCTCTTTAACTTATTGCTTTTTTTTATAGTTACCTTAATTGTTAGATTTTCTTATTTTATTTTAACATAAAAAATTATTTTCCTTCTTTCACAAATCCACTTTTAACCTAATCAACTTTTCCTTTTAATTAACTTACCTTAAAAGAACATTAAATAAAACCCTAAGACACCTTCCATAAACATAATTAATTTAAATAAACTATATATATATATATATATAATATAGATATATTATATATAATAAAACAAAATAATTATTTTATTTCTATACTTAGATTGACTTAGGTAAATTTATTTTCTACAAAACTCAAAATTCTTCCATTGACATCTCATAATTTATTAGGAAATTAGAAACCTAATCACAAAAATCTTTAAAAAAAATAATTAGATTAATTTTGTTTGATAATTTTAAGAGGTGGACATCTGCTTGTTAAATAGCATTTTCATAATTAACTTTAAGGGCACAAACCCCTAATCAAGATAAGGTGGGGATTTCATCACCCTTCCTTGGCCCACAAACCACATCCTTCATTTTGCATTAACCTAAACCTTTAACTCTAAAATTAACTAGACATTAGCCCCTAAGGAACTCGAGCTCAATAGGACAAGGCATCCAAAAGAGTTGGACCGGATCGAGATTGACTACTTAACTGGTGTCTAGAAAAGGAAAGGAAAGTGGTTACTTAATTGGTTCTGTTCGTTTACCTAGTAAGTAACAGGGGGACTCCCACTGACCTTATCCTTAACTGACTAGTTGATCAGCTAATTTTTGACTTGGAGGGCTCCAAGACAGTCTTGAAAGTTTGGAGCTGTCTAGATCTAGGGTAAACCTAGAGTAGAGAGTATAATCTTTATTAACTTGATTGCTAAGAATTATTAAACCCTAATTAAATTATTCATTGCTTTTAGTTCTAGGAATCTTTTAGGATATTTTCTTTAGAATCTTCTTCTTTCTCTTCTATAATAATAATAATAATAATTACTGTTTACTTTAGAGTCATTGGTAGGGTATATGCTTGGTCGCCGATCGTTACAACCCAACCTTATACCCTTAGATCACGAATAAAAGAACTTTTAGAGCAAACAAACTCAGAATTACGGATCTTAATCTAGAAAATAATCCACCACGTCAATTGAAGGAGTACTTCGCCCCTTCACAATATACATATTCACCATGCATACAAGTACCCCCAGTAGAGGCTGTCCAATATGAAATTAAGTCCAGTATAATCCAAATGTTACCAGCTTTCCATGGATTTACAAATGAAGATCCCTATAAACACTTAGATGAATTCTGAATAATTTGCTCAACTATCAAGATTCAAAATTTTGCTGATGAGGCACTTAGGCTTAAGTTATCCCTTTTCTCCCTAAAAGATAGAGCCAAGTATTGGTTAAATTCATTAGACATTATAATTTCAACTTGGGACCAACTTCAGAGGGAATTTCTTAAGAATACTTTTCTATAGGAAAAATGAATCAAATTAGAAAAGCCATAACCAATTTTTCTTAGTTAGAGGGAGAAATGTTTCATGAAACATGTGAGAGATTAAAAAAATTAACTAAGAAATGTCCATACCATGCAATACCTAAATGGCAATTAGTTCAATGTTTTTATGATGGATTGTCAGAAAGGCATCGACAAATGGTGGAAGTCTCATGTAGAGGGACATTTATGCTAAAAATGAACATGAGGCATGGAAGCTTTTTAAAACTCTAAGTGAAAATTCATGGTACCACATGTCTACTAAGAGAGGGGGAATATACAACATAGGTCAGTCTATAGACATCTATATCAAAATTAATGAACTATCCCAAAAACTTTATCAAATTCTACAAGTTGAAAATACATCTTCCCCATCTACTCAATTACATGAAGTTTGTATAATCTGTTCAAGTCCGACTCATTATATAGGAGAATGTCTAGCCGCATACTAATTTCCTAAGCTTGTTCGGAGCAAGCCTATCCAGCCCAAACCTGAATAGCTCCTAGACCAGGAAATGATCCATATTCGAATACTTACAATCCTAGCTGGCAAAATCACTCAAATTTTTTATGGAAACCCTAACCTATAATCAATCCAACATCAATTAGACCTAACCATCAGGAGACCCAATTTAGAAGCATGTCGTATTCCCAATATCCAAGTGCTCCTCAACCTCCACCAAATAATTATAATCCTACTTTCGAAGAAAGGTGTTACAAGCATTGAAAGGGCTAGAAATGAATACTCATCTTCTTCACTCACACACACAATCCATTGCAAAATTAGAAACCCAGATAGGTCAACTAGCCACAACATTCAGTAAAAGAGATTGGGGTAAGCTACCGAGTCAGCCCGAAGGTAATCCTATGGACCTAAACATCCAAGGATCAAAACTAGGAGGCCAGGTTAACCAACTAAGTGTTATTCATACATTAAGATCTGAGAAACAAATAGATAATCATGTGGATACATATGAAGAAGAAGAATTAGAAGTCCCACCACTTGAACAACTTATTGAGCTGGATCAGCCAGAAACTGCATCAGAGTCTAATATAATGCCCAACCCAGCTGAGCCCATGTCAGAAGAAGATAAACAAAAAATTAGGGTTGTAGCACCATTCCCAAATAGACTTAAGTCCAATAAAAATTCAGCCCAATTCGATAAAATTCTAGAGGTCTTTAAACAAGTTAAAGTGAACATCCCCTTACTGGACACGATCCAACAGGTCTCAGCCTATGCCAAATTCCTTAAGGATCTATGTACCAAAAAGAAGACCATCAATGCCCAAGAAAGCCTTTTGGCAGCCAGTGTGAGCTCTTATCTATCAAACCATATGCCAGTAAAATATAAAGATCCAGGATCACCTACTATTTCATGCATTATAGGAAATACCCTCATAAATAGGGCTCTATTAGATTTAGGAGCAAGTGTTAATATATTGCCATACTCTGTATATGAGCAACTAGGGTTAGGAGAATTAAAGCCTACGAAAATGATCCTACAACTAGCTGATCACTCTTTGAAAGTACCCAAGGGAATAGTAGAGGATGTATTGATCAAAGTTGGTACTTTATCTACCCATTGGACTTTGTGATTTTAGAAACTGAATCAGTGAGAAACCCAAAAAGCCACATCCCAATGATTTTAGGTAGACCATTTTTGGCCACATCTAATGCCCTAATTAATTATCGAAATGGATTAATGAAACTCTCCTTTGAAATATGTCAATTGATCTTAATATTTTTAATCTTACCAATACACATCAAACGAGTGACTCAAATCATGATCAGGATACTGTTTATGATCCAATTGACCTTAGTGATGAAAAGCTTAACATAGAAACCTGCATAAACCAAGATGGGGAGCAAAATGAGGTTGCTATAATTGATAAAAATCAAGATGAAAACTTTCAACTGAACTACTATAGAAAGTACCTGAACCACTACCCAAGCCATCAATAAAGGAAGCACCCAAATTAGAACTGAAACCACTTCCCAAGTATCTCAACTATGCATATCTAGTCAATCAGAAACCCTGCCTATGATTATTTCAACCGACCTAGACTCCTCACAAGAAGAGAAACTATTGAATGAGAATAAAGAAGCGTTAATGACCATGGTTAACATAAAAGGAATTAGCCCCTCGATCGTTCAACATAGGATTCACTTAAGGAGAAAACCAAGCCTATAAGAGACCCCAAAGAAAACTTAAACCAACCATGAAGGAAGTAGTAAGGGAAGAGATCATCAAACTCCTTGATAATGGTAATCAAAGTGACTCATAAATCTGGCTGAAGACGTTAAACTTAGCGCTTTTTGGGAGGCAACCCAAAATTTTATGTTTTAACCTTTATTTCATGATTCTTATTTTTAGGAATAAGAGACTACTCCGCACGGTCACTCCTAACATTACACAAGGCATATCTCGTCCAGGTGTTTTTCTTGTTTTATTCTTCCTTACTCATTGAGGACAATGAGAATTAAGTTGGGGGTTAAGAGAAACCTTTTTGAAAAATATTTTGAAAATACCTTGGCATTTTTTGAAAATTTCAAAATTTTTATAAATCATGTGCTATGAAAGAAATTCTTGAGAAAATTAACTAGGAAAAAGTAATAGAGTTAGAAAGTATTGGCTAATTACTGCAGAGAGCCAAGGAGTAGACTAGCTGGTCAAACTTTTAGTAACCTACTTAGGTCATCTAAAGGCTATTAGCACTTCATTGCACATGCACACTGATGAGGTAAATTAGGTATTAGTTGTAAGGTCAATTGGAGATTCAATTATTACTGAAAATTGATAATTGATATACACCCCATGAGAGAAACTTGAATTTAAGGAAAGAGCTACCTGCCTGATAAAAAATAAAAAATAAAAAAATAAGTGTAAACATTGGTTTTTTATCGAGTAACCGGCACCTTCGCCTAAGTAAGCGTTGTTGTTCGCATTAAAAAATGGGCAATGTGAAGATATCACTAAAAAAATTAAAAATAAATAAAGAAATAAATATACATATCAGGCAGTGTGAAAGCTACCTCAGGTCATGTGCTTAATTTGAGGGTGTATAAAAAATTGATCAAAGTCAGTGATAAGCGAAGATACCATTGTTTCTTACAAGCTAGTACCGAAATGCTAAGTTAGCCATCACAAAATAAGTGCTGTAGATCTATAGATAACTCTAAGAAAATTTCTGATAGTTCTGACAGCAAAATTTACTTCAGAAACTCAATACTTAGTTAGTAATACTGGCTATCTTCTTTCAACCTTAAGCCTAGATTTAATTTTGCAAAAGAAAATCTTAGTGGCACATGGTTTTATTTTAATTACATTGCTAAGGGATTAGCATGATTAGGTTGGGGGTATGATAAGTCTATTTATTATCCCAATTTAATCATTAAAATAAATATTAATTACTTTAAATTTATTAAGAATTGATACTTTTTATGGATATTTGCAGAAAAGGAGCCTGTAGATGGAAAGAGTTAATTTTTGGAGTCCAACGATGCAGATGGCACTCAAATCAGGACTCGGTTTACCCAAAAAGGAAGAAAGAGATGATTTCGCATGATTTTCGATGCAAATTAAGGTAGTGATGCTGAACGGATGGCTGAAAAATTTTCTCATGATATCTAAACGATCTTGGCGCCCGATTGACTCCAACTTTGACTAAAAGGAAGCCCTAGACAAGCTCTATAAAAGGAGGACCTTAGGCAGCAAGGGAGAGGAGTTTCTACAAAACTCTTTTTATTCTTCTTTTATTTAGATTATTATATTTAGGCCGAGGAGAGAAAAATTATGGAGGGGATGCTGGCAGCATAATGCGTGGCTAGATTCCTTCAACTTGGGATGATGATGAAGCCTGTAATCAGGTTTTATCTTTCTTTTGTTCTTAATTTCTATGCAATAAAAATTATGCTCTTCTTTATTATATCTTTTGAGTTATTTTTCTGATTGAGGTTTTGATCTGGCATACACGGCCTGTACCCTCTATCGACATACCGTGATCTTAGGATACGGTACGTGCCTAAGAGAGATAGATCATAGTATGATAGATTAGACCCTTAACCTTACAATTATTAGATAGTTTATACTCTAAGCAGACGTGCCATGATCTTTTGATATGGTCCGTTCCTGACAAGAGATAAATTATTCTAATTTTAAATTTACAAAAAGTATTACTATTGCAACATTAAAAAAGAAGATAAAACCTGTTTGCATGGTGGATTCGAATTCCTGGGTTGCTTCTCCTGCTATTTGAATTTCGTTAATTAATTAGTTATTATCTTCTAATAATCGCTATTCTTAATATAATCTTTTATAGATAATTTTCTTTTTCTCTTTCGTGAAATAATTGCCCTTGATCCTCGAGGATACGATCCCGATTTACCACTAGCTATAGTAGTGAGTAGGTTTTATTTTTGACCGTCAACGATAGCGATCAGCCGGCCCCCGGGCTGGTCCTAGGCGGCCACAGCTATGTTTGGCCCATAGGCGGTCCTGGGGCCAGGCTTAGGTGGCCCCGATGGTGCTCGGCCCTTAGACGGCCCCCGGGCCGATCCTGAGCACGAATCTCCTTCTGGAACCTCACATATTTGACAAGATAGGAAACATTGATTCAAGCATCCTCTTCAGAGGATTACAGCCTAAAAGTCATTAGCAGAATTTAATGACTCTGGCCAAATAAGCATCAAAAGGCGATTACCTACCATAAAGTACCGATCATTTTGAGTCAGAAAAGCCACTGAGGTCCAAAAAGTTATTAGCAGAATTTAACAACTCTGGCCAAATAAGCATCAAAAGGCGATTACCTACCATAAAGTACCGATCATTTCGAGTCAGAAAAGCCATCGAGCCCAAAAAGTCATAGCAGAATTTAATGACTCTGGCCAAATAAGCATGAAAGACGATTACTTGCCATAAAGTACCGATCATTTCGAGTCAGAAAAGCCATCGAGGCCCAAAAGTCATTAGCAAATTTAATGACTCTGGCCAAATATGCATCAAAAGGCGATTACCTGCCATAATATACCGATCATTTCGAGCCAGAAAAGCCACTGAGGCCCAAAAAGTCATTAGCGGAATTTAATGACTCTGGTCAAATAAGCATCAAAAGGCGATTACCTACCTTAAAGTACCGATCATTTGAGTCAGAAAAGCCACTGAGGCCCAAAAAGTCACCAATAGAATTTAATGACTTTGGCTAAACAAGTATCAAAAGTCGACTATTCCTGGAAAAGCACTAATGATGTCGGAGCAATGGATGCAGATCCAATCCGACCATCCCTGACATTCTATCTGTAAGAGTGCTAACACGTTATGATATTCGGACCTGAGCAGAAAGAGAAAGGAGGACAAAAGGAAGGTAAGAGCAAACAAAGGGGGGATTTTTCTTAAGCCTGAACAATTCACTCCGGAGAGGTTTTTTCTTCTTCTTAAAAACTACAACTGTGTTTCCGGCTGCTAACTTGGATGTCAGAGGGTCCTGGCTGGAATCTCCAGTTACGGGACTTCTTGCAGGACTATGGGAACGAAGAAGTGATCTTGGTGCATTCCTGAAGTCACAACTAACGCTCAAGGATGCTAGCTCAAAGTGACTGGGCATCAACAATTATAACCAATGACAGAAGCACTAAATCAATAATAAGAAAAGAGTAAGTTTCACTGAGTCACCACTTTTTGATGTTATGCATGGGAAGTTTCCTCAAAAAAGATGTTATACATGGAAAGAAAAAAAGATCAACAGTCAATTCTGTGCAATTTTCTTCACTGCATGCTTGTGAACTTGTTTGTATTGATCTGTCTTGTTTCTCCTGCTCTCCCTCTGCCCACTGTCATCCATGCCACTGGCAGCAACAAATTTATAAAGCATCATTCCAGGGATTATTCATTCAGAAAATGACAACAAATCAGATAGTTTAGTCTTGAGATGCTAGCTCCATATGGGCGCGTGAGAGAGAGAGAGAGAGAGAGAGAGAGCATCTTTGGGGATAAAAATTGAAGAATGCTTTCAAGGAAAACTTATTAGCCAATGATATGAAAAATTTCTGTGGAAAAGGACATTGTGGAGCATAGTTCGATCAGTCAGGAGTCAAAGAATCCAGTCCAACCAGCAGATAAATCGGAAACCAGCAACCCGGGATTCGACCCAAGTTTCCCCTCGTCCAGATAAAGCATAAAGCTCGGATTTTTACAAGTAACCACACACTAGGGCATCAGAAAGCTAAATAAAGGACATTTACAAAATCCAGCTAAGAAATCATAAATTTCAATATATATATATATATATATATATATATATATATATATATATATATATATATATATATATGTAGAGAGAGAGAGAGAGAGAGAGAGAGAGAGAGAGAGAGAGATTGATGAAGAAAGAAGAGGCCTGACTGCTTCTTCTTGGGATTGGTTTCTTATGTCCTTTCTCCTAGTCTCAAGGCCCCCCGACCCCTGAGTCCGCTCATGGGCTATTCGATGTTGAACTGGATTAATCCTAGTAAAGCGGTTTGCTCACAGGAAAAGTCTTGTTACATCATTTTTGGCTGTACGGATTGGTCATCCATGCATGTTAACATACGTATGGTGGCCTAATGAGTCTTGTCGTGCATTGCACGTGCACCGTCATACACGAATGGTAAATCCGCGCGGTCGATGCACATTTACTGCACCGAAGGATAATGCAGCAAATCTTTTCCTTGCCCCCAAGAAGACAACAATGATTTCAAGGGCTTTTTTAGGTGAGCCCAGTGTTTCCAAAGGTTCCAATCCTTTCCTTTTGGGTATGACTCTGTATGACTGGTCCTATGAACCCTTCTTCTCTATCCTTAGCTGTGAGCGTGGTTTGAATATAGGTTTTCATTTGATGAGAGGGGAGATCTATGGTATGTTTAGAGGAGGTTAAAAAAGAAGAAGGAAAGAAAGGAGAATAATTTTATAGATTCTTATTTAAGACGAAGGGAAAAGGAAGTGAAAAGAAAAATGAAAATTATTTGTTCCCCTTTATTTACCCTTATTTGGCTAAATTTTTTTATCTCCCAATTTGAGATAAAGAAGAAAGGAAAATAAGTTTATAATTTTTACTTTATCCTTTAACTTTATCTTTATCTCTCCTTTTCTTTTTTCCTTTCTATTCAAACAAGATGAGTTTAACTTATCTTTTTTTTTCTCTCTCTCTTCTTCCTCTCCCTCCAAACATCTAATCAAACCCCTACTTAGAGATTATTGCTTAAGATAGAAGATGGTATTCAAATTTTATTAATTAGTTAGTTTCAGTATTGATATAATTAACTCGAATACAAAGATTAGATTAATTATTTAAAAATTATGGCCAAATGATTTTGTTTAGGTCAAAGAGATAATATATGAAAGGTCTTTCTTAATTTTCTTAAAATTCTTCAAAATGATCCTTTCTAACTTTCTTTATTACGGTATCTAAAACCATTGTTGGATAATATATACTTAAATACATAAATTTTGTTCAAGTTGATTTTGAAAATTATGGTCTAATGATTTTATTGAGGGCATATGGTTCTACCTTTCCAAATTGTAGAAAAAAAACCTTAAAAAAATTTAGCAAGATATATCATGAATTTTAATATACACTTTCTCACAGATATTTTATTCAAACAATTTTTTTTTCCATACCCTTATCTAATATATATTTTTTTCAAGAGCTTGAAACTATCAAGTCTCTTATTATTTTTATTGGGCACATCCCTCTTATCTCTTCTCTTGATGTTGAACTCTCGATATCTTTTTTATCGTTTATCATCGAAAACAATTTAGATTTCTTTATTGCAATAATCTATTTAAAAAAATATTTCACTTATTTAAGAGGAGACAATAGAGTTAAGATCATTTCTTTCTCTTTATTCTTCTCTCCCTCTCTCTTGATTTAGTGAATTTCACTCCTTATGCTCTTCCTTTATTGTCACCATCATCTTCGGGCAGTGAAATATGTGGAAGGCAATCATGATGATAAAGTACACTGAATATGATAATGGTAGTGAAGTAGCAATAATGATAAAGGATAATTACTTGAGAACTCATCACCGGTGACCTAGAGATTAGTTAGAATGAGGAAACAAGAGTAGGTATGAACTATTGAGATAGCCTAATTAAGAGATTGTGAATATATAAAAAATTACACAAAGGTATACTATAATCACATGTTATTATATGATATATAGATTAAGTTGTACAATTACATTCAAATTAATCTCATCAAGTTTGATGCATGTGTGAGAGAGGGAATATCTAATAAGAGATAAATTACATGATGAGTAAGACTTCATCACTTCATCTTGTAAATATAACATTGTTCTATAATGGGTAGGACCTTAAGCTAGTCTATCCAATTTGATGGGTGAAACATGTCAAGCGGAAGGCTTTGTTAAGGGAATGCAATAAAGTATTGGAAAGTATTATAAAGTCATGGCATGTAGACCTTAATATATTATCATTTTTTGAAATCTCTTCTTTTTTTTTTTTCCTCCACGTTGCAAGGGTATTTTGCTTATTACTAATTAGAACAAAGAATAGCTCCCTCATTTTGAACTATTGTGAAAGTTTCTCATTGGTTGTGCACAGCATTTGTATGGCATCCAAAACTAATAAAGGAGCAATAGAAAATAATGTGATTTTTTGAGTGAGCCACATGAGGTGCGAGAGTAGCGTTCTTAGTTCTATACCTCTTTAATACTTACACTAGCTATTAATATTTTCTCTTCATTCATTAATCATAGCACCAAAGTTGTACCCAAAAAAAAAGAAGTACCAAGGTAATCTCAATCCTATATATTATTTGTAATAGTTAGTAGCACTCTTTATCAAGCAAACAATAACAACTAATTTAACTTGAGATCACCATATTTGTCACCAAATGTTATATGCTTGCCATTAACAAGCCTTTTAATTAATATTTGCTTGGATAGGAACTAAATAAATATCAAATACTTTATATTTTATCATATAACAATCTCAAGAAAATATCTATAGTAAATTTAGGTTTAAATTTCTTATTGCCAATTAGTCTATGGGTAGGTAACTGCATCCCACTTTGCATTTGAGAGGTCTAGAATCAAAGTCCATGAAGAGTTCAATATTTGGATAGATGCTACACTATTGTACGTGGAGAATAAATTTCATTTAATTTATAGAGATTTGAACATAATATTCTCCCATGGCCATCCATAATTACAAATGAATACAACTATCTATCATATAATTTACAAATCACATGTGCTATGAGCTTAACAAAAATGGACCAGCTTGATGAAGAAAGCTTGCTAAAAAAAGCTTAAACAAGCTTGATGAGGATATCTCCATCACATCTCTTTGGAGGAAAAAAAAATTTATTTTATGATTTGGACATCATCTTCAAATTAACATTATGACAGATGTGATAATTGAGATCTTCATTTTGTTTTGTGTAGATGTATAGTTTTAAGATGTGAAACTGCAAAAGGCTTGGAAGTATGAAAAAAATATTAAGGATTACTTCATATGATCACTCCATATGACATTAGGCTTCATTTCTTGGAAGGTATTAAAGCTAGCCAAAATTTATATTTTTCAAGTAAGTATTACCTATAAGAAAATAATTTATTAATATTTTTTTGTATATTGAAAAGTGACTTTGATATCCGTCCTAATTTATTAAGGTATTATTAATTATGTATTACATATTATCAAGCATCGATTCTATAAAATCAAAGGCATCTAAAGGTATTATTGTCAACTATCCATCCTAAAAAGCCGTAGATGCCCAAGGCATTGCTATCTAATCATACGAGGAAGCTGATGACACACTCAATACTAGATGACCTCTACCTTCAACGACCACAATACTCCAAGAGACAAGCTTCCTTAGCCTCATCTGATTCCTATATTAAAGCTGCTTAAAGTCAAAGCCATCTTTTTTGCTTTGGCTTATCATTGGATTAGATAAAGCAATCCTGAAAAAGCTCCCTTAGTTTTTTTTTCCTATTGCCAAAAATGTTTCTTCCCGAGATAATTGGTTCTTTTAATTAGCATCAAGATTCTAGTTTGATGGATCATGTCATTAATTAATCAGCCATATGCTTGATTTCGCCACAAGAATCAATAAAAAAAAGGTTAAAAAAATGATCAAGAGCTTCATTTGATCCTTTAGGCACCTGCTGATTTGATATAATATCAGATTAATCATCATGTTCACTTGTTTCGTCTATGCATTGAAATCAAATTATCCTTGAAGCACTTTTAAAACCCACCTCATAGTCCTGAAATATGTATGGTGTTAACTACTCTCAAATAATATTATATTCTTTTGCCTAACCCAAGGGAAGATGGAATTTCCCTTGCATGTTCCTCACGTGCAAACCTATCATAGCTCCATATACTGCTTTGTGCCACGCAATCAATGACTTCTATGAAAATATAACCAGATGATAATTCATTTCAATCAATTACATGGCCTTTCCAATTGGCAGACGAGGAGCCATACAAGTGAAAAGTGCTCCCATGAACTGAGACTGCAAGCAAAAACAACTCATGTGAGCCAAAACGGGCATCTTAACAGGATCAGACGGCATGTCCCCCAAGCATAAACATATTTGGAGTAAATGATACCAAAATGCCATCATCTGTCCAATGGACCCTCACTTTTTTTTTTTTTTTTTGTTTCTCTATAAAGTAGTCATCGCTGATAAGGATCGATGCAGGCACGATCAGTGCCAACCCATCTCGCTCACTTGCAAACATCATGGCTGCTCCGCTACATTCTTCTGAGATCAAGTCACCAGTCCAAGTGGCTCTCACACGCATGCATATCATTCAAGATTACTACCTTCTTTCTCTCCCTTCATCCTTCCACACTCCACTGGTAGTAAAAGTTCTACACTCTATTATTCCTCCTCTCTTTCCTCTGATTTCTTCTGATATAATGATTCCGACTTCAAAACTAAAGTTGCAAGGCCATTGGGATATGTTAGAATTAAGATTGCTTATCACTTGAGAAACTAAGGATCTGGAGAGATAATGGTTTTCTCCAACCAAAAAGAAAGGATGACATATAACTATCATCTTGATAAAAATGGACTGGTAGAGTGTGTTTGTGTCGTTTCATGGATGATCATTAGTGAACACATTTTTTGCTACGTTTAGTAGAAAGAATGTGGTAATGAGGCAAGGCCCAAATTAAGGGCGACCTTTTCAAATCTCAATAATTCGTGGCCATTATTCCATATAAGGGAGCAATCATAAGCCATGTCCAAAGAGAGAAGCTTGAGAGTCACACCCCTCAAAGGAGTAGTAGGAGTACAGATGAAGTGAGTGGTTCAAACCATCCATTTCATCTTCTTCTCTTTTTTTCATTCATCAAGGATAGAAAGTAGCAAGCTCTGGCTAACTTACCTTGGGCCCCTCCACGGCTTCTTCTAGAGAGAGGGAGAGGATCGTGAGAGGGCCCTCAAGGATCTAACCTTCTGAAGCTTACGCTATGTTGCTGGTTACTTTTCGTATAAATCTAGAGATCTCTTTGGATGGGTTTATAATTATGGCCTCCGCCGCCCCACTTCCGTTGGCTGCAGTCCTTCCCCTTGCTTTGCTCAAAACTTGGCCACCTTTGGTGATAAAATCTTGACCCACATTGGCCCTGCAGCAACACGCCATGTTCACACCTTGTTGGTACATCCAGGGCCTTGCATTACAGAAGATAGTGGCCCAGGTGTCAGTGAGTTGCAGGACTTAGATTAGCTGGTTGGCACTCTTGTATTGTTAGAGAAGGTCCAATATTCAAATCTGGAAAAATGACTTTTTTATTTATTTATTATTTTTTTAAAGAAAGAAAGAAAGGAAGAAGAATGTTATATTTCGTTATGGCTAAAATGCTATGTATTCTGATAAACAAACAATGAAAATTATGAAGGTTGCATGCTTTGAATGATGCAAATGCGACATGCATGCTTCTAATTAGGCAAGCATCGTACGTGTATGTCTTGATAAAAGCATTGTAGTTTAATTGTGAATAACTTTTGTTTCGTATACCACACCTTACAGTCTTTCCTTTTGTATTTTTGTTGTTATAATTATATTGAACAAGTTTTTTCTTCTCCTATAAAAGAATCGTTAAACATCTTTCTCAATATTTAGCACAAAGAAGAAAAGATATTTTGCAAACTTGAAAGACAAGGGAGATTCATTTGATCGATCAGCTTAATTTGGATGTAATTAGGATATCAGCATTGTAATGCTAGCTAGCTATTATATATGAATAGCTCTAGTCTCTTTTGGAGATGAGAAGCCTTGGATGGTTGGCATGCATAGATATTTCCCGCTTCTCCATTCAGAGCTCAAATAAGAAGTGCTCTATTGCGTATTAGTATTT
Source organism: Calamus simplicifolius (assembly GCA_900491605.1). Lineage (NCBI taxonomy): Eukaryota > Viridiplantae > Streptophyta > Magnoliopsida > Arecales > Arecaceae > Calamus > Calamus simplicifolius. Next base: position 1,315,085 of record UESW01003860.1, read on the forward strand.
TTTACTGCTGTTCAACACTATGCTCTATCCTGTCTCAAACAATCTCTTCATTTACTTATATCAACTTATTATAAAATTATGTGATTATTAAACTTATTTATAAAACTGTGATTGGGGTAATCATGAATATTCTTTTGTTTCGTAGTGTTGATGTGGACAGAAGCTTGTCAGCACTAATTTCGTGTGTGTCTAGAGCAAAAGTCAGTCAGTCAGCATGGATACATACTCGATGGGTAGGTGTTGAATGCGATGGCCAATGTCATTGGAAAAATTAGCCTTTTGTTAGATAATATATATATATCACTAAAGTCTTTCTCAAAAGAATATATCAGTACAAGTCAAAATGCACATATGGGTCACAAAAAAGGCGTTCCTCTTTAATTTAACTTGCTTTCCTATAATTTAACAACTCAAAGGGCTTTTTACCAGGCACGGTGTGCACTGTTTTTTGCTTTCTTTTGTTTTAGCAAAAGGGAGGTAAAGCCTCAACAGGCTCAGAGAAGAAGAAGACAAACAACCTAATTCCCAATGAATACTAGGTTCATAAGGTCTTGAGGACATTGAGAATAGCCACTGTATCCATTTAAGCAGGTCAAGCTTGCATAGGCTTGTGCCCTCACTTGAGCCTTATACTCTGTGTACAAATTAACAAACTCATCACTAAGGAACATGTGGAGGTGGTCCTTATTGTTTACCCAGCTAAGCTCCTATATGACTCATAATTCAGACAGGCAAGTGTTCAATTAAAGGACCTCTATGATTCATAATATTTTTTGAGAACCCTTAGTTAGTGTAAACACTACCTTTCTATTTCTAACTTAAACTCAACCATTCTCTAGTACAAGTGCTAAGAAAAATGGGTGATATTGATGATAAATTATTCTATGATACTTATCAACGATTAGTTGGAGCACTAGCTCATGAACTTGCATCCAATCTGAAAAGAAACAGCAAGCATACATCTGCTATCTAAATGAGCAGAAGTATGTCTCTCATCAATATTGGTCCCTACATAAACCAAAGCAACAAGGCCATTTGGAGCATAAACTCCCTCTGGTGGATCCATCAGGCCGGGAATGGATTTAGAAAGAGGTGGGATAGTCTCTCTCTCTCTCGCTCTCTCTCTCTCTCTCTCTCTCTCTCTCTATATATATATATATATATATAAACGTATCTCTTGTTTATCTTGTACGTAAAGTTCCTTGACCTATGATAAACTGACACGTGTCCCAAAAGCCATCCGTACATTGCGTTTTAGATTTGCCATCCTCCGCGTATTCCTTCTCCAGCATGCATGTCGGGCGATGGCATTGAGGTTTCGGTGCGTTCACCTGACCGGTGAACTCGCCTCTCTTTCTTTTAAGCACTCACCGGCGCTTGAATTATCATAGCCTTTTTCTCTCTCGATCAGAAGTAAAATTTCTTCCCATAGGGAAAAAATTGTGTGAAGTGATAAAAATTATCGAAAGTCTATAGACACAATGCCTCCCTCCCCTAATCTGCAGGGCTTTTGTAAAGTAATCTTATTTTATGTGATGACGCCAAGTCACTTTCCTTCAACGCCGAAAGACAGAGGACCTCCTCTCCGAAGAACTCCTGCAAGAAAGTCCCCTGAGACCGGAAGCTCCCGATGGGGACCCTTTGACGCTCAAGTAAGTCACTTAGGAACAGACAGAAAAGAAAACTAGCCGAATGATAGCTAGAGAACTTGAGTTCTGGATCCCTTCCTCATTGTGAGTGTGGGCATTTTATACCTGCATGAGGATCCCTTTTTCCGCTTCCAGAAGGTTGATGATTTCGAAGTGTCATTGTCCGGTAGTGGATAGATGGCTAGGCTGATAGCGACATGTCGCAACCGACACTGAGCACGTCAGAGGTGTCTTGCCCCGCCAGCCACCTGTTAGATGCGGTGCCACAGGTGACAGATAGGCCTGGTTGTGTCAGACGTGTGCCGCTACGGGATGTGGCCACATGCTGTTGAAGAGAGTAGTAGGCCACGTGGCTACCACAGACAGTTGGCGGGCCACGTAGGTGTGTCAGAGGGCTCGAGGTACTGGGATATGAGATCCGAGGCCGAGGGAACGCCAGGTCCGAGGCTGAGGCCGAGGGGGCCGTGGGGACGCCAGGTCCGAAGTCGAGGGGAACGAGGGGACACCAGGTCCGAGGTCGAGGAGACCTCGGAGGCCGAAGTCGCCTCGCAGGGCCGAGGCGGGGGTTCCATCAGTTACCTTCACTGTTAACTCTAACGACGTTGGATCAGCCACATCAGATGCTCCCTTGCCTCTGAGACGAAGCAGGCCCACCTCTGCAAGGTGAAAAGGGTGTCACCTCCCAAGTGGCTGATCCCCACCTACTGCCAACTACCGATGGGCACGTGTTCTTGGGCATTGCGATAACTTAGCGCGGGCAGCTTGGAGGGTGCAATGGTACAGCCACTGTCATTCGTCTGATCTACAGAGTTCGGCCTCGAAGTGGGGATGTCCTCTTAGAACCAATGAAAAGCCATCGCCATCATTGTTATCATGACCCTGACATCAGCGGTGCCCCGCTATTAGCCGAAGGTGGAGCGTCCCACACACCGGGCGCTTACCGAGGCGACCCAGCCTATGACGAGAGTCCACGTGGTCGGGCAGGTGAGGCAGGATGATTTAAAACCGATAAGTAGGGGAAAAGCTGAGCCTCGTCATTTTGCTCTGCAACAGTCATCTTCTTCCTCTGGCTCTCGACCCCTTCATCGTCCCGAGAACTAGTTTTCACTGCCTCCGCCTTAGGTTAGCTCCTTGACCTCTCCAAACCTTCCGATTTTTTTCCTTGAGCCTTCCATAATGTCCTGTCCTCTTCACCTTCCTGGTCTTCCTCTGCCCAACTCGATGACCAGAACTCCTCCTCGAGGCTTCATGCCTCTACATCTCCCGCATCCTCATGATCCTCTTCCTCTGCCCCAGAGGACCACATTCCAATCCTCCAACAGCGAGCTGCCCGCAGGGCTCTGGCGAGGAGCTACCGGCACCTCATTGAGGGTGAGGGCGGAATCCCCGATGGGGACCGTCTCCATGGTAATGTGCTAGGACTTGGCCAACATCAAGGGCCGTTACCAAATCTCCAGGGAAGTAGGACTATTCAGACCGACCCCCGACAATAGGATAGTGTCCTCCCGACCCGGTAGGATAGCAGTGTATAAAATTACCCTGAGGCTAGGTCTTTGCCTGCCCTTTCACCCTTTCTTTATTAACCTCCTTGACTATTATTCCTTGACTCCCACTCAGCTGGTAATTCCCTTCAGACCATCTATGCCTTCATAGTCCTCTGCCACTTCTACCACATTACACCCAGACTTTCCCTCTTCCGCAGCTTTTACACCCTTCGACAACAAGCAGGGTGGTGGCTATTTCAGCCTCGGCTTGGCCGAGTCCTCAAGTCGTACCTCCCCTCTTCTGTTAAGGGATGAAAGTCCCGGTTCTTCTTTGCCGACCTTGACCAGGTCAAGCCCGGGTGGGGGACCCCGACCTTAGGCCCAACATGAATTCATCCATACTCCCGGGGGACAAGGAAGCGCTGGGGTAGCTATTGAGGTCCGACATCCCCAGGTGCAACCAGCTCCTGTTGGAGGACAACCTCCGACTTGCGGGAGTCTCCATTCGGAGCGGTGAGTAGCAGCCGATCCAACACTTGGCCAATTTTCCATTTGTTCCTTCTCTCTCTTTTTTTTATATTAACTCTGACCGACGGCGTGCAGTGATGAAGCTCCCGACCCTCAAACTCAGGAGGGCCGCCGCCAAAAGGAAGAGGGCCCTGGAGGGCTAAGCGAGGGGCAGTATACTCCGGCCCCTAAGCATCCAGTGGCGCGAGACTCCCCGCCACCCGAGCATCGAGAGCCCTCGGTCGCATCGGAGGTGGACCTGACAGCGGACACCCTCCGGAGGGGTGAGGGTTGAAAAGGCGACGGCGACGGAGCTCCAGGTCCCGACCGAACCGACCCCGGTAGAGGCAGAGCAAAGCGAGGGCGAGGGGACGTCGGCAGCAGCAAGTCTGCCCCCGGAGGAGTACCGGCGAGCAGCCCCGTGCTGCCCATGCCCGAACCTGCCCGGACCGCCGAGGAAGCAGGGTTGAGCCGATGCCCCACAGGCCCTCCCTCATGGACGATGGATGCCGATCAGAGTGGCTTGTCTCCCAGGTAATCATGCCTGAGTTCCAGGAGGAGCTCAAGCACCTGGGGGCGTTAACATTTTTTTGAGAGGCCTTCGTGGCCCTCATCCGGGTAAGTAGCCCTGTGACCCTCGGCTTTAAATACTTGACTGCTTTTGGGTACTGACAGGTGTGTTATGAATGCAGTCGGTGAACTTCCTGGTGGCCACAAGGGAGGTCATCAACGATGGTGAGGTCATCGTTCGCCAGGCCCGGCGGGATGCCAAGGAGGCCCAGGCCCGAGCCGAGGTGGCCGAAAGGGCCTTGGAGGCGGCAAGGACTGACCGAGCCGCCGAGATAGTAGAGGCCACCAGGCGAGCGGAGATTGAAGCCAACCGAACCCGGGCGGCGCTGAACTAGCTCGGGGAGGCTGAGAGTGCCGTCGAGGCTAGGGACTTGCACATCACCGAGCTAGACTCCGCCATCCGGGCAGCCAAGGCCAGGGCAGAGCGCATCGAGGAGAGGGTGGAGTGTGCTGAAGAGGCGGAGAGGAGGGTCGCCTCACTGGCCAAGGAGAAGGAAGCCAGGGCCCGAGAGGTAGAGGCTGCCGCCGAGGCTAGAGTCGCAGTGGCCATGGAGGAGTTCAGGGCCTTAGAGCGCTTTGTGGATGAGCTAGCGAAAACCTCTGCGGATGCCTATCTCCAAGGGTTCCAGTACGGCAAGGAGAAGGTGGTTCGGGACCTGAATTTCCCTCAGGCCTTGGAGGTTGAACTAGACCGCATGTCCGAGGTGGCCTCATTCGACGATGAGCCTGCAGTGGCCAATCCGTAGATTTGTATTATTGGCCTAGATGGCAACCCAAGAGGGGGGGGGGGTGAATTGGGTTATTAAAAAAAAATTAACCTTTTAAAATGATTGGCTTTGGAATCAACAAGATTAAGTGCAGGATAAATAACAGCCACAAACAAAGAAATAGAGTGAGACAATCGAAGCACGGCAAACACAAGGATTTTATAGTGGTTTGGTGTATCCAATACCTACGTCCACTCCCAAGTTCCACTTGGGTCCACACTATAATCTACTAGATTACAGTCGAGTTGTTTTACAAGCTCACAACTCAAAACTTGTTGTTTTCCCGGGATCACAACGAACCCAGCTGGTTTTCCGGGCTCACTAGCACAAAACCCAAACCCAAGCTAATCTAGCTTGTCCCAAGGTATACTACCTCCACTAATTCAATCCTCCTGATTGAATTAGCAAAAATAAATAACAATAGAGTTTACAATAACAAACAACCCCTTAAATGAGCAAATATTCAATGTAAATAAACAAGGTTAGAAAAGCCTCTTTGAAGCAGATTGGATTTGAGCTTTTCTTCTTTTCTTCTTTTCTTCTTCTCCTTTGAGATGTTGAATCAGGCCTCAGCTCGGATTCTTTACAAATATTGTAGATGAGAAGTTGGAAAATCACAGAACAGAGCTTTTGGCTCCTTTTTCTTCTTTTTGGGAAATCCTTCGATTTTTGACTTTGAATGCCTTGGATTTCTCTTTGAGCTTTCTGGAGTTGATGGATATGAACTTTAACTCTTTCCTCTTTGATTTCAGGCTCAAGACTTCTTGGATTTTTTGATTTGTTTTTCACTCTCTTGTTTCATCCCCTTTTTTTCTCTCTCTCTGTCTCTTTTTTTAAACGGATGAATCCCCCTTTTTATAGATCCATAGGTGAAATATAACCGTTGGAATGTACCTGGATAGATTGTCCATACAGAAAATAGAGCCGTTAGAAGTTAGGTAAAGAAAATATTACCGTTTGAGCTGATTTGGCATTTTAAAAATCTGTTCCTAACAGGTTGGAGTCGGCTCCAACTTTTCAAGTGTCGGCTCTAAGTCGGGTAACCAAAAATAGAAAGTACAAAGTTCGTTGAGGAGTCGGCTCTGAAAAAGTTGAGTGTCGGCTCGCCGCATTCAGGTGTCGGCTCCGGAAAATGTAAGTGTCGGCTCCAAGGTAGTCCAAAAACACGCATTCTGCTCCCGCATTGGAGTCGGCTCCAGACACTGTAAGTGTCGACTCCGAAACTCTGGGTGTCGGCTCTGAAACTCTGGATGTCAACTCCAGACGGTGCCAAAAATTAGAAAGACATTTGATTGGCCATGGAGTCGGCTCCAGACCTTCTGGGTGTCGACTCCAGGCTCTGAATTTTGAAACTTACTTTAGGCATTTGATTCAAAACACGTTTCTTTATGCCTTTTGATTGATCAAAGATTTTTTAAGCCCTAAAACACTTGTTAAATTTATTAGTAACAAAATGAATATACTAATGTCTTTTATTAATCATCAAAATCAATAATTGGGTCAACAATCTCCCCCTTTTTGATTATTATAAAAACATTGAGTATATGCATAGAATTCTCAAATCAAAATTTTCAAATATGTGATCCTCACAGATAAGCTCCCCCTATGAAGTTCAATTTAACAATTGTTCTTCTTTCTAACAGAAAATTTTAGTGTTTGATACCATAAAGGTAGATATATCAATTTTAACTAAGCTTATTTAAACCAATGCATCTACAAAAGCTAAATATTTCTCCCCTCTTTATTTGTCTCCCCCTTGTTTTTGTTTTACAGTCAATGCATATACGATTTTACATAACTCTCCTCCTTTTTTGTAATCAACAAAAAGATCAAGAAGGGTTAAGTAAAATGACAAAATTGATAGATTTTTCAAGGTTCAAAAGATATTCATGAAGTATTAGATAATTTCAATACATAAAAGAGTCAAGTATTACAAAATAAAACTTCACTATATCAAACATCAAACTATACTTCATTACATTAAGATTTCAAGATAAAACAAACAACAACCTATACTTCATTACAAGAAAATCAAAAATAAGTTCTAAGAAGTCTTTGCAATTCTTCTACAATCTTTTCCATCCCTTCACTTTGAGTTCTAACAAATTCTTTTAATCTTCTGTCAACAAATGCACATGCAGTCATAATCTTGTCTTGAAGCTCAGCATTGCATTTGGAATGTTTCTGAGTCTCCACCAATATCCTTAAGTTCTTCAAATATGTTCTTGAGATCATTCCTTAAGGATTCAGCAGAGGAACCAAGAGTGGACTCAATCTTACCAATGCGATCATCCAAAGAGTAAAGGGTTTCTTTCAAATTCATAAATTAGCTATCAAACTATGTCTTCATTTCTTCTTTTTGAGTAGCAAATAAGCTTTTGAGTTGCTCTAACTGAATATCAGAAAATCCGACAGATGACACATATGGCGGTACAGGAATTGGAGCAGGAGCAAGAGCAGGATGTGGTGAAGATCTGCTAGGCTCTGGTGAAGGATGCCTCGCTGAAGGACCAGCCTCAGATGGTGCAGAAGATCTAATCTCAGTGGCTCTCTCATCCAGATTGCCTTTCCTCTCCCATTGTCCATTTACTTTAACAAAGCCCATCCGGTGCACAGTAGCCAAACTATAGTAGTCAGTATGCCTAAGGTTCTTTGAAGGCTTACTGTCAGAAATCACAATACCTTGACTTCTAAATACCATAGTCAAAATCATACCATAGGGCAGTGAAGATCTCCTTTTGCCCCCAGCCTCAGCCATGTAGAAAATTATCATCGCAGCAAGGTTAATAGGCTGACCTGTCAGAACACCGTCCATCACCACAATGTCTCGCTCCGAGACATACTCAAAGCGGCCAGTCTTAGGGAATAAAATCCTACTGCAGATGTTGTGAAACAATCTAAGTTCCAAAGGCAACTGATTTCAAATTCAGAAACTTATCTACCTAACATCCTTGATAGTGCATCAGACCTCTCACTATGAATATCAACTACTAATCCAGTGACAGGAATGCTCAAAAGATTTCCTAACTTTTGAAATGTAAGGTGGACTCTTTTTCCTCTAACAGAGCTTACAATCCCACCGTCACTCCTCGATAAATTGAAATAGAATTCCTTGACTAGGGCCGGATAGTGGGAACATCCAATGAACAGACCTTGTCCCATCCAAGCTCTTTGATTTGTCTTCCAATTGAAAAACCCTCCGACTCAAAGAAATCAAAATCAATCTTTCTACCCATAGTAATAATTCTCCCGGCTAAGGTGTCTACCTGAGGAGATGAAGGACCAGGATTATCCGAATGGGTTGAGGAATCATCATCGCTTGGAGATGGCTCGCGAATGGGACGCCTTGTCGTATGCTTTCCAGTGGTCACAGGAGCTCCAAGAACTGATCCTCTCCACTTAGGTGCCATGGAAATCTTGGGAATGTTCGATTTGAGGAGAATTTGGCATGGGAAGGTTTTGAGAGAGTTTGGAAAGGGATTGAGAATGATTGAAATGACGGAGGTGTCGACTCTGCCCTAATAAAGTCAACTTGGGACCCCAGTGTCGACTCCCGTAAAGTCGGGTGTCGACTCCAAGTCGCTAACACAGTTAGCGCTCGAACTGGAGTCGGCTCACTTATACGGGTGTCGGCTCCAAGGTCAAGGACCGAGAGCGACATAGAAGAGGTGTCGACTCCTCAAATTGTGGTGTCGACTCCACTGACAGTTTCAGAAAAAAAAGATGAGTTTCAAACATCCGAAACTTGTCAAAATATGGTCAATAAATTTTTGAAAAAAATCTTTGGAATATGAAGAGTCAAATTACATAAATGACTAGATAAATTGTCCTTAAAATTATGAAAGGAATTTCAAGAAATTAATAGAAATCTAGATAGTCATTCCTTAAAGTTTCAAAATCATTCCAAAGGGTCACAAATCCCTAATTCACCTCTAAGATAACAAAATCTCTCTTCACTCAAAGGTTTTGTAAATATATCAGCTAATTGTTCTTCAGTATTAACATAATCAAGACAAATTTCATTATTAGCCACATGTTCTCTTATAAAGTGATATCTAATTTCAATGTGTTTTGTTCTTGAATGTTGAATTGGATTTTTAGTTAAATTTATTGCACTTGTATATCACATCTAATAGGAGTTTTATCAAGTGTTATGCCATAATCTTCAAGTTGTCGCTTAATCCAAAGGATTTGAGCACAGCAACTTCCAGCTGCAACATATTCTGCTTCAGCAGTTGATAATGCAACCAAATTTTGCTTTTTGCTAAACCAAGAGATTAAGTTACTTCCTAAGAATTGACATGCACCACTTGTACTTTTTCTATCTAGTTTACATCCAGCATAGTCAGAGTCAGAATATGCAATCAAGTTTAGTGTTGAGTCTCTAGAATACCATAATCCTACATTTTTAGTTCCACTTAATATCTTAAGATTCTTTTCACAGCAATTAAGTGAGATTCTTTAGGTTCAGATTGAAATCTAGCACATAGATAAACAGCAAACATGATATCTGGTCTACTTGCAGTTAAGTAAAGAAGAGATCCGATCATACCTCTATAATATTTTTGATCTACTTTCTTACCATCTTCATCTTTGTCTAATTTGCATGAAGGACTCATAGGTGTTCCAAGGGGTTTAATTGACTCCATTCCAAACTTCTTGAGAAGTTCCTTTGTGTATTTTGCTTGATTGATGAAAATCCCCTCTTTGCTTTGCTTGATTTGAGGAAGAAGTTGAGTTCTCCCATCATGCTCATTTCGAATTCACCCTGCATTAACTTAGCAAATTCTTGACACAAAAGATTGTTAGTAGCACCGAATACAATATCATCATATATTTGTACTACTAATAAATCCTTGTCTTTTCTTTTCAAAAATAGTGTTTTATCAACATTTCCTCTAGTAAAATATTTTCAATCAGAAATTTACTTAATCTTTCATACCAAGCTCTAGGTGCTTGTTTTAAACCATATAGTGCTTTGTGCAATTTAAAAACATGATTTGGAAATTCATGATCTTCAAAACAGGTGGTTGTTCAACAAAAACTTCTCATTTATAAATCCATTTAAAAATGCACTTTTAACATCCATTTGAAATAAATTGATATGCATATGACATGCAAATGTGAGTATAATCTAATTGCTTCTAATCTAGCTACAGGTGCAAAAGTTTCATCAAAATCAATTCCTTCTTCTTGATTATATCCTTTTGCGACTAATCTAGCTTTGTTTCTAATTACTATGCCATTTTCATCTAATTTATTTCTAAATACCCATTTTGATCCTATAATAGAATGATCTTTAGGTCTATCTACAAGGGTCCAGACATTATTCCTAGTAAATTGATTTAATTTCTCTTGCATAGCTAACATCCAATTATTATCTTTTTCAGCCTCTTCAATAGTTTTAGGTTCAATTTGAGATACAAATGCAAGATGATTATTGATGTTTCTCATTGATGATCTAGTTCTTACTCCTTGAGATGGATCACCTATAATTAATTCTTTTGGATGACCATAGGCATATCTCCAATCTCTAGGAAGATCTACATCATTATGATTGCATCAACAACATCAACACTAGGAGAATCATCATCTTTAGCTCTTGTTCATGATCTGAAGATACATCTATATTCAATTTTTCAATGTCCCTTTCTAATATGTTTGTATCTTCTCATCATCAATCTTTCCTGAACTCGATGCTAAAGATTCATCAAAAACTACATGAATAGATTCTTCTACAATTAAGTTTCTCTTGTTAAACACTCTATAGGCTTTACTAGATGTTGAATATCCTAAGAATATGCCTTCATCTGATTTTGCATCAAATTTTCCTAGATTATCTTTACCATTATTATGAATGAAACATTTACAACCAAATGCATGAAAATAACTTATGTTTGGTTTTCTATTGTTCCATAGTTCATAAGAGTTTTCTTAAGGATTGGCCTAATTAAAGCTCTATTAAGAATGTAACATGCCGTGTTTATAGCTTCCGCCCAAAAGTACTTTGGTAGGTTGCTTTCACATAGCATGGTACGGGCCATGTCTTCTAAAGTTCTATTTTTTCTTTCTACAATCCATTTTGTTGTGGTGTTCTAGGTGCTGAAAAATTATGATGGATGCCATTTTCAATGCAAAAGTTTTCAAATAAATGATTTTCAAATTCAGTGCCATGATCACTTCTAAGAGACACTATGGTGTTGTTTTTCTCATTTGTGACCTTCTTGAAGAATTTCAAAAATATTGGAAAGGTCTCATCTTTATGAGCTAAAAACAATACCCAAGTGTATCTAGAATAATCATCTACAATCACAAGACCATATTTCTTTCCTCCTAGACTAGTGGTTCTAGTAGGTCCGAAGAGATCCATGTGAAGTAGTTCAAGTGGCCTAGAAGTGGAAACAATGTTTTTAGTTTTGAAAGAGTTTCTAGTTTGTTTTCCAAATTGACATGCATCACAAATTTTGTTATTTTCAAAATCTAGTTGTGGAAGACCTTTTACTAAATCCATTCTAATTAATTTTGAAATTAGGTGTGTGCTTGCATGACCTAATCTACGATGCCACACCATCCAATCTCATTCATATTAGCATTATTAGCAACTAAGCAATGATTACTAGTAGACAAATTGTCTAAATCAATCAAGTATACATTGCCATTTCTATTTCCAGTAAATACAATGCTATTATCAATGGGATTAGAAACAGTGCAAATAGAAGCTTCAAATGATACTTTGAAACCTTTATCACACAATTGGCTAATACTAATTAGATTATGCTTTAAACCATTAACATATAAGACATTTTCAATAAATATGGAGGGAGTTATTTGAATTTTACCAAACCCCATGATTGGCCTTTGCCATTGTCACCAAACGTAACAACTCCTCCTCTTTTGCTTTCAAGGGTGATGAATTGATCCTTGTCACCCGTCATGTGTCTTGAGCAGCCACTATCGAGATACCACTTTCGCTTTGATCTTTTGGCCGCAAGACACTCCTGCAAAAATGATCAAGTCTTATATTTAGGTACCCAAGCCTTCTTGGGTCCTTCATGGTTAGTAGCAATAAAGATTGTTCCTTTTGGAACCCATATTTTCCTTCCTTTACTACTTAAATTCTTGTTAATTTTCTTAAAATTACATTCAAAGGATTTGTGTCCCTTTTTGTTACAATAATGACATAAACTTCATTTTTTATCTTGTTCTTTTCTGAAGAAGTTTTTGACATACTTTTGTTTTATGTTAGGCCTATATCCTAATCCAGCCTTATCAAATATAGCTCTTTGATTACTCAACAATAAATTAAGTTTTTCAGAACTATATGTAAATTTATCAACTATATTTTTATATTTATCAACTTCCTTCTTTAATCTATCATTTTCATTGGAAATTGATCCTTTTTCTTCAATCAAAGCTTCATTTTCTGATTTCAATTTTTTAACCTCATAAGTAAGATTATCTTTTAAATCCTTAACTTTAAGTGTTAAATCATTTTTTTGTTTACATAGATTTAAGTTTTTATTTTTAAAAACTTATTTTTCTTTTTCAGAATTTTAAAATCATTGACTAATTCATTGAAAAGCTTCATATAATTCATCAAATATAAAATCATCATAAAGGGTTTTAGTACTTACCTCATCGTCGTTCGCCATAAAGCAAATGTTGGCAACTTTCTTTTGTTCCTCCTCTGAAGAGGATTCTTCACTATCACTCCAGGTTGCAACATACGCCTTCTTCTTTTTCTTGTAGACTTTCTTTAATTGAGGACATCATATCTGAAATGCCCTGGTTTCTTGCACTCATAACAAATTAAGGGCTCTTTTTTTTCTTTTTCTTTGTCCTTCTCTTTTTCTTTTTCTCCTTCCATTTTTGTTCCAGACTTTTTCTTGTGGAAGGGTCTCCTTCTTTGCATGAATTTCTTAAATTTTCTAGCAAGGAGTGCAGTTTCTTCATCCTCATCACTATCACTGCAGCTCTCCTCACTTTCTGCAGCTTTAAGAGCAATTGTCTTCTTCTTCTTGACTTTCTCCTCTTGATGTTGTTTCATGGTTAGCTCATGAGTCATCAAGGATCCAAGTAGCTCCTCCAAAGGTAAAACGTTTAAGTCCTTGGCTTCTTGGATTGCAGTCACCTTCGCTTCCCAATGATCTTGGAAGTGACCTAAGAATTTTACGCACAAGTTCAGAGTTAGTATAGGTCTTGCCAAGACTTTTTAGACCATTTACAATATCAGTAAATCTAGTGTACATGCATGTGATGGTTTCAGTTTGTTCCATGCTAAACAATTCATACTTATGCACTAGAATATTGATTTTGGATTCCTTTACTTGATTAGTACCCTCATGGGTAACTTCTAATCTATCCCAAATTTCTTTTACGGAAATACATGTAGAAATTTGATTAAATTCATTTGCATCTAATGAACAATATAAAACATTCATGGCTTTAGCATTGAGCTGAGCCAACTTCTTATCATGTTCATCCCATTCCATTTTCGGTTTAGGAATCTCCATGCCATTAATTCTAGCAGTGGGTGTGTGTGGTCCATTGATTATAATGCTCCATAGATCATAGTCAAGTGCTTGAATAAAAATTTTCATCCTAGCTTTCCAATAACCATAATTAGTTCCATTAAACAAAGGAGGTCGATTAGTGGATTGACCTTCTAAATAAGATGAACTAGCTTGAGCTGCCATTTGGATCTTTAGCTCTTGATCGTTAGACCAAAATCAAATGAGCACTTGCTCTGATACCAATTGTTGGCCCAGATGGCAACCCAAGAGGAGGGGGGTGAATTGGGTTCTTAAAAAAAAATTTAACCTTTTAAAACGATTGGCTTTGGAATCAACAAGATTAAGTGCAGGATAAATAACAGCCACAAACAAAGAAATAGAGTGAGACAATCGAAGCACGGCAAACACAAGGATTTTATAGTGGTTCGGTGTATCAACACCTACGTCCACTCCCAAGTTCCACTTGGGTCCACACTATAATCTACTAAATTACAGTCGAGTTGTTTTACAAGCTCACAACTCAAAACTTGTTATTTTCCCGGGATCACAACGAACCCAGCTGGTTTTTCGGGCTCACCAGCACAAAACCCAAACCCAAGCTAATCTAGCTTGTCCCGAGGTATACTACCTCCACTAATTCAATTCCCCTGATTGAATTAGCAAAAATAAATAACAATAAAGTTTATAATAACAAACAACTCCTTAAATGAGCAAATATTCAATGTAAATAAACAAGGTTAGAAAAGCCTGTTTGAAGCAGATTGGATTTGAGCTTTTCTTCTTTTCCTCTCTCCTTTGAGATGTTGAATCAGGCCTCAGCTTAGATTCTTTACAAATGTTGCAGATGAGAAGTTGGAAAATCACAGAACAGAGCTTTGGCTCCTTTTTCTTCTTTTTGGGAAATCCTTCGATTTTTGACTTTAAATGCCTTGGATTTCTCTTTGAGCTTTCTGGAGTTGATGGATTGAACTTTGACTCTTTCTTCTTTGATTTCAGGCTCAAGACTTCTTGGATTTTTTGATTTATTTTTCACTCTCTTGTTCCGTCCCCTTTTTTTTCTCTCTCTGTCTCTTTTTTTAAACGGACGAATCCCCCTTTTTATAGATCCATAGGTGAAATATAGCCATTGGAATGTACCTGGATAGATTATCCATACAGAAAATATAGCCGTTAGAAGTTAGGTAAAGAAAATATTACCGTTTGAACTGATCTGGCATTTTAAAAATCCATTCCTAACAGGTTGGAGTCGGCTCCAACTTTTTAGGTGTCGGTTCCAAGTCGGGTAACCAAAAATAGAAAGTACAAAGTTCGTTAAGGAGTCGGCTCTGAAAAAGTTGAGTGTCGGCTCGCCGCATTCAGGTGTCGGCTTCGGAAAACAGTAAGTGTCGGCTCCAAGGTAGTCCAAAAACATGCGTTCTGTTCCCGCATTGGAGTCGGCTCCAGACACTGTAAGTGTCGACTCCGAAACTCTGAGTGTCGGCTCCGAAACTCTGGATGTCGACTCTAGATGGTGCCAAAAATCAGAAAGACATTTGATTGGCCATGGAGTCGGCTCCAGACCTTCTGGGTGTCGACTCCAGGCTCTGAATTTTGAAACTTACTTTAGGCATTTGATTCAAAACACGTTTCTTTATGCCTTTTGATTGATCAAAGATTTTTTAAGTCCTGAAATACTTGTTAAATTTATTAGTAACAAAATGAATATACTTATATCTTTTATTAATCATCAAAATCAATAATTGGGTCAACATGTATTTTTCTTTTTTTTTTTGTATTAACGCCCGACCCAGTCGGCATTTTGTAATCACCTTTTTGATAATGAAAACATTTGGTTTCTTGGAAATGTTGAGCTTTTAAACCTCCTCAGCGGGCCGACATAGGACCCCTAGGTGCTGTGTCGGCATCGAGGAGCAGCGTACGCCCGCTCGTCATGAGCGTGTCCATGACTTAGCTGCTACACAGGGTCGGATTTGAGAAAGAGCCCCAAGGTCGAACTCTGTGTTGGGTCTGCTTCGGGCCGCTGAGTACCGATGGAACATCGGCTTTGGAATGCCTTGGTGGGCTTGCTTCTGAGTACTGATGGAACATCAGCCTTGGAACGCCGAGGTGAACTTGGGTTGCTGAGTATCGATGGAACATCGATCTTGGAACGCTGAGGTGAACTTAGGCTGCAGAGTACCGATGGAACATTAGCCTTGGAACGCCGAGGGACTTGCACTTCTTAGTGCCGGTGGTACACCGATCTTCGGTGCCGATGGTACATCGGGCTTAAAGTGCCGAGCTGGCCTCAGAATTTTTGGTGCCGGTGGTATACCGGTCTTTGGGGCCGATGGTACATCGGGCTTGAAGTGCCGAGCTAGCCTCGGTCCTTTTGGTGCTGGTGGTACATCGGTCTTCGGTGCCAATGGTACATCAGGCTTGAAGTGCCAAGCTAGCCTCGGGCTTTTTAGTGCCGCTGGTACACCGATCTTCGATGCCGATGGTACATTGGGCTTAAAGTGCCGAGCTAGCATCGGGCTTTTTGGTGCCGATGGTACACCGGTCTTCGGTACCGATGGTACATCGGGCTTGAAGTGCTGAGCTGGCCTCGGGCTTTTTGATGCCGATGGTACATCGGTCTTCGTTGCCAATGGTACATCGGTCTTGAGGTGCCGAGCTGGCCTCGGGCTTTTGCTGAAAAGACGGGTTACTCGAACACACTCTTATTAGTACATAATATGGGACTGGAGCCCGAAAGAATGTAGAGACAACTCATCGTAGAGAAGGGGTACATTACTGATAATACCGACGGAGGTTGTCGGCATTCCATGTCCGTGGGAGCGACTTCCCATCCAGTCCTTCAATTCTGTATGCTCCATAACGGAGGACTTCAGTGACTCGATAGGGTCCCTCCCAATTTGGCGACAACTTGCCTCCTTCCGTCGGCTTAGAAACTTTAGCCCGTCTGAGGACAAGGTCCCCAGGCAGGAAGGTCTTGGGGCGGACGCATGTGTTGTAGTACCTGGCCATTCATTGTCGGTAGGTGGCCATCCTAAGTCGCGCTCAGTCCTGCATCTCCTCCACGAGGTTGAGGTTGGCCCGCAGTTGGGTTGAGTTGTGCTCCTTGTTGTACGACTCCATCCGGGGGCTCGGGGCGCTTATCTCCACTGAGATGACAGCCTCGGACCCGAAGACAAGGCTGAAGGGCGTATCTCCAGTGGGAGCCCATGGCATTGTGTGGTAGGCCCACAGCACATTGGGGAGCTCCTTCACCCACCTTCCTTTGAAGTCGTCTAGCCATGCTCTAAGTCCTTGGAGGATAACGCGGTTGGCCACCTCGGCTACATCGTTGGTCTGAGGGTGCCTGACTGAGGTGAACCGTTGGTGAATACTGAGCTCGGTGCAGAATCCTCTGAAGGTCGCGTTGTCGAACTGTCGGCCATTGTCGGTGACGAGAGTATGCAGCAGTCCAAACCGGCAAATTATGGACTTCCAGAAGAATGATCTTACCTTGCCCTCGGTGATCTTGGCCAATGCCTCAACCTTGATCCACTTGGTGAAGTGGTCGACAGCTACCAATAGGAATTTGTACTGACCGGAGGCCGGGGGAATGGTCCCAGGATGTCCATCCCCCATTGAGCGAAGGGCCAGGGGGCCGTTAGGGAGCTCAGCTGAGAAGTCGGCTGCCGCTGGATGCTAGCATGGCGCTGGCAACTATCACACCTCCGAACGAGCTCAGCGACGTCCTCCCTCATTGTCAGTCAATAGTAGCCCTGCCGCAGGGCTTTGTACGCCAGAGCTCTACCCTCCAGATGACTCCCGCAGATGTCTTCATGGATCTCCCACAGGATCTAATCAGCTTTCGAGGTGACGACGCACCTGAGGATCGGGTATGAGAATGACCTTTGGTACATCCAGCCATCCATCATTAAGAACTTCGGGGCCCGTCGCTTGAGCAGCCTGGCCTCAGCTACATCTTCAGGAAGGGCACCATCGGTAAGATACCAGATGTAATCATCCATCCAAGAGGGTTTCTGCTCGACCGACAGGACTTCTTCTGTGGCTTCAATGCTTGGGACCTGCAGGTATTTCACGTATGTCCTTCCCAAGGTCCTGTCGGCCGAGGTGGCCAAGTAGGATAGCGTATCAGCCTTGGCATTCTCCCCCTAGGAAATGTAGCTGACGCAAAGTAAGCAAACTGGGAGGCCTGGGACTGCACCTTGCTTAGGTAATGGGACATGACCAAGTCTCTGGCTTCATACTCTCCAGCAACTTGCCCAGAGATAAGCTGAGAGTCTGTGAAGGCCCTCAGACACTTTTCCCCGAGCCCCTCGGCCAGCCTCATCCCTGCTAGCAGGGCTTCGTACTCCGCCTAGTTGTTGGTGGCTGGAAAAAGGAACCGAAGAGCGTATTCGACCACCTTCCCCTCGGGGCTCGCTAGAATGAGACAAGCTCCTTCAGCCGCTGGTTGTACTCATCCGGCCGGCGCTCAGCCCGGCGAGCTATCCGGCCATCGAAGGACCCTTCTCTCAACGACTCCGAAGATGGGGAAGGATGGCGGCGATGCTGACAGGGGCGCTCTGCCTCCCTCCCATGCCGCCGCTTGGGAGAAGCGCTGTCATGGCGAGAGGGTGACCGGGGCCTCTTAGAGGCTTCCCGATGGTGAGGTCTGGGCGAAGCGCGGCGGTGACGGGCCTTTCGGATGGTAGACCTCCCCTGAGAAGAGTGCTGACTGGGCTAAACCACCTCCGGGACCGACAAGGGTGGCCCCGGCTATTGCTGCAGGACTTGGACAGCCACTACCAATGACTAAACTTGCATGGCGAGGGCGGAAATTCGATCTTCTTGATGCGGCTATGGTGGCGGTGATGGTGGTGCAAGGATGCCGATATGAGGAGCAGGGAGACCGACCGTCGATAGGTCAGCTCCTAGGCGCTGCCCCCTAGCATGGCTGGTGGAGACCTCTTGCGCACGAGTTATCACCATTTGCTTGAGAACTCAGGGAAAGAGGAGTTGTCGGTGAGAGGTTCGAAGTTTTTCTTTATCTCTCCACCCCCCTTCCTAGCGCACCAATCTGATGACGCCAAGTCACTTTCCTTCAATGCCGGGAGACGGAGGACCTCCTCTCTGAAGAACTCCTGCAAGAAAGTTCCTTGAGACCGGAAGCTCCCGATGGGGACCCTCCGATGCTCAAGTAAGTCACTTGGGAACAGACCAAAAAGAAAACTAGCCGAATGATAGCTAGAGAACTTGAGTTCCGGATCCCTTCCTCATTGTGAATGTGGGCATTTTATACTTGCATGAGGGTCCCTTTTTCTGCTTCCAGAAGGTTGATGATTTTGAGGTGTCATTGTCCGGTAGTGGACAGGTGGCTAGGCTGACAGCGACAGGTCGCAACCGATACTGAGCACGTTAGAGGTGTCTTGCCTCGCCAGCCACCTGCCAGGCACGGCGCCATAGGTGCCAAGTAGGCCTAGTCGTGTCAGACATGCGCCTCTACGGGACGTGGCCACGCGCTGTTGCAGGGAGTAGTGGGCCATGTGGCTGCCACAGACAGTTGGCGGGCCACGTGGGTGTGTCAGGGGCTCGAGGTAGCGGAACATGAGATCCAAGGCCGAGGGGACGCCAGGTCCGAGGTCGAGGCCAAGGGGATGCCGAGTCCTAAGCCGAAGCCGAAGGGATGCCGGGTCCGAGGCCGAGGCCGAGGGGATGCCAGGTCCGAGGTCGAGGGGGCCGAGGGGATGCCAGGTTCGAGATCGAGGGGGCCTCGGAGGCCGAAGGGACCTCGGAGGCCAAAGGGGCCTCGGAGGTCGAAGTCACCTCACGGGGCCGAGGCGGGGGCTCCGTCAGTTACCTTCACTTTTAACTCTAACGATGTTGGATCAGCCACATCATCATGTATGAAAGTTCTCATGCATAACATATACATCCATTTAGTTTCTTTGGATTTAAGACAATACTAATAATAGTGCAAAAAAAAAAAAAACATTGCAGTAGGTAACATGAGAAAAGAAAACATGACATGCCATGGATGTCACGTTAATCACTACTAATCCTCCATGAATTTATTAATATTTTTTGAAAAATATAAATATCATCACCCAAAAATACTTAATTAACATCTTCTTGAAAGGAGAGGCTACTGACAAATTATTCAAAAGATATCCTTTATAGATTTTAGAGGTTCGAGAACTAGCTATTTCTGCAAGAAAATATAATTAGGGATGGCAGTATCTTGAATGGGTGATTACTAATATTTGCAAGATTAGCAAATTATGCTACGGATCATCTAGTCATTGTCATTAACTTCACTGGAATGGATGCTTGGCCATTACCTTGTATTGGTTGTGCAGATGGTGGCTACCTAATTGATAAGACTGAGGCTAGAGTTATATTCTATGTCCTTAAGACAATTTTGTTCCGTAATGATGCTTACGGTCAGTATGATGATTATCTTCCATGATACAACAGTCTCCTTTTGATGAAAACAGCACTATAATTCATCAAAAATTTTGAACCAAGAATGCTACTCTCTTTTTAATGCACTATTGCTATACTACCCTTAGGAAAGTATGCAAATGCCTAAGAGAGGATTCAATTCGGAATGGAATTGGATTGAATGAAAATGCTTGGTTTATGATCCTATTTATAGGTTTTAGGTGCCCCTTGGAAGCAACCCTACGAATTTAATTTAATTTGAATTCTTTGATCAGATTTGATCAAAGGATGTGAGGGTTAAGGGCTTATCACCCTTGATATGCCCATTAAACATCGTGATCTTCAGTTCAGGCGATCAGATAAGCCTTTTCATGATCTAAAAGGTAGTTGCTCCGATCAGATAAGATAATTTCACGATCGGATAAGTCATAGCGCGGCTATAATACGTCTTTTCACGATCAAACCGTTGATTTATCACAACGGCTTGATCGGAGCGATGCCTTATCTTCAACCGTACGATCGGACGGGTACCTTATTACCAACGGTCCTGTTGACCGATCAATCGATGGGTGTGAGCCGTTGGATCGCGATCGCGATTGTGATTTGATCACCGCATCTCGACCCTTCATCCGATCGATCAATGATCAGTTCTGATCTTGATCAGATGATCAACGATCAACCAATTGATCTCAGCCCCTTATCTTGATCCGATCAGTCTCCATCGTCGGATCCTCATGATCTAGAAAATATTTAAAGCCCCTCAAGCACGCGCATGGCATCACCCTCAAGCTCTCCACTAGAGGTGAGCCTAAGGAACTTAAGCTTCAAGAAGAGGTTTCTATATAAGTGAACCTTCCTTTTTTTGTTCTTTCCAATGTGGGACTAAATGTCCTCATAATTTCTCATTCACACACTAAAGGAAGATGATGAGCTTTCAAGTCCTATTAGGGTATTCAGGCCTATTTAGGCCTTATTAGCCTATTTACCCAATACCTTACAGCATCGATGCAGGATCTATTAAATATTAAGAACATTAGAGGGCCACTAATATACATGATCGTGCATATCTTTCAAGGTTATGGATGATCAAGTACCATCCGAACTCAAGTTGGTGCATAATTGGAGTCATCATAGCCTCCACCAATTGCTCTCATTTGATGGAGGTGAATCAAATATATATAATGTTGTGCTGCTTAATAAATTCTTGGCTTGCCCCAGGATTAAAGCAAGAAATTCTGGAACGGGAAACTGAACCTAAACCACTTTTCGTGAGGACTACTAACTAATCTGGCCTTGGATCTAAGAGCCAATTAGCGAAGCCAGGAAAGGCGGTGACTGGACCCAGATGCTCCTATCTCCCAGTCCTTAATTCATCGTATCGCTTTCCACACGTGTTGGTTGGAGAAGAAAAGTGAAAGGAATGTCGTGCCGAGGGTGGCGGAAGGACAGGCCTTAGACCTTGCTTGGACCTCGGACTCGGAGAGCAAACAAAGAACACGGCGGTGGGGGTGGGGGTGTCGTGTGGTCACTCGCCCGTGAAGTGATGAGGTACTACTGGTAGGGCCTTCATGTGTACTGACTATTCCATGAGTAATCTTAGGCTTTCGAGTGGAATCCCATAGTCCCAGAGTATTCAACGGTCCTTGGTGTATTGTTTACTAAATGGTTCGTGTACTTTGAGCTACTACTCCTTTTAATTAATGAACGAAGACATGGAGATATAAAGCGGTGGTTCATTATAGTGGAATTAGTATTTGATAATAGCATGGATCATGGCAAAAACCTTAGTGTTCTACCGGCATAATATAGACTTTTGATGATGCGTCTACTCTCTGTTAGAAATCTGATTAAGAGCTAGTCTTGATTTCATTTTCGCCTGTTGGCATATATTTAAATTATCACTAGTACGATGTTATTGGAATTATTTGCCATGCAAGAGTTGTGGAGCCAGGGTTATATCTCTTAATAGATCATGGGGAAAAACACATAGCCGAGCAACCTGGAGCCCAGAAGCTTCAGGGAGTTCCACTTTAATATAGAAGATATATATATATATATATATTACTAACCCTAGTATAAAAACATGTACGAAAAGTACTAAAGATTAATTTTCATGACTATTGAATGTTTGTGATGGAGCCAGTTGATCCCATGAAGAATAAATTTTTTTTTTTGGACGGCCCCAAAGATCGACGGCTCCAAGACCGACGGCCCCAAAGGCCGACGGCTCCAAGACCGGCACCTCCAAGGCTGGCACCTCAAAGGCCGACACCCTCACGACTGATGGCTCCAAAGGCCGACACCCGACGACCGACGGCCCCAAAGGCCGATGCCTCCAAGGCCGGCACCTCCAAGACCGACGGCCCCAAAGGCCGACACCCGACGACCGACGGCCCCAAAGGCCGATGCCTCCAAGGCCGGCACCTCCAAGACCGACGGCCCCAAAGGCCGACACCCGACGACCGACGGCCCCAAAGGCCGATGCCTCCAAGGCCGGCACCTCCAAGACCGACGGCCCCAAAGGCCGACGGCTCCAAGACCGATGGCCCCAAAGGCCGACGCCTCCAAGACCGGCACCTCCAAGACCGACGGCCCCAAAGGCCGACTGCTCCAAGACCGGCACCTCCAAGGCCGGCACCTCCAAGACCGACGGCCCCAAAGGCCGACGGCTCCAAGACCGACACCTCCAAGGCCGGCACCTCCAAGACCGACGGCCCCAAAGGCTGATAGCTCCATCGGGTCAAAGAACACGCGAGCCAATTCCTTGGCAATTGGGCTTGACATGGCTTACCCCAACTCCCATGTCGGTTGCGGCCCATCTCGACATCCGTGTCGGCCAGGGCCCATCCCGACCTCGGCGTCGGTCATGGCCCATCTCGACATCCGTATCGGCTAGGACCCATCCCGACCTCAGCGTCGGTCATGGCCCATCTCGACATCCGTGTCGGCCAGGGCCCATCCCGACCTCGGCGTCGGCCATGCCCCATCTCGACACCCGTGTCGGCAGGGCCCATCCCGACCTCGGCGTCGGCCATGCCCCATCTCGACATCCCCGGCCAGCCCGACTCGGCCCCGGCGTCTCCAGTTCCGCCAAGTCGGCCAGGGCCATCCCCGGTCTGCCCGACTCGGCCCCGATGCCCCCAAGTCCGTCGACTCGGCCCCGGCGTCTCCAGTTCCACCAGATCAGCCCCAACATGGCCCTATCAGTTCAGGGTGCCATCTCTGACGCGCGCCGCCTGACAACGTCGGATCCAGCAACCTACGGGTAACGTCGTTGATGGGACTAGACCCAGCTACCCAACAGCCCCGCCGTCTGATGGGACGTAGCCCACCAACCAGCCCAGATTCATGCAACAGCTCGGCAGACATTCTGACTTTACGAAAACCCACGTGATCGTGCCAGCGTCAACCCCTATAAAAGGGTAAATCACGTTGAGGACCAGGTAACACACATTTACTCACTTGAGGCCCTAATTCTCAGAAGAACAACCCGATCCTTCTGAGATCTCTCCCTTCTCCAAGAGCTCTCTCGAGCTCCTTCTCTGCTGTGACCTCAGTCACTAACTTGGACGTCAGAGGGTCCCACCGGAGGATCCCTTCCGGTCCTGGGACTTCTTTGCAGGCAACCCGGCGAAGCGAGGATTCGAGAAGCACTCTGTCCCCGATGTCCAGGATTGGTGATTGAGCATCATCAGATTGGCGCACCAGAAAGGGGGGCATAAGAAAAAGTAGCGAACGTTCTCCCTGAGCTACATCCTTCGTTCCCTTTCTTCTTCTAGAAGCCATGGTGGTGACGTGAGCTCAGAATGCCTCCGTCAGCTGTCCAGCGGGGCTCCTCCCGCCAGCTAGGCAGCAGGAGGCCGATCCCTATGCTACCAACCCTCCGGTTGCCGGCCCGCCGCCGGACGCCGCTGTCCAAACAGTGGAGCAGCTGGCAACCCTCTCCCAGCAAGTTCAAAATCTCACTGCCATGGTCCACGGGCTCCAGCAGCAGCAGTCCGTGGCCACCCAGCACCAGACCGCTCCCCCCGCCAGTCAGCAGTCGGCGATGGGAGGCTCCCCCCGGCGGGAGGCCGGTCGGCGAGAGACCGGCCAACGTCAAGCTTCCCCCAGGAAGCCTCGGCGCGAGCCCTCCAAGCGGCCACGGTCCCCTGACCACGGCCCTAACGAGTTTCCTCCCAAGCCACATCATCACGAGGAACCCAGGCGGAAGTCCCAACTTCCGTCTCCATCTCCTTCTGTCTCCTCTTCTTCTTCTTCCTCCGAGCCATCTCGGAGGGCCCCGACAATCAACCGCCAGGCGGAGGAACGCCTGGAGGAGTACAACAGGCGCCTCGACGAGCTCGCCAAGAAGATCAACCATCAGCCAGAGGAAGAATTCGACACTCGTCCTCCTTACACTCGCCGCATACTGGAGGATCCGGTTCCTTCCAGGTTCCGCTTCCCCCAGGTGGACCCATACGACGGTACGACCGACCCCCTCGACTACCTCGAGAGTTACAAAGCTATGATGCAAGTCCAAGGTGCCTCAGACGCCCTCCTCTGCAAGGCCTTTCCCGTAACCCTACGGAAGGCCGCCCATGCATGGCATTCGCGCCTGTCCCCCCACAGTATAGACTCCTTCCGGGAGCTGGAGAGGGCATTGTTGGCCCACTTCGATGCCTGCCGCCGGATCCCAAGGGTGGTAGACAGCCTCTTCTCTGTCCGCCAGAAGGAAGGAGAGTCACTGCGGGACTTCGTGTCCCGATTCAAAACCACCGCCCTCGAGGTCTACCATCTCGACGATGCGGTGGCCACCTTGGCACTGAAGCGGGGGCTCCTTCCGTCCCGCTTCACCTTCTCCCTAGATAAGAAGCCCCCAAGCTCTTATTCCGATCTCCTCCTCTGAGCTCAGAAGTGCATCCGGGCGGATGAAGCCGACCTCACCCGCCGAGAGTCTTCAAAGAGCTCCGGCCACAAGCCCGCTCGCCCTGAGCCAAGAGGACCTCCCCGACATCGCCAATCCGACCCACCTCGCCAGTCCGATAACAGGCACCGAAGCCCTGTCCCCGATGAGAGTAAGATCACTCCTCTCCTTGCCCCTCGATCCCACATCCTGATGGAGATCGAAGGTGAGCCTTACCTCCAACGTCCTCCCCCCATGAAGAAAGGTGTACCCCGCGATAGAAGCCGCTATTGTCGATTCCATTGGGACTACGGTCACGACACCGACAGCTGCTACAGCTTGAAGCGCGCCATCGAGGAGCTCATCCAGCGGGGCTACCTCGGCAAGTATGTCCAGAAGATACAACAGCCACTGCCGGCCATTATGGGGCCTCCACCAGCTCAAGCCACCGTCGACAACACTCCCACGGAGCGGACTGTCGGGATGGTAGGATTAGCCTCTGCGTCCAAGCGGCCAAGGGGGAAGGAGGCGCCAAATAATGTAATGCCCCAGGGGGAGACTACTGTCATGAAAAATGTAAACAATGAAGGCGTAGTCGTCGCTATGACGATCGCCAAACACCTTGTAAAAAGGATATTAGTTGATAGTGGCAGCTCGGCTGACATCCTTACTTACGACGCTTTTGTTCGGATGGATTTATTTTTTGACTCCCTTCAGCCCGTGGCAACCCCGCTGGTCAAATTCACTGGAGATTCTGTGAGGGTTGAGGGCAAAATATCCTTGCCTGTGACGGCCGGAACCCCACCATGCCAAAGCACCATGATCATGAGATTCCTGATCATGAGGGTCCCTTTGGCATACAACGCCATTCTTGGGCGTCCCGGCCTGAATCTTTTGGACGCGGTTATCTCCACCCGGCGTCTACTGGTGCAGTTCCCACTGGCGCGGGAGTTGGAGAGATGCGCGGAGAGATAAGCCCGGTCTTACCTTGCTATCATACGGCATCAAGCCCTTTGGGGCCGACCCGGCCCTGGAGGCATCCGATCCTAGAGATTCCGCCAAATGAGGAGAGCCCGCCGAGCACCTCCTGACTTTCCCTCTCGAGGATGACCCAGCAAGGACCGTCCGTGTGGGCGAACTCCTTCCCCTGGAAGATCGGGAGCGCCTCCTAGCTTTTTTGCAGGCTAACTCAGACGTCTTCGCCTGGTCAGCGTCTGACATGCCCGGCATCCCTCTGGAGGTCATCACCCACAAGCTCAACATCGACCCGCGGCACCATCCAATCCGTCAAAAGAAGAGGAGCTTTGCCCCCGACCTACAAAAGGCGATTGATGAAGAAGTCAACAAGCTGATCAGCGCTGGCCACATTCGGGAGGCGCACTATCCAAGCTGGCTGACCAACGTGGTCATGGTGCACAAGGCAAACGGGAGCTGGAGGATCTGTATAGACTTCACCGACCTCAACAAGGCGTGCCCAAAAGACAGCTTTCCCTTGTCAAGAATTGATCAGCTGGTCGATTCCACCTCTGGTCATGAGCTTCTCAGCTTCATGGATGCCTTCTCTGGATATAACCAGATAAGGATGGACCCCGGCGACGAGGAGCATACCTCCTTCGTGATAGAGAAAGGCATTTACTGCTATAAGGTGATGCCTTTCGGCCTTAAGAATGCAGGAGCTACCTACCAAAGGTTGATGAACAAGGTGTTCTAGGATCAGCTCAGCCGGAACATGAAAGTCTATGTAGACGATATGCTGACAAAGAGCACCCGTGCCACCGACCACATCTCCGACCTGGAAGAAACTTTTAACAATCTCCGTTGCTTCCAAGTCAAGCTGAACCCCAAAAAGTGCACTTTCGGGGTCATGGCAGGCAAATTTCTGAGCTTTATGGTGATCCAGTGTGGAATCGAGGCGAACCTAGAAAAGATCAGTGCCATACTCGACATGAGGCCACCGTCCAATAAGAAGGAAGTGCAACAGCTAACAGGAAGGATAGCGGCTCTGAGTCGTTTCCTCTCCAAATCGGCGGAGAGGTGCTTGCCTTTCTTCAAGGCCCTACGGAAGGTAAGTGGTTTTGCGTGGACAGACGATTGCCAGAAAGCTTTCGACGGCTTAAAGGCATTCCTATCCTCCCCGCCACTCCTCTCCAAGCCGAGAGATGGGGAGAGTCTCTTCCTTTACTTAGCCGCCTCCTCAAAAGCCATCAGCTCAGTCCTGGTGCGCCTTGATGCTGACGGAACACAAAGGCCTGTCTACTATGTGAGCAAGGTCCTACATGACGCCGAGGTCAGGTATTCCAAAATAGAGAAAGTCATTTTCACCTTGATAGTCTCTGCCCGGCGTCTTCGCTCGTATTTCCAAGCCCATCCCATCGTGGTGCTTATGGGCCAACCTCTCTGAGCCATCCTGGCCCGTCCGGATACTTCGGGTCGACTCGCCAAGTGGGCCATCAAGCTAGGAGAATTCGACATCTCTTTCCAAGCACGACCGGCCTTGAAGTCCCAAGTCCTGGCCGATTTCCTGGTCGAGTGCACTTGGGCGGAAGGAGATCTCAAAGAGGTTCCTGGGGAGCAACCCGGGCCCAAGCCGAGCAGTGATGGAAAGACCTGGATCCTCCATGTGGACGGCGCATCGAATTCTCAAGGGAGCGGCGCTGCCTCATTCTTGCCGGACCGGAAGGAGAAAGAACCGAGTGCGCCCTAAGATTCCTTTTTGAGGCCACCAACAACCAAGCGGAGTACGAAGTCCTGCTGGCCGGATTAAGGCTAGCCCAGGAGATTGGAGCAAAGCGCCTCAGAACTTACACGGACTCGCAACTCGTCTTTGGATAAATCAACAGAGAGTACGAGGTGCGCGACCCTGTTATGGCGCAATACCTGAAAAAGGTTCAACTCTTGACCTCCTCATTGCCCTACTTCAGTATCAATTACATCCCTCGAAGTGAAAATGCCAAGGCCGACGTCCTCTCTCGACTGGCAACCTCCGTCGACGGCTTGGCAAGGGACGCCTACATTAAATATCTAGAAAGGTCCAGCATAGAGGACGGGGAGGAAGTCCTCCCGCTCACCCTGGAACCTACGTGGATGGATGCCTATGTCCGCTACCTCACCGATAGCACCCTCCCTGACGATCGCGACGAAGCCAGACTGCTCAAATGGAGGGCCTCCAAGTTCATCCTCCTCGACGGGCGTCTATACAGAAGGTCATTCTCCTACCCGTTGCTTAAGTGCATAGGCCCCGCCGATGCTGACTACATCCTCAGAGAAATCTATGAAGGCATTTGTGGGAACCATCTGGGGGGCAGATCTTTAGCCCAGAGGCTCTCCGCCAGGGGTACTTCTGGCTCACTATGAAGGAGGATGCGGCCAGACTAGTTCAAAGGTGTGACGGCTGCTAGCGCCACGCGCACATCCAACATCAGCCGCCTACCCCGCTGAGCCCACTCTCGGCTCCGTGGCCCTTTGCCCAATGGGGAATGGACATTCTTGGACCATTCCCCCCAGCTTCAGGGCAGCAGAAATTCTTGTTAGTCGCCATCGACTATTTCACCAAGTGGGTCGAGGTTGAAGCGTTGGCCAAAATCACTGAGAGCAAGGTTAAGGCTTTCTTTTGGAAGTCGATCATATGCCGTTTTGGCTTGCCTCACACCCTCGTCACGGACAATGGCCGCCAATTCAACAACGAGGCATTCAAAGCCTTCTATGAGGAGCTAGGCATTCACCACCGATTCACCTCTGTCGGCCACCCCCAGACCAACGGGGAGGCTGAGGTCATGAACCGCACCATCCTCAGAGGGCTCAGGACTCGCCTAGACGGTTCCAAGGGACGCTGGGTAGAAGAGCTCCCCAGTGTGATATGGGCTTACCACACAACTCCTAGAGCTCCGACGGGTGAAACTCCTTTCAGCCTCTCCTTCGGATCCGAGGCCGTCATCCCCGTCGAGATCGGATTGCCCAGTCCACGTGTGGAGTCCTTCAGTGAGGAAGGCAACTCCGCACTGATTCGAGCCAACCTAGGCTTCATCGACGAGGCACATGATAGAGCGAGACTGCGCATGGCGACCTTTCGCTAGCGAGCGGCCAAGTACTACAATGCCCGGGTTCGTCCCAAGGTTTTTCGCCGCGGAGACTTAGTGCTACGAAAGGCCGAGGTATCCAAGCCTACCGAGGGGGGCAAGCTATCCCCCAACTGGGAAGGTCCCTACCGCGTCGTCGAGGCGTTCCACCGGGGGGCATACAAACTAGAAGAGCTTGACAGAAAACCCATTCCATGTACCTGGAATGCGGACAACCTCCGCCAGTATTACCAATGATGTACTCCTAGAAGCATGAGTAATAAAGAAGACCCCTTCTGACGCCAGAGCTTGTTCTTCCTTGCGCCAAGTCTCTCAAAAGGAGCTCACTGGCATCGCGGCCCATGGGATACCACTTGGCCCTGGCACGATGGTTCCCCCGAGTAGGTTAAGACCCTAAGGCTCCGTACCCGGCTGAGTCGCCACTTGGGCAGAACACAAACCCCTAGGATGGTTCAAAAGGAGCTCACTGGCATCGCGGCCCATGGGACACCACTCGGCCCCGGCACGGTGGTGCCCCCGAGTAGGTTAAGACCCTAAAGGCTCCATACCCGGCTGAGTCACCACTTGGATGGAACACAAACCCCCAAGATGGTTCAAAAGGAGCTCACTGGCATTGCAGCCCACGGGACACCACTCGGCCCCGGCATGGCGGTGCCCCCGAGTAGGTTAAGACCCTAAAGGCTCTGTACCCGGCTGAGTCACCACTTGGACGGAACACAAACCCCCAGGATGGTTCAAAAGGAGCTCACTGGCATCGTAGCCCACGGGACACCACTCAGCCCCGGCACGGCGGTGCCTCCGAGTAGGTTAAGACCCTAAAGGCTCCATACCCGGCTGAGTCACCACTTGGGCGGAACACAAACCTCCAAGATGGTTCAAAAGGAGCTCACTGGCATCGCGGCCCATGGGACACTACTCGGCCCTGGCACGGCGGTGCTCCCGAGTAGGTTAAGACCCTAAAGGCTCCGTACCCGACTGAGTCACCACTTGGATGGAACACAAACCCCCAGGATGGTTCAAAAGGAGCTCACTGGCATCGCGGCCCATGGGACACCACTCGGTCCCGGCACGGCGATGCCCCCGAGTAGGTTAAGACCCTAAAGGCTTCGTACCCGACTGAGTCACCACTTGGGCAGAACACAAACCCCCAAGATGGTTTAAAAGGAGCTCACTGGCATCGCGGCCCATGGGACACCACTCGGCCCGGCACGGCGGTGCCCCCAAGTAGGTTAAGACCCTAAAGGCTCCGTACCCAGCTGAGTCGCCCCTCGCAACGGTTCCCATACCCCCGAGGCGGTTCAAAAGGAACCTGATGACTCTTAGCTCTCAGGTCACCCTCTGGGGTTCAAGGTGCTTCCAGACTCTGCGTTGGGAGAAGATTACTGACTACCCTCAGCTAGCCAAAGAAGGTACGCAGACGTCCGTACGAGACAGCACAAAAGAAAAGGGGTTTTTCCACCTAGAAGGAATCACGGTTGAAGCTAACATGAAAGAGCAGATGCCAAGGTAAAAGTTCTACACTCCTTTCGCTTAGCTGATGCAGAGCACGCAAGCTCAAGGAGTGGGGGGGGCATTGATGGAGCCAGTTGACCCCATGGAGAATATAAAAAAAAAATTTTGGACGGCCCCAAAGGCTGACGGCTCCAAGACCGACGGCCCCAAAGGTCGACGGCTCCAAGACCGGCACCTTCAAGGCCGGCACCTCCAAGGCCGACAGCCCCAAAGGCCGACGGCTCCAAGACCGATGGTCCCAAAGGCCGACACCCGACGATCGACGGCCCCAAAGGTTGACGCCTCCAAGGCCGGCACCTCCAAGACCGACGGTCCCAAAGGCCAATGCCTCCAAGACCGATGGCCCCAAAGGCTGACGGCTCCAAGATCGACGGCCCCAAAGGCTGACGGCTCCAAGACCGGCAGCCCCAAAGGCCGACAGCTCAATCGGGTCAAAGAACACGTGAGCCAATTCCTTGGCAATTGGGCTTGACATGGCTTACCCCGACTCCCATGTCGGTTGCGGCCCATCTCGATATCCGTATCGGCCAGGGCCCATCCCGACCTTGGCATCGGCCATGGCCCATCTCGACATCCGTGTCGATCAGGGCCCATCCCAACCTCGGCGTCGGTCATGCCCCATCTCGACACCCGTGTTGGCCAGGGCCCATCCTGACCTCGGCGTCGGCCATGCCCCATATCAACATCCTCGGCCAGCCCGACTCGGCCCCAGCATCTCCAGTTCCGCCGAGTCGGCCAGGGCCATCCCCGGCCAGCCTGACTCGGCCCCGACGCCCCCAAGTCTGTCGACTTGGCCCTGGCGTCTCCAGTTCTACCAGATCAGCCCCAACATGGCCCTATCAGTTCAGGGCGCCATCTCTGACGCGCACCGCCTGACAACGTCGGATCCAGCAACCTACCGGTAACGTCGTTGATGGGACTAGACCCAGCTACCCAACAGTCCCACCGACTGATGGAACGTAGCCCACCAACCAGCCCAGATTCACGCAATGGCTCGGCAGACATTCTGACTTCATGAAAACCTACGTGATCGTGCCAGCGTCAACCCCTATAAAAGGGTAAATCACGTCGAGGACCAGGTAACACACGTTTACTCACTTGAGGCCCTAATTCTCAGAAGAACAACCCGATCCTTCTGAGATCTCTCCCTTCTCCAAGAGCTCTCTCGAGCTCCTTCTCTGCTGTGACCTCAGTCACTAACTTGGGCGTCGGAGGGTTCCACCGGAGGATCCCCTCCGGTCCTGGGACTTCTTTGTAGGCAACCCGGCGAAGCGAGGATTCGAGAAGCACTCTGTCCCCGACGTCTAGGATTGGTGATTGAGCGTCATCAGTTTGAGTTAGCTATATCATTTTTTTATGGTTATTCATGGAAGGTATACATTTAGTGCCATTAATTCTAAGTGCATGGGTGGGAAAGAGGAATGAGACCGCAAATAAAACCTGAGAAAAGTAAAAATTGAAAATGTAGTAACAATAGAAAAGAAGCTAGGTGGTCATGGATTTCATTTAAGAAAAATTAAACTAACATAATAATTAGATTGTCTTTTATTGATGAAGTATCACTTATGTAAGAGCTAGTACTAGCGACTATTTAGTTCCACATTAACTATGTATTGAGAAGATTTTGAGTATTTATACAAAATTAAGAAATCTAAATAATATTTTTTAGCTAATTTTTCTAGATAAGATCTTAAGTTGTTATAAATAATATTAGAGTAGAACCAACCTATAACTTATATGGACTAAGGGATATTATGTATTTATCTCTTAACCTAAAAAGACTTTATATATTTATTATTGGATTTGAATGTAAATTTAGATATGAACCTTTAACCTAACAAAGTTGCTAGAGGTTTTAAATAAGAAAAGTATGTAGGAATACATGCTAGCAAGTATTTAGTCCACATATACCATATGTTGGAAAGATCCTGAATGCTTTTTCAGTATCAAGAAGCTCAAATAATATCTTTTTGATTAACTATTTTTAAAGATAAAATCCTAAGTTATTACAGCAGCAAAACAATCTCAAATAAAACCTCAAGACTAAGAGTCAACTGCATAGAGTACAAATGCATACCTTACAACCAATTTGCTTTACCCAATTCTTTAATGCAAGACTTCTTCAAAGATTGATTGTTCATCTCCCTATTTTATGCAAGTAAAATACCAAAAGGTTTCAAAAGTATCTTCTATCTCCAATTATGCTTATTGGCTAATGTGCTTTCTACTTTTGTTATGATCTATTAGCCTCACTAGTGAAATCATCCTTAATTTCAATGATATTTTCATTGTTCCATTGCTTATAGCATAATCCAAATATATCTTTGGATGTTCATGCATCAAAAATCTTTAAAACTAATTGTAATATCTTGATGGCATCTTTTCATTCACTTCAATGCATGCTCATTCATCCTAGAAGCAACAAATCAATGAAATATCTCAATCATGAGGGCCATATTAAATGAAAAGCATACCTTCACAGCAAACCTTTGAGAAAGCGTCTGTCCTTTTTGTATTTCCAAAATTAAGCATCATCTTGTTCAAACCCTTTCTCGAATCCATATTGTGTTGTTTTGTATTTTCTCTCTCTCTTAACTTTTA
The DNA here is from genome assembly GCA_900491605.1 of Calamus simplicifolius. Taxonomy (NCBI): domain Eukaryota; kingdom Viridiplantae; phylum Streptophyta; class Magnoliopsida; order Arecales; family Arecaceae; genus Calamus; species Calamus simplicifolius. The sequence goes on from UESW01003860.1 coordinate 1,348,066, forward strand.
CTTGAGTGCTTTTATAGAGCTAAAAAATAAATTTTTGTTATTTTTTATTTCACTTTTTTTTATATCTTACATGCTATCTGAGTATTGAGTTGAGTTTGTCTTGTCCTTTGCTTTTTTTAAAATTTTTTGCAACTTAAAAGCAAGAGTTTTGCTTGGAAGGGATATGCCATTTGCTATGAAAATAAAGCACCTTTTATTAATCTCAAATATGACAAGCCCTTAGAATGTAGCTCTATAATATACAATTACCATAAGAAAAGAGATAGTGTATTTTGTTTAAGCACTCAAATGAAAGTGATTCTTTTGAGAATTATTTATTGAAAACCAAAACCAATGCCAAATATACCTAAATGCAGGCATTGAATACATGTTGTCCTATCACTTGGTTATTGTGAAGTAATCTTTGTGCATACATTGTTCTTTTATTTAGAACATAGCTTTCATGATCAATTAGACTAAGTCATTTATACAATGACTTTTTGCCTTAAAATATTACTTTCATAGGTTTTTGTAGAGAAGCTCTAATTCAGCTTTTTATCCATTCCTTTGTAGCAATGAATGTGCAGTTATTAATACTAATACTAACTTAAAAACTTAATTAGGCCTCAACTAGGCAACCCATCACTTGTAGCCTATACCAAGTTAAGTCACTAAAAACTTGGAGATTTTAAAAATCATATCAATATGTTAGGTTTTGTGATTGAACAATTTGACTCCAAACAAATCTATCGATCTTCCACCCGTTGAGCTAAATTATAAGAAAAATAAATAAAACAAAACTGAGAATAGATAATGATTGTGTTCCTTTTTTCTCATAATGCTAATTAGTGCGTTTGATCATGATTTGATTAGGAAAAAAAATAATTCCTTCAACCTACTCAACTTGAACTCAAAAAAATTTAAAATAAAAAAAATTAACAAATATAGAGCCAAAGTCCCCTTTTCTTTCTCTAATGAATGATAAAACTGAGTTATAAATCTCTACTTATATTTATGAGGTCTGTCCTTCTTAGTTCAAATCAAAATCATTTTTTTAGTTAAAAGATATTATAGCTTCCCAAAATAACATTAGTAGTGGAAATAATTAGGACCTTCAGAAGTTTGGCTTACAATTCAGCTTTTTAATGTAGCAGCTCTTATTCTTGGATCCTATCAAATCACCCTCATAGGGACTAAAGTCATTCACATCAAGTCTAACGATCTTCTTGAATTAGGACTCCTTTTGTTTACTATTTAGAAGATTTAGCTCATGCTACATTGAAAATGAAGATAAAAAATTCATAGTTTCTTATCTTGTGGCTAAAGTACTAGACTTTGCTAGAAAATTGATCTTCTTTAATTGATTAAAAAAGACTCAATTACTCGCTTCTAGTTTTTGTGACTTTTCTCTGAATGATATAATCTTTATTCAATGGCTTTTGCTATTCTATCTATAGATCATTCACAACTAATGGGACTAGTTTTTAGCCTTGGTCTTCATTGCTTTCGGATCTCAGCAACCTACATGTCCCTCTTTCATATCTAGGCCCCATGTTAGGGATTTTATTTATCATCTTTTCTCATTGGTGGTGATGGCAATGACTCTTCTTTTATCTCAATCTCAATTGATCAATTTGTAGAATTAAAAAGTGAGAGCTTTACTTTTCTTGAATAACATTGGCTCATATTATCGCCAACACAAACCTCTTACAAGCATTAACATGTTGCTCTATTTAGGTAACAATCACAAGATCCATATTTCATTATGCTCTAGAGGTGTTAATCATGGACTCCATATCTTATAATAAATTATACTTCCTTTTTCACCTATAGAAAACTATAACCTAATCTTAAATGTAAGAGTTCTCATGGATGGTCTATCAAATATCCAAAGAAACTACTTAGCATGTTACCTCATTAATATACCTTCTAATTAATTAAGATTAAAAGGTACACTACTTGGTGATCTTCAATTCAATGTCTTTTTTTTAAAAAAAATCTAAAGGAGAAGATAAGGAGCAAATAAGGCTTAGTATATAATCCTAGGTTTTTAATGAGATTTTCAAAGATGAGTTTCTTTTAGCTCTTCAAATATATAATAGCCTTGATGGTATTTTATTTCATCTCGATCTTCAAATGGAAGTTTTTTTTTCAAGTCTATAGGTTTTCTTCAATTACTATCTTAAGTGTACTCACAATCAAACTTAAATTTAAATTTGCTTCTCGATTTAAGGACCGCCTTCACTTTATACTTATCAAGTCTCGATGCATTCAACAAGCTAAAGATTTATATCTAAATCCAATCAAATTCAATCACAAATAGATACAGTATCCCTTATCCATATGGGTTGTGAATCGAGTCCGTTCTGATACTATTTGTCATAATATAAGAGCTCATCCTAAAAGGTTAGACAGAAAGTTATTATTTAGGTTCCTTGAATTTATATAAGTACTTAAAATCTTTCTTGTATATAATTAATATGAAACTAAATACTCATCAGTATAGGCTCTCATAGATTTACTGATGAATGGAAAAGGATTGACTCATGTATGGTTACATTAAAATCATACAAGAGATTTGAGGCCTCTCTCTCTCTCTCTCTCTCTCTCTCTCTCTCTCTCTCTCTCTTAAAAATTTCAAATTAGTTAACCTAAACTTGAACAATAATTGAGCCAAAAAGTTATGACTCAGTAAACCTTGTAGTTCCATCAAGGTCACCATGTTTAGAATATTGGTTATCATTGTAGATCCTTTAACCCACAACTTCAATTTGGAAATCTTTAATTTTTCGAAGAGCAAATTTTGAATTGCAAAGGAAGCCAAATAATTTAGAATTTATTCATCTAATTTTTTATAAGATATGCAATATTTGTTGATTATTTTTTGGAATACATCTTAAGCCATGTCAAACAAAATCAGTATCTTGCTTACATAAACAACTTAGGCCATAATACCACTTGTTGTATATTTTAGTCTTGAAACTTTTTATGATTTTGCAAATGAAACTAGTTATGTACTTGTAAAGGGAAAAGCAAACCATTGGTCATTTTTTAATAATGTTCAAGATGTCACCAAAATCAAAAATGATAAATCAAACCCCAATCTTTCTGTTACCAATGTTTTAATCAAATTCATTTCTTACACAAGAAATATTTAAGAACTATGATAAGAAGTTTGCATGGCCTGACATTGGCTTTTTAACACATGCTTACGTATCTAATCAGATGCAGAATTTTTCAAAAATTGTTGACTCAACCAACTCGAAAATAATTAGTTGCCATGTCTACGATGGATCGGTAGTTGTGTTCATAAAGCCATTTCCTAAAGCTCTAATAATTCCAAATCCACAATAAGATATGAAACCACCTAACAAACAAAGGGAAAAGGCAAAGGTGATTACCACATCAAGTTGCAAGGATGTTACACTGGAGTAATCGTTGATCCTTAAAATTATCAACCATGCCCCAGACACTCAATTTTACCATCCAACAAAGCCACCTGTCGTCAAGTTAGTGCATCCAATGAGGGTGACAACACTCAGATTTAGGTGGAATATCAACAAACCAGGAAGATGGCAATATCAACTGAGACACATCATGCCCCCATCTTGGTCTGCGCCAGCTGCACAGTTCCCCACAACCACAATTCCGAAACAATTATCTTGATGATGTTAAGATTATCGCCCCGAGAAGGGATGGGAAGCTGATCAAAGACCCTTGTATGATAAGATAGGAAAAAAAAAGGCACTTGAGAAATATATAGAAAAGGGTCGTGAGAGAGAGAGAGAGAGAGAGAGAGAGAGAGAGAGACCTCAAAGTGTGGTGGGGTGGGAGAAAGGAGGCTGTAGGGTTGACGTCAGCCGCTGGGGGGCAGGCCTTTCATTCCATCAACCCACGCGCAATCGAAAGGGTGGGGCGTCCTCTCTTTTTTATGCTCCTCGCCCTCTCCTGTCACCTCTTTCTCTTCTGAAAGAAGCTCCTAATTCCTCTCCTCATCTGCTCTCTTTCCAAGACCCCCCCCCCCCCCCCCCCTCTCTCTCTCTCTCTCTCTCTCTCTCTCTCAGAAGAGGCTTTGATTGGTTGTAGTTTTTTTAAGGTGAGTTTCGGCGGCTACGCCGAGTCCCCTTCTTAACAGATGCATGGGTGTAACATCTCTTTATTGTCTGCTCCAAGATATTTTTTTCTTGATTTCTTTGTTTTCCCCATTTTTGAATCACCATGATGGAAGATCTTGGTTTCTTTTCTCCAACTATCAAAATTTATGCGATTGTAGCTGTCAAGAGTGCTCGAGTTTTGCCTTGGATTTGAGTGTTGTGATGATAGTAGACATCATAAACTACTTCTCATTCTAGTTTGGCACCAGCATAACATCCTCCCTATTAGTTTATCTATGTTCTGATTTCTTGTTTTATACGATCTTAAAAGGTTAGAACATGAAAGGCTTGGATTTTGATTCTACCTAGAGTTGGAATTCTCTTCACCTATGTGTTGAATGAAATTTTCAAACTAGATATTGCTTTCAGAGTTATAGTTTCTTGTTATGGTTATCCATGCTATGTTTCTCAAAACGAAAAAAGAAGAAAAAGAAAGAGATTACCTATATCATACGGTGTAAGTTTTAGAGCACTGGGTTTGTTCCTGGTCTCATTTACTGTGTTCTGTGGTTGTTAAGAGTATTCAACTATAGCTTTAAAAAATTTATATATCCTTTTTGTGGTAGTTTTCTCTATTTTTGCTGTTGTGGTGTTTAAGAGATTAGGGTTTCTGTTAGTTTTGTTTACTTACGTTTGGTGACCAGGCCATATTAGAAATAGCTGTTCTTCTTCGTATAATTAGTGTTTTTGCGTATGTATCTTTCCTTTATAAGGATCAAACTGGTAGATAACATTAATCAGGTCGTTGCATTTTTTTTTTTTTTTTTTTCCTAACGCTAAGTTGATATGGGCAAAAGAAACTGAGGTTTGCTAATGATATTACAGTTTTACTAGTCCTTAAATGCAGTTATCGTTCTTTTTTTATTTTATTTTGCATGACCAGTCACATGTCAAGCATTCGTGTGGCTAAAATTCGTCACAAATATATCATTTAAGGAAGTACATTCGTATTATATCCTATATCTTCTTATTAGAATTAAATTTGTTTATCGATATTCTGTCGAAAGTTCTTGTTGTTATTTGTCCTATGTTCTGAATATTTTCATTTAATTATTTCTGTTCCCAAATTTCTCTCTTGTTCTCTTCAAGATCGGATCGGTTGCTCTGGCTATTACCTTTTTCACTGTATAACTACTCGATCCTCCTTCCTCCCTAGTCCCATGATCTTTCTCTCTCTCCATAATTCTTGTAATAATCTCTCTTCTTGAACCTATCCATCTCTTGCTCAAACAAATCAATCAAGCCAGTTAGTTATTCCCAATGCCCAGGACGATTGACATATTTAGACTTTCTTGCTGCTGCTGTTTCTTCAATATAAATACTTAAAAAGTTTGGCATTCGGAGTTAGTTATTCTACAGGGCCAAAGGTCTGCAGATCATGTGCCATGAAATTCCTGGACAAAGGGACAAAGGGGTCAGAAAGCCGTGCAGAGCAATGTGTGCTCTCCTTTTTAGCCTCCCCTTGGCCCTTGGCAGGCCTGATTCGAGAAAGAACCTCCCTCTCTACCGCGTTCATTTTTTTTTTGGCTCCCACACCACCTTTTTCCCTTTGAACAAGAAGCGCATGCTCTCTCGCCTAGCAAACGTCAGCCACTTGTCCCATGCTGAGGGACCTCACCTTTGGAGCCCTCACTCTCATCCTTCTGTTCTCCTTTTTTTATGCTGTCCTCTCTTTCTTTTCTCTATTCTATGTTGCTGAAGGAAAACTTTCTCGGCCAATAGAAAACTAAGTTGCATGGCAATGGAAATCCGAGGGCTGCTTTACAAGCTAAGAGAAGATGAAGTAACAGATGGTGATCCCTTTCTGATGAAACTTCTTTTTCTTGGGAAGAAGAGATCCTCAACTTTTAGCAAGAGAATTTACGAGAATTATTTTGCAAAGTCAAGACTGTTCTTATATGGTCCCTCTAAAGAAAGTTCTCAAGGTGGTGAGGTCAAGGGTATGATGAATTCATTGAAATGATCATTTGTCATCCTTAAGTGGTTGTAGATATCAAGTAGCTTAGAAAATCTATATTCTGCCCTTTTAATTAATTTAGATTCTACAAAGGCATGAATTTTACTTTAAAAAGCGCATGAGTGTAAAAGAAATATCTATTTTCTTTGCTGCTTGAGTTCTCTTATGGAAACTAAGAGCAGTTCATTTTTTCTTTGTTTGGGCATTAGAATATGCTGCTATTGACATGATGCATGATGTTATGAATCTGTGGATCAGCTGATGATTTTTTGTTTTATTAAAAGAAAAATGGTAGCAGTTCCAAAACTAGATGTGGAAATTAATTTATTTTCCTGTTATTTTCGTATGGCCACTTCAAATTAGATGTATTACCCTGTGAGGTCCATCTTCATTTCTTATTTCATTATCCATTTTATTATAATAATTATATCCAGTCAATTTTTCCTCACCAAACTAATCTAGGATTAATAAAAATAAATTGACAATAAGAACTTTATAGTTACTCTCTTTATTGTCTTTCTTCGAAGTCATATAGAAACTATGTTACTATCATATTCTAAGTTTTTGTGGTACTGTTAATTTATATACCGTGATCTTTAAAAATATATGATAACGGGTATGAGATGTTCTCTAGATGCTTTTCTCCTTATTTAGATCATCTACATTATGACAGAATTTCTGTAAATGATAAGATGTGGTGTTGTTTTCTTTCTTATCACTCCCCTTTTCTTTTATTACCCTTTCTATATTGGAGTTATGATTCCTAGTGGACTCGTGGAGCACATGTTCTTTGAAGAATCATGTCCACCAGTCCCCTTCAGGGGACAAAATTATTAGCAGGAACTTTATAACAAGTCCGATCTAGTTCTTGTTCTTGTTCAGACCATTGCAGCACCAGTTGCCAACATTGAACCCCCGTAACTCCCCTCTGACCTCATCAAACGCAGAAAACGCATCATAACTCTTTTCTTCTCTCCAAGGCCTTGTGTCCAGTGAATAGGTTGTCTTCCCTTTTGGGATGTGAAAAGCCTGATGTACGTATGACACATGGTACATGAGATTTGAAGTGTTATTTTAACAGTATGTAACATCAGTGTGCTCGTACGTGTAGTTGCATTACGCATGAATGTTTGGCGATGGAATTATGCATGGGTGGTGTTTGATGCAGGCGATGGAGTCCATGGAATCGTGTGTTCCGCCTGGGTTTAGATTCCATCCTACCGACGAGGAGCTTGTCGGCTATTACCTTAAGAAGAAAGTGGCTTCTCAAAAGATAGACCTTGATGTCATCAAAGACATCGATCTCTACAGAATCGAACCATGGGATCTTCAAGGTTGGGACAATATTGCGCGTAGAAATATATCTTCTCATGATTATTAGTAGTAGCTATCTGCCTTTTTATCTCTCAAAAATTCTTCATCTTAGCATTGGAGTTAACCTTCCAAATCTTTTGCAATATAGGATAAAAGAAATAATGATAAATTTTTTTTTCTTGTTATGTCCTAAAAGAACGGTGTCGGATCGGATATGAAGAGCAAAGCGAGTGGTACTTCTTCAGCCACAAGGACAAGAAGTACCCAACCGGCACAAGGACGAATAGGGCAACAATGGCTGGGTTTTGGAAGGCAACAGGCCGAGACAAAGCCGTCCATGACAAGAACAAGCTTATTGGCATGAGGAAGACATTGGTCTTCTACAAGGGAAGAGCACCCAACGGACAGAAGACCGATTGGATCATGCATGAGTACAGGCTCGAGTCTGAAGAGAATGGACCACCTCAGGCAAGCTCGAAATAAACCTTCTCCCTCCTCACCCCAGTCTACAAAGTAGGGTTACATAGCAACTGTGCTGTGCTCTGCTGAGTTAAAATAGTTGGTCATTTCTTCTGATATTTCTATATATGGACAATATTCTTAAAGAATTAATATGCCTAGGAATAGTTTTTGTATGCTCAAATGCCGAACATAATTATGTACCCTTAAAAAAATATTCAACATACCTAAGCTTACTTTACTCTAGAGAACCAAATGGTCAAATTTTCAAGAGAAATTTAGTCCAAGCAAAAGTACATGAAGAATAACTAGATGGATAAAGCTTGAGCCGAAATTGCCTTGCAGTAGAAAACTTTAGTTGATTTGTTGTCTTGCTTATTGTTTAGAAGAACTGCATTGGATAATGAATGGCCATTGCTTTAGACTGTGTTCATCCAGAAAGGAGACTTGGTAGAGATGGATTTAGATAGGTTCGATAGCAACAAAGTAGCCCACTTGTGGATGCATGCACCTTCTTTTAGTTCAGAAAGTCAAATCTACAATCTTTTCTTTTTGAGAGGGCTCTTTTTAATCTCAAGTCCTCCTTTATATAATATAACAGTTTATTGTTCGCCATCTTTCCCTACCATATGCTCTCCTGAAAGTCCTAATATCTTTAAGGAGCAATGCGGGAGACAGCAACTAAAAGTCACAATTCCCTCCACACGCGCACAAAAAAGAAGAAGATCAAGTCACAAGAAAGAAGCGACTCTTACAAAGGGTTACGACAGAGATCGATCACCAGGCGGGTAATGAAATAAACCCTAGTTGCTGAACTGACAACCAAGCCAAGGACTAAACGCATCTATAACGAGTCTTGTGCCAAGAAAATAAGAAGAGAAAGTATTACTGGATTCAAAATTTGGACCAGAATCCTTCATCTCTTTCTGTTTTCATATTAACCATTGTGACATATGGAAAAGCTCTTCCATCCCACTCGCAAAAGTAACTTTATCTCCTTTTTCAATTTAGAAGAAGATTATTGTCCCATATGCCCCCCTTCACGCTTATCATCTAACCAAACTGTGTCACTCCTCATCAAGACAACTTTAGCTTGCCCTCACTTTTAAAGAAGATTCTTTTAAACAACACTTTCGTCGACGTCTCTTTGACTCCTATATATCCAACAGGTATCTTTCTTCATCTCTCACTCGACTGATTACTACTCATTTCCTGCTCCTATATATCCTTGCCTTGGTGCTGTTTGCAGGAAGAAGGCTGGGTCGTTTGCCGAGCATTCAAGAAACGAACTGCCTGCCCAACAAAGAGCGCTGTGTGGGACTCCAATGTATATGGTTATGACGAGCGCAGTAGGGTGAGCTGCTCCATTGTCGACCCAATCGAGTACCTCCAGAGGCAGCCCAAGCTCCTTTGCAAGCACGAGACCGAGCTGGTCGACAACCTGAACCTCTTGCAATATTCAAACCAGACGTTTGTCCAACTCCCGCAGCTCGAGAGCCCCTCCCTGACCCTAGTGAAGCAACCTAGCCTTCTCTTTACAGCTGCCACAGAGAACGAAGACGAGGAGCAAACAAGGGTGTGCAACGCCATCGAGAAGGTGACCGACTGGAGGGCATTCGACAAGTTTGTTGCATCGCAGCTGAGCCAGGAAGATAGGTTCAGCGCCCAAGCTGGGGTCGTCGTCTCAGATTTTGGTGTAGACGATGGCTCGGACATGGCACTGCTTTTGCTTCAGAGTGGAAGGGAGGAGGTGGGCAAATTGAATGACTTCTTGGCCTCCGGGGGACCGGAGTGCGACATAGGCATCTCTGTATTTGAGAAATAAGCCTATTTTGAGAGGTGTACGTAAGAGGATCAGTTGCTTGATCAAGACTTGTTCTTAATTAATTTCCTCTTTGTTCTTTATTCTATGTATGTTTGAGATTGGTTGGTTATATTAATTATAAAGTGGAGCTTTCATGGTGTAGGGGAAGGGTTGCAGTATTGTTGTCCCACTTGAAATAGAAATCGTCTTAGCAAATTTTCTTGAGACGATATATAATAGCGAACGGAGCACCATTTCGCAAGCCAAGAGCAAAGAACAACGGAGGCTACGTACGTACAGATATTGATTGGTGTCACGCGTGCGCGCACAAGAGAGGGACCGCGAGAAGGCATAGCCTGCCGCTCTATCACATCTGTCTGCTTACTGTTGCTGCGGAAGCGGACCTGCAGGAAGTCAGTCAGTCATCAGGGAGAAGGTCTCTCTCTCTCTCTAAGAAAGGGGAAAAGGGGGACGAGGTCCATCCGTGCCTTCTTATCGTTCGGATGGCCCCCACCCGTTCCCCATCCGTGCTATTCCCATTTGACCCATCCGTGCTACTAAGATGGACACAAAAGCTGGATGGATTGGATTAGGTAAGGAGATAAAGGAAAAGTTTTTTTTTTTTTTTTTTAAAGCATAACTCGCATGAAATACGATAATTCGTAAATGCACAAGCTTACATATTAGTAATGCAAAACTCTTAAATGAGTCCCTTAATGTAAGTTCATGCGCAGACGAATTACTTTACGAATGTGCAATACTGCATCGAAGTGGTATACAAAAACTTTTTAAAAAAATAAAAAGTAAGGTCTTGTTTAACACATCTACTATATAATAAGCAAAGCTACTACATTAAGATTCAAAAATAGTTCCTACCTTTGTCGAATCCATGACTCAAGATCAGAATCCAGACTTAAATGATCAATATATATATATATAATTTAATAAGAAATGTAATTGGATGTTTAGATATAAGGATAAGGTATATTTTAAACTCTATCTAAATAATATAATATAAAATTATTAATTATTAATTAGACTATTTTTTATTAATATTATAATATTTTATATTTTTTGATAGAATATACTATGTGACTCAATATAATATAGTTGATGTATAATATTTTACTGAATGATAGACATCAACATTTAAGATAGAAGAATAGAATTAAGCATAATTTTAATTTTTTTTATTTATAAGAATAAAAATATTTTAATTTTATTTTCTAATTTTATTAATAATTTGATGTAAATATTTATTTAATTTTAAAAGTATTCTTTATAGACTATTGCTTAATTATGTTATTTTAATATTTTATAAGTTTATAACTATATTTCTATTAGTATTCAATCCTGTTATAATTTTGTATTTGTAATAAATGAGTAAAATGAAATAGATTAAGTTAATTATTAATAATTATTTAAAAATAAATAAGAAAAAAATGAATTTAGGTTGATTTTAATCTGATTAATTAGGATTAGGGTTCAGCTTTTTTTTTTTTAGGTTTAGCTTTAATGATCTGAATTCAATTTATCACAATTGCTATCTCTAGATACAAATGTTATTAAATTAATTTGGCTCGGCTCAAATATATAAAAAAAAACTAGAAACATCTAAAGCTACACAAAACCACTTGTACAAACCAAACAATTACAGAATTAATTTCAAGCCAGACTAAAAAGCAATCCAAGCTCAAAGATAAGATTCAAACATATTTAAATAATATATCATACACTTCATCAATCAGAATGTCAACTTGGTTTTGAATAAAGCAGAGTGAAAGAAGTATATTTATATAGCCGACCTATGTGGTTGGAGAAAGACTTAGATGAGTTGAGTTAGAGACACTTCATCAATCATTAGATTAAAATTCTAATTGTATTCTTTATCCTTTCCATTGGTTAAATACTAGTTTTAAACGGAATGAAAACTTAAAATTAAAAATCAAGTTTAACTTATCTAAACTTGATTTAACTTAAAGTTTATTTCAACTTGATTTAGGATTACCAAGTTGATTAAATATACCGGGAGGGCTGAGGTTTAGTCTGATCAAATTTTGGTGGAAGGAAAGATTATTGCCGAGACCAAATGCAGCCCTGCGAACGCATCAATGCATTGCGCTGGAGCGGATCGGCAGCAGGATCGGACCAGCTAAAGCGAGGGCATCCACATCAAGACAGAGAGGCCGCCGATATATTTGAATCCAAGACCGTGCGAATCCAAGATGCAAGATGAGCTGCTGCAACTTTTGCTCAGCTCGTTAAAACTCTGATCCAAATAGGTTGGACCGTGATCAAGCCTAAATCCAATTTGTGTTCAAAGATTACAAGTCTACAAAAGACTTTCTTGACTGAACAAAGAAGACACGGTGAAACAGAGCACCAAGGGAAAAGGAAGAGCACAAGAGAGAGAGAGAGAGAGAGATAGAGAGAGAGGGGGAGCAAAGGGAGGCCTTCTATTCATATAATGCCGGCCAAGAACGATGCTCGAGGACCAGCGGTGGACGAGGAGATTGGTTGTTTGTGAAATTCTTGGCATTCAATCCACGGTGGTCAAAGAAATGGATGATTTTAGTTAAAAAAAATTAAGAAACAAATTAAATCCTGAATATTGGAAATATAATTCTATTGCTATGGTGGATGTTTGTGGAGTACTAATGTGATGTTACTTTTGCGAGTATATACAGCTAATTTCCATGCGAGTATATACAGATAATGAAAAACCTGGACACTGGGAACTCCTGGAGTTTCTCATCTATATCTGAGCAAAAGTAGTAGGACCTGGTATCTTAGCCAATTTTGAATAGCCCTAGCAATCAAAGAAAGAACTCACAAATAGAGAACCCCAAACAACCACTTGAATCAGTCCTAATCATGCATGGGTGAGCGAAGGTGAGCTCTCTACGACAGCTGTGTAACTTCCTCGTGTAATATTTTTGCATCACAGTAGCGCTAGTCCTAATCCACAAGATATCACCGTTCACCTCAACTGATAATTAGATGCATCTTGTCCATTAGCCATGGTATGCGAAGATGATCCAATCCAAAGCCATCTGACTCTTTTGGCGTGTAAACCGTATGGAGAAAACGAGTCTTAACCGTGGGACTTAACCAAATTCAGAGATCAATTTGGTCTGGCATAAAGGCCAATCGTTAACATCTTCTGACACCAAATCGCCCATCTACGTGCTTATGAGACAACTTTAAGGATTCCAAAACTTTGGACTAAATGAATTAGAGCACCATGGAAATGAGAGTGCAAGATAGTTTTATGTATACAAATTGTAGAGCCTGGTGTGGTACTCCAAAGCTTAAATCCTAGGGTGAAGGTTTGTAGGCTCCACAGGTTGTTGGGTCTTGAGGGGGCTAGTCTATCATTGGGGTTTGGACCCAAGGTGTGGGTTGGTCCAAGGGAGTTTTTTAGGGCTTATTATTTATATAATAAGGCACCGGTTCATGTGTGGTACTGGTTTTATGTTGGTGGCCGTCATGGGGACGGGTTATATATAGTCATGTAAAGATGATGATTAGAGATAAATGAAAGAAACTCTTTTCTCCTAAAATAAGCTATCCCTTCTCTTCCTTCTCCTCTCTTTCTCACATATAGATGCCCTAGGTTTCTAGGGTTTTATTGCTGCCATCTCTGCCCTAGCCATCTTCTTGGAGCCGCCTCTCTCAAAAAGGAGAAGGAAGAAACCCTAGCAGTACCTTCTCCTTGGGCAGCGTCTCTTGATTTTCTGGATCAGATCTGAAGGTTCACGTGAGGAAGAAGAGAGGCCACGATCCTCTCTTACAATCTTGGGGCACAAGAAACCAAAGAAAATCCTAATTGCTAATCAATCTGGGAAGATTACCAAGATCAAGATCCAAAATTCTGCTGCAGAATTTCAGCAAGGGATATTATCTCGCTTCCGCATCTCCACACGACTTGGAGCTGGTCGAATGCGTGCTATGCTCCAAGGGTAGAAAGAGGACGATCCACTCTTCATTTGGTATCAGAGCCTCGGTGATTTGGTGGAGAAAAGATTGGATCTTGGGCGTTTCTTGGTAAGATATCAAACCAGAAATTTCTGCAGCAAGTTTAATTTTTTGTTTTTGTTGTATGCATTGTTTCTTGATTGGATATGGCATCTAGTAGCTTTAAATTTGATTTTGAAAAGTATGATGGCAAGGGAAACTTCACCCTATGGCAGTAAAGGATGAAGGATTTATTGGTACAGCAAAGGATTTATAAGGTCTTGGTGAAACAAAGACCGGATAATGTAAGTCATGAGGATTGGGAGGAGTTAGAGGAGATTGCATTTAGCACAATCAGGATGTGCTTGGCTGATCAAGTCTTGCCAGAGATTTGCATGCAGACCACGGAAAGGGGGCTCTGGGAAACTTTAGAGAACACTTACATGGAAAAGAGCATGACAAACAAGTTGTGGTTGAAGAAACAGTTGTACAGCTTGAGAATGCCTGAGGGAGGAGATCTTGTGGCCCATATTCAGAAATTCAATCAAGTGTGCTCAGAGGTGATGAGCCTTGATGTGAAAATTGATGAAGAAGACAAGACCCTCATCTTGTTGTGTTCGCTACCCAGTTCCTATGATAGTCTGATTACAACCTTGGTATATGGGAAGGAGACCCTGAATTATGAAGAGGTTGTGGGGGTGCTGAGATCAAACCAGCAAAGAGAAAAGATCCGCATGGAAAACTCTAACACAGAGGTACTTGCTGTGAATGAGAGGCAAGGAAGACCCTGGGAAAAGGTTAGAGGCAAGTCCAAAGGCAGATCTAAGTCTCGGGGCAAGCAGAAAGCATGGAAGTGTTACAAGTATCATCAGATTGGTCACCTAAAGAGAAATTGCCCACTTCTGAAGAATGAGAAGGGAAAGGGCATTTCCAAGGGAGGTTCAACCAGCAATGGTGGTGCAAATTCATCTGAAGACAGTGAAGATGATGTACTGGTAGTTTTAGATGGGACCAAAAAGTGTGATAGTTGTTGGACACTCGACTCAGCCTGTTCTCACCATTATACTTCGTATAGGGAGTGGTTTGCAACTTATGAAGAATCTGATGGAGGAAGTGTATGCCTTGGTGATAATCATCCTTGTAAGGTTGCTAGAGTTGGAAGCATAAGGGTGAGGATGTATGATGGGGTTATAAGGACTTTAACCAATGTCAAACATGTCCCAGAGTTGAAGAAGAATCTAATTTCTTTGGGCTACCTGGAGAAGCATGGGTATGCTTTTGGAAGCCAGCCGGGGAGTGGATGTTTGAGGATAACCAAGGGTGCATTAGTGGTGATGAAAGGGAGAAGGTTGGAAAATAATCTCTATCAGATGGAAGGCTCAGTGGCCATAGATGGTGCAGAGGTGCTAGCAGCGGCACAGGAGGAACAGTTGGTCTATAAACTGTGGCACTATCGAATGGGACACATGAGTGATAAAGGGCTTATAGAACTTAGTAAAAGAGGTCTAATTCTAGTACTTAAGAAGGAGGACAATGACATCTGTGAGCCCTGTATTTATGGCAAACAACATAGGGTGAGATTTGCCAGCAGTTCCAAGCAGAGTGAAGGTATTCTGGATCTAGTTCACTCAGATGTATGGGGACCGGCCCCTGTGTCAGCCAGAGGTGGGGCTAAGTATTTTTTGACCTTCATTGATGACTACTCCAGGAAGGTATGGGTATATTTGATAAGAGAAAAATCAGAGGTATTTGCCCAGTTTAAAGCTTGGAGAGTTGGTGTTGAAAAGGAGACAGGAAAACCAGTGAAGTGTTTGAGATCTGACAATGGAGGGGAGTATACAAGCAATGAATTCAGAAGCTACTGTGAGAAAAATGGGATCCAACGCCATTACACAGTAAGGATGACTCCCCAGC
Organism: Calamus simplicifolius; assembly: GCA_900491605.1. Classification (NCBI taxonomy): domain Eukaryota; kingdom Viridiplantae; phylum Streptophyta; class Magnoliopsida; order Arecales; family Arecaceae; genus Calamus; species Calamus simplicifolius. Next base: position 1,363,604 of record UESW01003860.1, read on the forward strand.
AAAATGGTATGGCAGAGAGGATGAATCGTACATTGACAGAGAAGGCTAGGTGTTTGAGGCTGCAGGCATCACTGCCCAAGGTCTTTTGGGGTGATGCAATTATGTTCTCTAGTTTTCTTGTTAACAGGTCCCCTAATAGAAAACTTGATGGAGGCATTCCAGAGGAGATCTGGAGTGGGAAGAAGGTGGAGCTTGGACACCTAAGGATTTTTGGTTGCCCATCCTATGCACATGTGGAGGCAACTGAAAGGAGCAAGCTGGACCCAAAATCACAAAGGCTAATCTTCATCGGGTATCCACAGGAAGTTAAAGGCTATTTGCTATGGAGTTCAGATTCACATAAGTGTATCATCAGTAGAGACATTATTTTTGATGAGAAGAGCATCTTGAAGAAGTCAGAGATTGCAGATGGAGCTGAAAAGGCTGAACAGGACAATAGTGGATAGCATTGGCTGACAGGTGATGTACCTTCTACTTCTACTTCAAAACATGCTTCTTTTGATGTGGAGTTTGGTATGAATGTTCCAATACATGTAAAGGATCAGCCAGAAGAGCCATCAATTCAAAAGGAGGTGTAGGTGGAGTCACACACTTCAGCTTTGAGAGATGATCAAAGGGGTGTGGCACTACACAAAGCAAAACGTACCATCATCAAACCTGCTCGGTATTGCATTGATGACATGATTTCCTATGCTCTAATCACTGCAAATGAAGATCCAGAGACCTTCCAAGAAGCCATGGAAAGTTCAGAAAGAGACTCATGGATGCAGGCCATGATGGAGGAGATGGAGTCCCTGGAAAAGAACAAGACATGGCAGCTAATGGATCTACCTAGAGATGCTCGGGCCATTGGTTCAAAATGGGTGTTCACAAAGAAGGAGGCACCTTCAGAGAAAGGTGGAGTCAGATACAAAGCAAGGCTTGTTGCAAAGGGATTCTCACAAAGAGAGGGAGTGGACTACACAGAGGTATTCTCTCCAGTGGTACGTCATGCTTCAATTCGTGTGTTGTTATCTCTTGTAGCACAACATGGTATGGAGTTGCAGCAAATGGATGTGAAGACGGCTTTCTTACATGGGAGTCTAGAGGAGAGGATATACATGAAGCAACCAGAGGGTTTCAAGGAATCTGGATTGGAAGAAAAAGTATGTCTACTAAAGAAATCGCTCTATGGTTTGAAGCAGTCACCCCGTCAATGGTACAAAAGGTTTGACACTTTTATTTTGGGCCTTGGATTTTCTAGATGTGAACATGATACTTGTGTCTATGTAAAAAATGTGGATGAGGATGATGCACTGTATCTCCTTCTGTATGTGGATGATATGCTCATTGCCAGCAGGAGTGTTGAAGCAGTGAATGGACTGAAATATGCATTATCAACAGAATTTGAAATGAAGGATTTGGGGTCAGCTAGGAAGATACTTGGGATGAAAATTTATAGAGATAGGACCAAGGGAATTCTATACTTGTCATTGGGTGGATATATTCATAAGGTGTTGGAGAGGTTTGGGATGGATAAGGCCAAACCAGTTGGAACACCTTTGGCTAGTCACATGTCTCTTTCTAAGTTACAGAACCCTCAGACAGATGAAGAGAAAGAGTACATGGAGAGAGTTCCATATGCCAGTGCCGTGGGCAGCATTATGTATGCTATGGTGTGTTGCAGGCCTGACATAGCATATGCAGTGAGCCAGGTGAGCAGATTCATGGCGAACCCAGGGAAGGAGCACTGGAAGGCACTCAAGTGTATTTTGAGGTACCTTCAGGGAACTCGTGGACTTGGTCTAATTTTTGGGCAGCAAGATGGATCTAAGGAGAAATCTAATATCCCAAGTAAGTCATTAGGTCCATTGGAAGGATTTGTGGATGCAAATTTTGTAGGTGATCTGGATACAAAAAGGTCTACCACAGGGTATGTGTTCAGCATGTATGGTGGATTAATTTCTTGGAGATCAACCCTTCAACCTATTACAGCTTTGTCTACAACAGAAGCTGAATATATAGGGATTACAGAGGCTGCCAAGAAGGCTCTTTGGTTGAAGAGACTCATCATGGAAATGGGGGTGAAGCAGGGTACAGTATTGTTACATAGTGATAGTCAGAGTGCCTTGCAGTTGGCTCAGAACCCAATCTATCATGCACGCACAAAGCATATAGATGTGAGGTATCACAGGATCAGAGAATTGGTGGAAGAAGGTGAAGTCGAGCTGGTAAAAGTTCATACAAAGAAGAACCAGACAGATGCACTTACGAAGACTCTTCCACGGGATAGCTTTCTCTCATGTGTGACATTGATGGGTCTGAGGGAATATGCAGATTTTTCAGCAGCTTTGAAGCACCAAGGTGGAGATTGTAGAGCCTGGTGTGGTACTCCAAAGCTTAAATCCTAGGGTGGAGGTTTGTAGGCTCCACAGGGTTAAGGCCCAGGTTGTTAGGTCTTGAGGGGGCTAGTCTATCATTGGGCTAGGTTTGGGCCCAAGGTGTGGGTTGGTCCAAGGGAGTTTTTTTAGGGTTTATTATCCATATAATAAGGCACCGGTTCATGTGTGGTGCTGGTTTTATTTTGGTGGCCATCATGGGGACGGGTTATATATAGTCATGTAACGATGATGATTATGAATAAATGAAAGAAACCTTTTCTCCCTAGAATAAGCTATCCCTTCTCTTCCTCCTCCTCTCTTTCTCACATATAGATGCCCTAGGTTTCTAGGGTTTTATTGCTGCCATCTCTGCCCTAACTATCTTCTTGGAGCCGCCTCTCTCAAGGAAGGAGAAGGAAGAAACCCTAGCAGTACCTTCTCCTTGGGCAGCGTCTCTTGATCTGAAGGTTCACGTGAGGAAGAAGAGAGGCCACGACCCTCTCTTACAATCTTAGGGCGCAAGAAACCAAAGAAAATCCTAATTGCTAATCAATCTGGGAAGATTACCAAGATCAAGATCCAAAATTCTGCTACAGAATTTCAACAAGGGATATCATCTCGCTTCCGCATCTCCACACGACTTTGGGCTGGTCGAATGCGTGCTATGCTCCAAGGGTAGAAAAAGGACGATCCACTCTTCACAAAAGACACAGAACCTATGAGAGATCAGGATTGCTGAATCCATTTGTAAAGCAAAATTATTCCCCGCACGCTACAAAAGAGCATATAAGGAAATTTTGCAACACAAGAGTTGAAAGGTTTTCTAAAAGCTTCAAGTTATAATATTCTCTCTGCTTCTTGTGCTATGCTACGTGGTATCAACCATATCAAAAACAAGACCAGCATGAGGCTATATATATATTGATATGAAAATAGCATACTACAACATAATGATGAGCAATCCTTTTTCCCCATGAAGACCACTTGACAAAACAAACCATGGCACAAAACAGTATTAATTGGGACAGTCTGAGGGAAGAAAACCAACAAGCATGGCTGCAATTTAGATGTGTCTTCTACAAAACATACACCAGGGCGTCACAAGCAACCATGAGCATAGAGACTCAAGCAACAGCTACAACCTCACTGGGAGAAGCAATAGCAACAGCCTTAGCAGCGGCCAAAGGGGTCGCAGCTGTTTTAGCATCTTTGGAAGGCATGGCAGGAGCTGGGGCTGCTGCTGGGGGAGACTTCATGTGCGATGGCGGAGAGTGCTTAATTTTCAGCAGTATCTGGCGCATTCTTGAAAGATCAGTGGATTTCTTAGGCTTTGGGCCCTGTATCACAACGATTGGAGGTTTCTTCTCCTCTTTCTTTCCTTTTTTCTTCTCTAGTGCTGGCACCTCACGAGGAACAAGCTCTGCAATTGCCTTCCAGTAATTCTTGTCTGCCTCAGCATGAAACTTTGCTTGATTGGCCAGAAAGAGCTGACACCCAATGATATCCGAAAAATATATCAGAAGATAACCAGAACAAAAACAGGACTAGTCGGGAATAACCTATGAACATATAGTTTTAAATTTCCATGGCCCCTAAGTACTGTATCATAACAATAAACTCACCTTACTAGCTTATAGACATGGTTTTCACACCCTCTAAGGCTGTCTTTGGACTCGACCACGTACATGCAAACCAACTCAAGCTCACAAGCTGCTTAAAAGGGAGAAGCAGCTTTAAAGAAGGAATTGAAATATTTCCTATAAATCAATCAGCTAACAAGCACTAGCTGAAGGAATTCGGAGGTCTTGAAATATTTTCTATAAATCAATCAGCTAACCACAATTTCAGCAGCATAAAAATTAGCTTCCTCGATAGCCAGTACACTCTAATGCCTGACCAGTCATCTCCAATGAGCCTCTGAACAACATTAGCCGCCAGAGTGAAACTTCAGAATTCAAGACATATCATAAAAGAAAACTACAAATTCCAGATGTAAATTGATGTAAATTGATGCGAGCCAGCAAACCAGCAACGTGAAGGAAACAGGTCAGAACTCCTTTTCGGACTTAGCAGCATACTCCTTTTTCTCGTGCCACTATAACTAACAAATAACATCTGCTATAGCAAAATAGATATCAAAAGAAAATGTTAGAAGAATGAGAGCTATACAAGTAACTGAACACATTATAGGGACAGATTGAGTTAGCTCAGATAGACATATGCTTCACAACGGTTGCATTTAGAAATGCCATCCAAGTCATGATTTCACAGCCCACACAAATTTAGCGTCAAAACAAATAAGAAGTCCCTATCATTGCCGAATTGAATTGAATAGGCTCAAAACTAATCAAACAAGAGTGAAAACTTAGTTAGTCCAGTATGCTAATTCGCTTTATATTGTTTTGTAAGCAATACAATTTTATTTTGCATGTCCTAATCTCATTTCCTTATAATAACTTTTGGCACACGTGATGGGACTGAAAGGGTGATCATGGCATCTCAAGAAAAAAGAATTTGCAGAAAACTTGTGTAGTAGTAATGAGAAAGAAATCCTAAGGAAAACCGTCTCTCATCTTCATGTGGTTCAAGGGAAGGACCAATACCTCCCTCCACACCATGACATGGCTGCTCCAAACCAAGCACAGTTACCGACCTCAAATCGAGATGACGCTAAGTTGCTAATAAGAGATGCTTCATTCATGGTGGAAGTCTTCTACCACATAATCAACCACCTCTTTGACAATCAAAATACCTTCATTCATTAAGTATGTTCTACTCTTCATAAATCCATGAAGGAGACTTCTCTAAGTTAGAAGAGAGTAGCAGAGAGACCATGGATAATAATTATAATAAAAGACATGCAGCCAACGAAACAAATATAATCCTTACAGTAAAGAGAAAGGAATAGATAACTCTTTTATAATTAATGAAACAAATAAAATCCTTTCAAATACATGAAAATACACCCACAAATAACCGAAAAAACAAAAAAACACAGGCTTGTTGTAACGTAGTATGGCAGGATGATGTAAAAATACTGCAAAAACAAAGACAAAGGCATCGTTCTGATTGCAAACAAAGGATTCAACAAACTCTGAAACTAGATGAGGACAGAGTTTAGATTCACGATATACTTGAATAATAAGAAGGGGAGCATGTGCAAAGAAACACATATCTGAACTAGCAAGACATTAATCTGTCATCATAATAACATTTAAAAAAGTTCAGTAGAAGTTCCTTAGAATATCTTAGTAATAGTACTAGATTTATTTTGTTCTCAACAACAAAATAAAGAATATCCAAGGAAACATGTTAAGCTAATCTCTCAAAAATTTCACCTGAATTGGAGCTCCTTTGCGGAAATTGAGAGAGAGCTTTGGCTTGGATCGAAGGGCAAAAGAGGAGCAAGGAGAAGCCGCGGCCAGATAATCTAAGGTTCAAAAGTCAGATTTACGAAGAGAAGGGAAGCAGGAGATCAAGAGATGGGAGCGGAAGATCAGGAGTTCGGAGAGAAAGATCAGAAGACGGGAGCTGGAGATCGGGAGCGAAGAGCGTGAGACAAGAACACGAGATCGGGAGAAGGGGGATCAAAGCGATGGCCGCTCGGACGGAGAGGACATGAAGAAGACAAGCTAAGGCTTTGTATCCATTTTTTAAATTGACACATACATCTACCCTCAGAGGATAACTGAAGGGATAGCCCGTTATTCCTGGGTTTCCTAGGGAATAAGTTCAGAGGATAACCCATAGTTAAATATGGGTTATCCCTATGGTTAACCTTTTTCAGAACTATTCCCTATAGTTATAGCTTTTGGGGATATGGGGGGATATCCCCTGGATATCCCCCCTTATCTCCTATGTTGCTGCCGAAATCTGTCATCCGACTCGAGCGCGCTCAAGCTTCAGCATGGGCTCCCTTCTAGGTGGACCTGCAAAACAGTCCTCACGCGAGAGGTGTTGGGGGTGGCCTTCTGCAGAAGACCCTCCGACGCTCAAGTCAGTGGAGATCAACAACGAACAAATATGGGAAGAAGGCTCCTACGAAGAGTCTCTCTAGGGTGGCCTTTCGAGAGCTCTGAGCAGAGCGTTAATGGCGGAAAAGGGGTGAGCAGTGAGCAGAGGTAGATGAAGAGTGGGCGAGTATGCAAGTGTGCGTACCTAAGAAGTCGGAAGATGGTAGTATTTATAGAGGATCACCTTATTCCTTGGAGGCGTCGTGGGTCTGAAAGCTGTTAGGATTCGAATCCTGTCTGTTATAAGGTCAGTAAGATTCGCATCTTGTTAGTTAGATGATTGATTTGAATTAGGCGGTTATGAGGCCGGTAGGATTCCGCATCTTGTTAGTTAGTGGATCGACGACCGAGAAGGCTATCACAGAGAATGGCCTGATCCGCCAAGGTATGGAAAGGCTCGGTTTGCCGAGAAATCCGATGACTCGGCCCACCAAGGTATAACAAAGGAGTAAGCCGAACGTCAGGATGGTTTGATTCCGCAGAGGTGTAGATATCGCTCGGGCTGGGGCCGAGAGATAGAGGTCGCTTGGGTTGAGGCCGACAGGAGCCGAGGCGAGAGATGTTGAGATAGCTCGGCTAGCAAGGCCGAGAGACATTAAGATAGCTTGGCTAGCGAGGCCGAGAGACATTGAGATGGCTCAGCTAGCGAGGCTGAGAGATTAGGCTCGCTCGGGCTAGGACCGAGGCATAGAGACAGAGATCACTCGGACTGGGACCGAGGCACTGGGATAGCTCGGCTGACGAGGCACACCCGGGGAATTCTTGGCTCGTCGAGGGGCTAAAGTGCTTCGATCCACCGAGGTATAATGTCTGACTCATTTCTAGCGAGCATTGTATAGCAAGTGAGAGTCAGGGTTGATCCTAACCTCTTGCACGATTATTAACGTAATGGTGATTTTACCCCTCAACAGATGCCCCCAACTCCCTAGTTCGAAGCGTAGGTTCAGGCATAGGGAGTATAGCTCCAGGTGGCACGATCTGAATGGAAGGGTTTGGATTTGACAGCCTGCGTAATGATGCCCTAATTAATGTTGCTTGGCCGCCGTACCTTTACGAGATGAATCCGTCATTTTCTAGGGGCAACGGTTGGGAAAGTGCCACGTAGCAAAACCCGATTTTCACAGTGCCTGCAACGGCGGTTCCGGGTGTCTCGATTAAGATGCCTTATCTTCTCTTTGAGGCGGTTTCCTTCGAGAAAAAGCAAAGTCGAAATAGCGCCATTCCTGTTCGCAGCGCTCTTTTTTTTTCTGGAGAATCTTGTTCCCCTATTTCCTTTGTAACCTCGCTCGGCGTCTCTTTCGACCAACATCATGGTGAGTCCTAGCAACATGGTTTCAGAGATTGTTGCCGAGGATTTGGGAAGAATATGCCAGAAGTATGGCATTCCCTCGGATATCCTTTTGCGGTTGCTGAGCCTGAGCATAAGGTCTCGCAAGAACTAAAGCGTGGGATCTTTCTTTATAAAGATAGTATGAAGGCAGGCCTCCGGTTTCCCCTTCATCCCCTGGTGAAGTTGATTATGAGGTTTTACAACATCTGCCCGACAATGGTGGCTCCTAACAGCTAGCACAGTATCATTGGGTTTATCTCGATGTGCAGCCAGGTTCAGGTAACAGCGACTCTTTCCCTGTTTCATGCTTGTCATCATCTGATGTCCAGGAGGAACTCGGAGTGGTCCTATATCAGACCTCGGAGATCATTCAAGATGATCATGGATAAGCCGTCGTCCATAAAGGAGTGGAAGGTCCAATTTTTTATCGCCGAGGGGAATATCGGCTCCGACTTCCCACGGGGATGGGGAAGCTTTGTCAGGGATACGGAAACGCATCCAGCCCTATCCGAACAGGAGAAGGAGGACCTAGAGGTCCTTTGCAATGGCTGAGTGTTCTCGGCTAATGACTTACTATCGGAGGAGGCCCTTTTCGCCGCCGGGCTTAGCCCCATTGACGTACAAGGTAAGTCCTTTTCTTTTTCCCTTTTCATTGATTTCACTCGAGCAAGTATATCTCGGTCTGATCGTTCGCCCACTGTGCTTGCAGCCAAGAGATCTGCACTAATGGGCCGTATAAAGAAGGAGTTGGGCAAGCGCCCGAGAGAGGCTAGTAGTGCAGAAAGGCGTAAGCCTAAGAAGAAGGCCCATCTTTCTGAAGAGCACTCGCCGAAGGCCGAGCGAGTCAAGGTTAGCCCGCGCTCCTTACCATTGAAGAAAGAGAATGTGGGAGTTCCAATAGTGAGAGAGGGGTTCCCTCAGTTGGGGGAAGAAGCGATAGCCATGACGGAGGAGCAGAGAGCAGAGGAGGACTCTGGGAAGGTTGCTGAGATCTCGTGTCCTTTGGTGGTGGAGATAGTGGACAGCTCGGACGAGGCTTCGTGTGCTCATCTGGCAGTCCCCTCTCCTGGGGATGAGTTATTGCTAGGCTCGGCAGAGGTCGGTATCTTGCAAGTTCCTTCCCCGAGTGAGAAGATGTCGCTAGCCTCGGCAGAGAACAGGAGGGGGCGATTGCAATCATCGAGGCTTAGGATGAGCCTACCATCGAAGGGCCTCCCTCGGAGGGATTAAGGGGCGGTGACATTGGGCCGATAATAACGGAGGCTCAAGAGGAGTCTCCCGCTAGAGAGCTTCCTCCTGGAGAGGTTGGAGGAGCTGATAGGATTGAGGCCTCGGTGGAGCCTGTGAGGGAAAAGTAGATGCTGGCGATCGAGGAGAAAACTTCAGACAAGGGGAGAGGACAAGATAAGAATCTTCTAGCTGAAGCTTCTCCCATCGAGGCTTCGAGAAGACTAGCGCCTGGGCTGGCCGAGGTATCCAAGGAATCTCAGGCAAGAATTTTGCTGAAGGAGGCTAGGAGGTTGAAGGCTTCTCAGACTAAGGTTGTCCGGCCTGGTCCTTCGGACGGGTAGCCCGGTAGTTTAGATCCGACCATCGAGGCGACATTCGCTGCCCTGATGAGGTGACATTGTGTCCGGGCGTGGGTCCCTTGGCGAATAAATTTGCGGACCTAGACCTCATCGATGCCACATTTGGTCAGCGAAATGTGGCGAAGGACGTTCACCTTCTTCCTGAAATCGACAACTCCGCCCTTATGGGGCTCGCTAGGTCCTATGCTTCTCAGGTGAGTTGCTGTTCCAGAGCTATGGGTATCTTCCGGTTGACTTAATTGCGCTTTCTTATTTGTGTTTTGTTTCACAGAGTGCTTTGATCACTAGGGCGCTATGCTGGCGCTTGAATATGGCAGCAAGGGCCAGTGCCCAGGCTAAGAGAGTCAGCACTGAGCTCAGGTTACGAGCGGAGGAGTCTGATAAGCTTGAGTGGGTTCTGGATATCGCCAACGAGAACTTGGCGAGGGTGAGGGGACTGCATCAGGCCGCCCTCGATGACGCGTCCAAGTTGAGGCTTGAAGTTAAGGAGCTATGCGGGCTCCGGACGAGGTATGAGGAGCATGCTCGGAGCTATCGCATATCGAATCTAGGCATGCTGGAGAAATGGAAACTGTTAAAAAATAGTTTGACGAGAGTCGAGACAGGTTGAGGAAAGAAGCTGTCGAGGAGAGGAATCGCCTGAATAGAATGCTCAGCAAGATGGAGGAGAAGATCCGGCAGCTACAGCATTGCATCCTCACTAGGGATAGCAGAATTAAGTGGCACCAGGAGAAGATAGTCAAACTCGACGATGAGCTCTCTCAATCCAGAGAAGAGGCTAATAACAGGCAATCAAGAATTAACGATCTTAGGGATAGGATTGAGCAGGTTAAGGCCGATAAGCTGAGGGCCTTCGGCGAGGTCGAGGAATTGACCAGAAGATTAGCCCGGTAGAAGGAGGAGGTACGATATCATCTTTTTAATTTCCCCCATCAGCTCACTATTGCATCGGCTAATCCTATGTTTGCAGATGGAGAAGACGAAACTAGAGGGCCGAAGCCAACTAGAGACCCTGCAAGGAGAACTGGCGTCGAGTCGACGGAGGAGCTCGGAGCTCGAAAGGCGGGCCACTGAGACCAAGGAGCAAATCGCCTTACTTCGAAGCCAAGTTACTGAGGCTGAAAGGCATCTCGCCCTACTTCGGGGCAAACAAGATGCGACCTGTGCCGAGGCTTTCCAGCTTAGCGCGGAGGAGGTTCGAACCAAAATATCTCGGGATCATCCGGAATGGGACCTCTCCTTTTTGGATGTTGAACCTTTTGAGGCTTGTACCCCAGGGGCTGAAGAAGCTGAGTATGAAGATATTTCAGACGTCGACCTTGATGCTATTCTGGGTTCTAGTGAGGCCGTGGCTCCCGAAGGACACTCTCAGCTTGCCACCGAGGGAACAACGATATTTGAAGTGGACGAAACAAGCCAAGGCCCCCCCGAATGTTACTGAGGAGGCTGCTGGGACCGTTCCAACCCCTGATTCTTAAGGGTCACTTGTGTATTTTTTACTTTTCAGATTTGTAACCTGGTTGAAATTTCCAATGAACGGGTCTTTCGCCTCCACTTGTTTGCCTTTTTTGGCTGATCTTTTTATCTCAAGTTTTCTTCCCACCGTGAGCAAATTACAACTCATTCGCGCTCTTAGGTCAGTTTGGTTCGGACTTAAGTAAACGTCTCGATCGAGGCCGAGGTATAAGGATAGCATGGTTTGTCCGAAGTAAAAAAAAATTGGCATGCTTCGGTCAAGGCATAAAATGGCCTGGCGCTGCCGAGGAATATGGTTCCAGTCCTGCTCGGAGTGGGTAAGGGAATTCGTCCTATCGAAGTATAGATAGTTCGGCTTGAACTGGCCAAGAATTGCAGGGGTATCCTGGTTAAAGCCAAGGTTAGATAGTTCGGCCTACCCGAAGTGAAGAAATGGGCACGCTTTCAGTCGAGGTACACGAAGCGGCTTTGTTGAAGAGCATTTTGCCCATGTCAGGGGCATTTACTTCGTTGGCCTTTTCAATGCAGGTCCTTTTAACGTACGCGACAAGCATTTGATCGCCATTGGATGACGTCGTTTTCGAAAGGGGATTTCTTAGGCCTGCCCGTATCTCAAGGACCTGCAGCCGATCTCATGCATTTAAGGCTCTCGATTTGAGATCGGGGGAGATCCCTTGCCTTTCGTCACGGCTTGGGAAATGCATTTGGCGCGCTCCAGAAAGTGATTCTTTTCTTTTGCCCTTCCACATAGCAATGGGGTAGGGTGTTTCAAATTTCGGGGCTTCCCTCTTTAATGACCGCCCCGGACTTGCTTGCCTATAAAATGGGGAGAGTAGGCCGTGTTAGGCTATCTCCCTAGACTTTGTTCTCCTGTGAAAGTTTTCATGATGTCTATGTTCCTAAGGTTGAGAGTGGAGAGACTAAGCTTTCCTTTTGCAAGTCGATTTTCCCCGGATAGTTGGGGTGATGAAGAAGCCGCTGAAGAGCGGACCATCCTCAAGAGAGGAATTTCGGAGATCATATGGAGAGCGCACGAGAGGTCCGTAGAGACCATATGGGGAGTGCATGTATGCGCTCCCTGTGTGTCCTTCGTCACTTGCCATGGGGACCGTCGGAAATGCAAAACATGCATATCCCCTTGGTAAGGACGAACTTTTCCTTCTCCCTCGGGTTGGATTCCTTAGCTCATCCGATCGGGGAATCTTTCTCCACGTGAAGAGGGAGGAGAGCAGTATGGGCTTGCTGGTTCTATGCCTTTTACGATCAGGCAGTGACCAGCAGCCCAGCATTCCATCTAGGGGAAATGTCCCCCCAGCATGGCATCCACAGGTCTTCCTCCCATTTTTGGATCTCTTAATTCATCCAGGGGACCTATGGGTGGCCAGTTTGTTCTTTGTCATCGGCTCAATAGAGCTTGTTTGATTCTCCTAATTTCTTGGGTCTGATGTAGAAGCATCGTCGACCGAAGTTGTTCAGTGGAGTTTTTATCTTATTTGTATTTCCTTTGCTATGATGCCCTTGTAATGCCTCTCAGGAGGTTGTAACTCTTTTCATTGATGAAAAATAAAGAAAGTTTTATTTTTTCCTCTTTTAGCACCTGCTTCTTTTTTCGATGTGATTATGTTGAGAGTTGCTACTCCCATATCATGCTTTTGTGCCATAGCATATTTCAGCAGTGCTCTTGCTACTTTTTTTTTGCTAAGATGAATGTTCGGTCCTTAGTGGAGGAAACGTTCATCCCTGTTTAGGTCAGAGGTAGACCTGGGCGGTCTTGTGGACCCATATGGTAAGCGTGATCTCGTTTGCAGAACGAAGCAGTTATTCCTTCGAAAAGAAATAGCTCATACGATCTTACTGTTGAGTAGAAGGAGGTTGCTTACTTCTGCCGAAGTATCATAGGGCGCCCGAGTGATGTTGAGGTATTTAGGAGATTGCCCAGTCAGGCCGAAGTTTCAGGGTTGTGTCCCCTGGCTCGGCTGAGACCTCGGGATTTATTCAGGAATATATCACTTGGCTCGACTGAGGCTTCGAATAATATGCCACTCGATATAGACAAGGCATCAGGGAATATATCGCTCGACTTAGCCGAGGCATCCAATAATATAACGCTCGGTTTGGCCGAGGCTTCATAAGGAACATATTTTACTTGGCCCTACCAAGGTAAGGAGATCGCTCGGCGTTGCCGAGGATTTTTGATATTTTACTTGGCCCCGCCAAGGTACGGAGATCGCTCGGTATTGTCAAGGATTTACGAACCTGCCTCTTATTGCAGCTGTAAATTCGGGCGTGGATGGCCGAAAAGGGTGGAGAGCTATCCGAGCGGTGCAGGGGGGTGGCCGAGGCCTGTAAATCGGCCATTCTCGAAGTGGGCGGACCGAGCCATGTTTCTCCAGTGCCGGCCGCTGATTCACCTTTTTCCTCTTCTCTGGGTTTTTTCTTTCAAGGACATTTAATTCGAAGGAATCTGTCACACTTTCTAGGATATCTGATTTGAAGGGGTCTGGCAGACTTTCGAGGATATTTAATTCGAAGGGGTTCGGTAGGTCGGAGGGAGTTTGGTACTCAAGAAAGGGGGAGCCTCTTGAGCACCTCACTGATATTTATTGATCTTCTTCGGTGAGGGGGCGCAACTCTTTATTTCCCACGAGCGCCCACTAAGGTGGTGACGCGTGGCGAGTTTCTGCGAGTTGAAATTAATGGCCTGGGCGATCGAAATACTCGCCAGAAGTAGTTTAAATATGGATGGGGAATGCCATCATTAATCACATCTCCTGTTCGCCTCCCTAAGTTTGGGATAGCAGGATGACTTCTGAGGATGATGGGTGTTCTACTGGAGTGCCAGGTAACGGCGGTAATGGCCACGGGGGACAGGCCCCTCCGCGAGGGGGCCCCGATAGGAGCCGTGTTCCGATAACCATCGACAGGGAGGACCTGTTGTTGATGTTGGAGGGCCATGACCAACTTCAGAGGATGGCCAAAGAATACCTGGCCATCTCCACGAGGGAGCACGAGCTTCTTCGTCAGATCAACAGTCGGCTGGAAGGACAAGTGGCGACTCTTCAGCAACAGATTGTCATTCTCACCGTCGAGCTAAGCTTGCAGCGTGGGGAGAGCCCGGCAGCGCCCGATGGAGACAATAAGCCCTAATGAGGGCTCGTGTATCCTTTTCTTTCCTTTTTGTTGTTCTTTTTATGATGAATGAAAAGAAGAATTTTTGCAACTTTTGTGTTCACTGCTATCTTCAAAATGTTTATTCTCATCACTCGGTCTTGGCCGAGGCTTCTAATATCAAGAGACGCACTTTGGCTCTGGCTAAGGCTTTTAATAAGAGACACACTTCGGCTCTGGCCGAGGCTTTTGATAATGAGAGACGCACTTCGGCTCTGGCCGAGGCTTTTGATAACGAGAGACGCACTTCGGTTCTGGCCGAAGCTTTTAATATCAAGAGACGCACTTTGGCTCTGGCCGAGGCTTTTAATATCTAGAGACGCACTTTGGCTTTGGCTGAGGCTTCCAATCATAAAAGATGCACTCCAGCACTGGCCGAGGCTTTACGCACTTTGGCTCTGGCCGGGGCTTATACATTTCGGCATCGGCCGGGGCTTGTAAGCTGCCTGAATCTGGCCGAAGTTTCTTCGCCCTTTGGTCCGGTCGGGGCTTGTAAGCTGCCCGAATCCGGCCAAAGTTTCTTCGCCCTTTGGTCTGGCCAAAGCTTGTAAGGTGCCCGAATCCGACTGAAGTTTCTTCGCCCTTTGGTCCGACCGGGGCTTGTAAGCTGCCCGAATCCAACCGAAGTTTCTTCGCCCTTTGGTCCAGTCAGGGCTTGTAAGCTGCTCAAACTCGGTCCAAGGCTTGCAGATCACTCGGCTCCCAGCCATACTGGGAGCACTCGGCCATACCAAGGCTTTGTGGAATCAGACTTGGCCCGGCCGAGGTACGAAGATTTCCTACTCAAGGGGATAGCTCGGTTGTGCCGAGAATGGGTAAGCAGCATCTATTTTTCATTACGACTTTTAGAAAAATGATTATAGCGACCATGCCGTGGATAATAGAAACAAGATGCCAAAGCTGTAAATGGGGAAAGTCTATAGAAAGCGTACCCTACTGATGGTATATATAGAGATTGTCTGAATTCCATGTCCGAGGAATAGATTTTTCATTCAGATCCTGGAGCTTGTACGTACCAGGTCCGATGACTTCTGCCACTTGATAGGGGCCTTCCCAGTTTGGAGACAACTTTCCTTGTTCCAGTGGTTTGGAGACGGACGCTTTCCGAAGGACAAGATCGCCAGGCGAGAAAGATTTTCCTTTAACTCTGGAGGCATGATAGCGGGCCACTCTTTGCTGATATGCGACTACTCTGATTCGAGCTTTCTCTCTGATCTCTTCCACCAGGTCAAGATTGGTGCGAAGCTGCTCGTCATTAGCCTCCTCCGAGTAGCTCTCCACCAGCGAAGAAGGGAGTCCTATCTCCACGGGGATGATGGCTTCCATACCGAAGGCCATCCAAAATGGGGTCTCGCCAGTGGGGATTCTTTGGGTAGTGCGGTAGGCCCATAGGACGTGGTGGAGTTCGTCCACCCATCTACCTCGGGCTCTGGCAAGCCGAGCCTTGATCCCCTGAAGTAGGGTCCGGTTAGTTACTTCGGCTTCTCCATTGGCTTGCGGATGCCCTACCGATGTGAGGCGGTGACAGATCCCATGCTCCTCGCAGAAACCTCAGAACTTTGGGTTATCAAACTGCTTGCCATTGTCGGTAATGATGGTATGCGGAAGGCCAAAGCAACAAATAATGGATCTCCATACGAAGTCCCTAGCCCGAGCTTCAGTTATCTGGGCAACTGCCTCGGCCTCGACCCACTTGGTGAAGTAGTCAATGACGACAAACAAGAACTTTCCCTATCTAGTGGCGAGGGGAAAAGGGCCAAGGATGTCCATACCCCACTTAGCAAAGGACCAAGCGGAGGAAATAGGTATCAAACTGGCGGAGGGGAGCCTCTGGAT
Organism: Calamus simplicifolius; assembly: GCA_900491605.1. Classification (NCBI taxonomy): domain Eukaryota; kingdom Viridiplantae; phylum Streptophyta; class Magnoliopsida; order Arecales; family Arecaceae; genus Calamus; species Calamus simplicifolius. The sequence goes on from UESW01003860.1 coordinate 1,379,376, forward strand.
ACTAGAATGTCTCTGACAGGGGTCGCAAGCTCGGACAAGATTATCAGCATCCCTTTGCATGGTGGGCCAATAATACCCCTAGCACAGCACCTTGTGGCATAAGGATCGGCTCCCTAGATGGTTGCCGCAAATTCCCTTATGTACCTCCCAAAGAGCATAATCAGCCTCAGATAGGCGAAGGCACTTGAGTAGCGGCATGGAAAAGGATCGCTTATACAACTGGTGTCGATCAGCACATAGTGGGTGGCTTGCAATTTTAGCTTTCTTGCTTCCTTTTGATCGGCTGAAAGCGACCCTTCTTTAAGATACTTTAATATGGGGTCGAACCAGGATGGTTCGGCCTCGACCTGCATCACTCGGTCAGTCTCCGCGATGCTAGGCTTTTCCAGAATCTCCAGGAGAAACTTCCACTCGGAATCCATCAATTCCGTAGTTGCCAGCCGAGACAATAGATCGGTGCATACATTCTCAGATCTTGGGATCTGAATGACTTCAAATTCATAGAAGTCGGAAAGTAAGTCTTGCACCTCTTGGAGATACTGAATCATGTTCGACTCCCGGGCCTCGAACTCGCCCTGCACGTGACCGGCTACCAATTGAGAGTCAGTAAAGGCATTCAGCTTCTTCACTTTAAGGTCACGGGCGATTCGGAGTCTAGCAAGCAGAGCTTCATACTCAGCTTCATTATTGGAGGCTGGGAAGGAGAAGCGAACGCCATACTCAAAGGTCGCCCCCTCTGGGCTGGTGAGGATTAAGCCAGCGCCGAAGCTATTGGCATTGGACGATCCGTCAACATGGAGCAGCCACAGGGTGTCAGATCTGGGTGCTCAGAGGAGTCCAGAGTGGAGCCATCCTTCGGGATGGTACATTCGAGGAGGAAATCAGCCAGAACCTGAGCTTTGATGGCCGGGCGAGGTTGGTATCGGATGTCTTGCTCGCTTAGCTCGATGGCCCATTTAGCCATTCTCCCTGATGTCTCCGGACGATGGACCATCGATTTGATGGGTTGGTCGGTAAGGACCATCACAGAATGTGCCTGGAAATACGGTCGCAGCCTCTGAACGATGTTACTAGGGCCAAAACCAACTTCTCGATCCGAGTGTACCTTGTCTCAGCGTCTCGGAGCAGTTGTTGACATAGTAGATCGGCTTTTGGATCTTGTTCTCTTCTCTGACCAACACTGAGCCAATTGCGCCTTCTGAAATAGCTAAGTACAGAAACAACATTTCCCCTGGATTTGGACTGCTGAGGAGGGGTGGAGAGCCGAGATAACTCTTGAGATCCTCGAACGATTTCTGACACTTGGGAGACAATTGGAAATTCTTGGCTGATCAAAGAGCTTTAAAGAAAGGAAGGTATCTCTCGACCGACTGAGCCACGAAGCGATTGAGGGCCTCGATCCTACCAGTCAGGCGCTGGACCTCTTTGACGGACGCAGGGGGCGCCATTTGTCAAAGGGCCTGAATCTTCTGTGGATTGGCCTCAATGCCCCGCTAAGAAACCATAAAGCCTAGAAACTTCCCAGAATTGATGCCGAAGGCACACTTAGTTGGGTTGAGCTTCATTTAATATTTTTGGAGCATCGCAAAGCTCTCAGAGAGGTCCTCAATGTGCTGGAATGCTTCTTTGCTTTTGACCAGCATGTTGTCAACATATACCTCCATGTTTCGGCCGATTTGCTCCTTGAAGACCTTATTAACTAGTCTTTGGTAAGTAGCACCTGCATTTTTCAGACCAAAAGGCATGACACGGTAACAATAAGTACCTCGGTCAGTTATGAAGGTGGTCTTCTCTTCATCCTCGAGCGCCATTCGGATTTGGTTGTAGCCCGAATAGGCATCCATGAAGGTCAGCATCTAATGACCTAAGGTAGCATCTACAAGTTGGTCGATCCGAGGGAGAGGGAAGCTGTCCTTCGGGCATGCTTTGTTGAGGTCAGTGAAGTCGATGCAGATCCGCCACTTACCGTTCGACTTCTTCACCATGACGACATTCGACAACCAGTCAGGATAGTTTACCTCTCGAATGAAATTCGCCTTGATAAGTTTGTCGACTTCTTCCTCAACTGCCTTCTGTCGCTCAGGGGTGAAGTTCCTTTTCTTCTATTTTACGGGCCGGGACATCTCGTCCACATTAAGATGGCGGACGAGAACGTCTGAGCTGATCCCCGGCATATCGGAAGCGGATCAGGTGAAGACATCAGCATTCCTTCAGAGAAAGTCGATCAGCTCCAGTCGAGGTTTCCCTTTCAGTTGCGACCCGATCTTTATGGTTTGATTGGACCGAGCTTTGTTTAGCGGTACCTCCTCCAGCTCTTCGGTTGGTTCTCCCTGTTGCTCGGCAAAATCCTTCCGAGCGTCCAGCTCATCAACCTCGGGCAGTTTGGATTGAAGGTTGGTGACGAAACACTTCCGAGCTATAGCTTGGCTTCCTCGAACTACTCTCACTCCCCATCCGGTAGGGAACTTCATAGCTAAATGCGGGATGGAGATAGCAGCTCCAAGGGACATCAGGCCAGGTCTCCCGAAGATTGCATTGTAGGGCGACCGAAGCTTGGTCACCAGAAAATCTGCATGAATAGTGGCAACACGAGGCCAAGTTCTCGCGCGGACCATCAAGGTCACAACCCCTTTCGGGGTAATAACATCGATGGTGAACCCCATTAGGGTGGAGTCCACGGCTCTGAGATTCTTCATGAGCAGTTTCATCTTCGTAAACATATCGAGATACAAATATTGACAGAGCTCCCACTATCAATAAGGATCCGGCTTACATCGTAATTGTTTAGATTGAGAGATACAACCAATGCATCATCATGCGGGAACTGTATCTTCTGGAGGTCATCGTCAGAGAAGGAGAGCTCATTAGTCCGCGCTTTCTTTGGCGCTGAACCTTCTTCATCATCCCGCCAGCTCGACGGATTATCGACTGCCTCAATCACATTGATGTGGAGCGACCGGAGGATTCGGAGGAGGAGGCTGCTGGGGCTCGGGCTGGCGGTCACCCCCATTTCTTGGCTTGGGCGATCTCCTGAATTGCTCCAGTCTATCCCACTGAATGAGCCTCTCGATTTCATTCTTCAGCTGCCAGCACTCCTCGGTGTCATGGCCATGGTCCCGGTGGTAGCAGCAGTATTTGGTGGGGTCTCTCCGGGCCGCATTCCCTCGGAGAGGAGGCGGTCGAGGGAGTTGATGATCTATCTCCATGAGGATCTCCGCTCTCGGGGCGGTAAGCGGGGTGAACTGGTTGAACCTCCTAGGCAGGCTCCGGGTGCGGTTCCTCAGCGGCAGGAGGAACCCTTTGGCGGCGAGGTGGTCTCGGCTGGCGGGCAGATCGGTGCCTATCCGAGCCCTTGGACTCCTTCTTCCTTCCAGTTTGGCACAGGCAACCCTCCGCGATTCCTCGACTCTGGCATACTTGTCTGCCAGGGCCATCATATCGGAGAGGTTCGGAGGGTAGCTGACCTCCAATGCTAGGTAAAAGTCACTCTCCTTTAACACTCTCTGCTAGGGCGGACATGGCCACCTCATGGTTAAGGTGATCCACTTCCAGCATGGCTATATTGAAACAGACGAGATAGTTCTTCAAGGACTCCCTCTCTCTCTGCTTAACCTCAGAGAGGGAGTCAGATCTTCGCCGATGACGATGGCTGCTGACGAACTAGCTGATGAAGAGGCGGCTCAGCTCGTCAAATGAACCAACGGAACCTAGTTTTAAGGCATTAAACCATATTCGAGTGGACCCCCTGAGGGTGGAAGGGAAGGCGCGACAGAGGATTGCATTGATGCCCCATGGAACATCATGATCGATCGGAAGCTACTGAGGTGGTCGTCGGGATCGGAGGATCCATGATAAGGCTCGATGGCGGGTAGCTTGACATGGAAGGGAATCACTTCCTCCATGATCTCCTTGAAAAAGGGGATACCCTGCTCCGCCTTATGCTGAAGCAGATGGGCCTGCTTGGCGGCATCCAACTCCTGACGCATCTCCTGGAGTTGTCGGCGGATCTCCTCCTCAGGCATAGCAGGAGGGGCTAGGCGAGGAGAATACTGAGACGGTGTCAAGTCATGACGAGAGAACACCGGAGAGAGGGATTGTGCTTGCCGATATCTGGGAAGATCCTTTCCGAAGACCCCTTGCGCGACTGGCTCAGCTCCCTTAGGGCGACGGGGGGGCCCGCAACCCCATGCGGACTGGAAGAAGAGATTGCTGGGTGAACGGGGCCGTGTTCTCCTCAGGAAGGTGTGGAATAGGAGCGGCTGGACGGGGAGCTTCAAAGTGCTCCTGAATCAGATGGGCCAGAGCTTGGACCTGCTGGACTAGCGAGGCAAACTGGTCTTGGGTCACTGGGGCCGTCGGTGGCACTATACTGCTCACCGGATCAGGTCTTTGGGAGGTGACCTGGTCCCGGGCTTCAGAAGTAGCCTTTCTTTGATTGGCCATGGGAGGGGTTCTCTTAACGATCGGGACCCTTATCTCCTGGATCACAAGTTTATGGGACTTGAGGGCCCTTCCTCTAGCGCCATTTTTTTGCTACCGAAATCTGTCCTCCGACTCGGGCGCGCTCGAGCTTCAGCGTGGGCTCCCTCCTGGGCGGACCTGCAAAACAGTCCTCACGCGAGAGGTGTTGGGGGTGGCCCTCTGCGAAAGACCCTCCGATGCTCAAGTCAGCGGAGATCAACAACGAACAAATATGGGGAGAAGGCTCCCGCTAAAGAGTCTCTCCAGGATGGCTTTCGAGAGCTCTGAGCAGAGCGTTAATGGCGGAAAAGGGTGAGCAGTGAGCAGAGGTAGATGAAGAGTGGGCGAGTATGCAAGTGCGCGTACCTGAGAAGTCGGAAGACGGTAGTATTTATAGAGGATCACCTGATTCCTTAGAGGCATCGTGGGTCCGAAAGACGTTAGGATTCGAATCCTGTCTGTTATGAGGTCAGTAAGATTCGCATCTTATTAGTTAGAGGATTGATTTGAATCAGGCGGTTATGAGGCCGGTAGGATCCGCATCTTGTTAGTTAGTGGATCGATGACCGAGAAGGCTATCACAGAGAATGGCCTGATCCGCCAAGGTATGGAAAGGCTCGGTTTGCCGAGAAATCCGATGACTCGGCCCACCGAGGTATAACAAAGGAGTAAGCCGAGCGTCAGGACGGTTTGATTCCGTAGAGGTGTAGATATTGCTCGGGCTGGGGCCAAGAGATAGAGGTCGCTTGGGTTGAGGCCAACGGGAGCTGAGGCCGAGAGACGTTGAGATAGCTCGGCTAGCGAGGCCGAGAGACATTGAGATAGCTCGGCTAGCAAGGCCGAGAGATTAGGCTCGCTCGGGCTAGGACTGAGGCATAGAGATAGAGATCACTCGGACTGGGACCGAGGCACTGGGATAGCTCGGCTTGCGAGGCACACCCGGGGAATTCTTGGCTCATCGAGGGGCTAAAGTGCTTTGATCCACTGAGGTATAATGGCAGACTCATTTCTAGCGGGCATTGTACAACGAGTGAGAATCAAGGTTGATCCTAACCTCTTGCACGATTATTAACGTAATGGTGATTTTATTCCTTAACATCCTATATCAAACACATCCTTAGGGATAAAAGAAGATATTCAGGGGATATTTCCTCTTATCTTCTATTTTAAACACAGCCTTAGTATAGTCTATAATTATTATCCCATTGTTGATCAATCTTAATAGAATATTTAACAGTAAACATCTATAAAACCTTAAATAATAACAACAATAAGGTTCTATTTTCTAAAAAGGAGTCATGGTTTAAATTTTATAAAGATCTAATCATAATCATATCATCAATCTTCTTCCAAACAATTACTTTAATCAATTTGCATTTAACAAAATCAAATGATAAATCAATGCTATCAAATGTAGGATGGCAAATTGAATATAATATAAAATAAATAAATTCAAATTGATCACGTCTTATATCATAATAACTAAATAATATTATATTATATTTATATAAAAATATTGAACTTATTAATTAAATATTTTTTTTCTATTCATCCATATAATATTGCATCTTAATTGCATCATGATATTTTTAAATTAAAATAAATATGTTTTTAATTAAAAAATTTAAAAAGTTTTATATAATAAAAATATATTATAAATATGTATAATTATAACAATAAATAGTAAAATTATATAAGTTTCATTAAGATTCTGAACTTTTTGAGTCAAATATTTTAATACTTAAACTTAATTAAATAATATATTTAAATAATTTAAATTTAAGCTTGATTCAGTAAATAGTGAATCAATTTTAAATATTTTTTAAATTTATTTTAAACTATTTGCGAGCTGTTCTGGCTCGGTCGTACCTTACCAAAGTTGTCAATTTCATTTTGGATTATGTTTCGGTTTAGCTTATAAAACGAAATATTTCGGTATCAGACCGTTTCGGTGCTTCGTTTTGGAATATATATATATATATATATATATATATATATATATATATATATATATATATATATATATATATATATATATATATATATATATATAATAAAAATTTATTTATAATTCATATTCTTTATAAATAATAATAATAATATAAAAATAAAGAGTTTGAGTTTTTAAGAGATACGGTCGTGGGATAGGATAACTAAGTTTTTTTTTTTTGATATTATATTTTTTTAAAATGGTTCTAAAAGATTTAATAATTCATAATTGGTCCCCGAAACATATTTTGTTGAAACATTTGAAACATACCGAAATGGCCGAAACATGCCGAAACGCACCGAAATGGCCGAAAAATCTTCCAAAACGAAACGTAGTGCTTATCTTTTCGGATAAGCTACCAAAACAAAACGTCTCGGCCGAAACGAAATGAAACTGACAACTTTGAACCTTACCCGTAACTCACTAATCCAGCACAAAGTCCTTCAACCCAGTGCTCATTGAAATTTGGGGTATCATAAAGTACTGAAATTTTCATTGACGGAAGGACCAAGGAAGCTTCTTGTTACGGACTTGTGATGTTGACCCTCTCCCCGTACCTGGTCATGCTGAGTAAACCTATTCACATTGCCTTGTGCTTAAGACAGCAAGATGGGATGGAGGAGGAAAGTGGGCGAACACTTAGGTAGTGTTTGATAGCCCAAAAGCTATCCCTGGATAAATGTATGAGATAGCATTTATCCAGAGGATAGCTGAGGGAATAAGTATTTTTTTAAAATTACAAGATGGGTTATCCCTTCTGATTAAATTTTTTTAGACCTATCCCTTCTAGCTATAGCATTTGGAAATAAGGAGGGATATCCAGAGGATATCCTTCCTTATCCTCCATATCAAACACTGCCTTAGGCTGTGTTTGATAGCTTTTTGGCTATCTCTGGATAAATGTACAGGATAGCATTTATCCAGGGGATAGTTGAGGGGATAAGCACCTTTTTAAAATTACCACTCTGCCATCAAGGGATAACTTTAGTTATTCCTGGGTTCCCTAGAATAAGTTCAGGGGATAACCTAAACATGGGTTATCCCCTCTAGTTAAACTTTTTCAGTACTATCCTCTGTAGCTATAGCATTTGGGGATAAGGAGGGATATCTAGGGGATATCCCCTTATCCACTATAGGGGATATCCCCCTTATCCACTATATCAAACACACCTTTAGGAGAAGAAGCCTTTCTAATATATCAAGGGAGGATTAGAAGGCTCTCTCTGGGAGGAGTTCTTGGTTTCAACTAAGTCCCTTTCTCCTTATACGAAGATTGATAAGTGATTAGAGTTGGTAAGAGACAAGAGTGGTTAGATCTGTGCCACTTGTAACAAATCTATCCAATAACCTCCGAATACTAGAGACTAGAAATCACAAGAAGATTCTGAAACAAGCTAGAGTAGTGCAATGTTGTCTCCAAAATTTTGGAACAATCTAGAAGATGGTGGAACCAGGTAGAACCCTTTTGGAGTTTGGGTGAACCTAAGCTCCATTGGAATGGGGTTGTGACATTGAGCTGCTAAAGATTGCATCCAAATGAAACTCTAGGAAGAAACAATGATGCAACAATCTAATCTTTTTTTTTTTCGAGTGAAACAATCTAGATTTATTAGTAAGATATGCTTGGTTTAAATATTTATTTTTTGCTTTTTTTTTTGCCACAAACTTGACATTAATTTTTGAACTGGGAAAGCAAAAATATGTTAACCAGTTGAGGTAATTATACTTATATGTGAATATAAGTATGTTAATTGTGTGTGTGTGTATAAAGACAGAGGGAAGGAGTAAATTTGGCTACATTCGAATATAATTAAGTATAAATTTGGTCACTTTTTTCATCTTTGGATCCACACAATTCACGAATCTCAAAGGTAAAAAAGTAAAAAAGATGGAATAGCTCCGAAATTTATGTGGATCTAAGGATGGAGAAAGTGACTCTTGGATCCACATAATTCAAGAATCTCAAAAATAAAAAAGGTAGAAAAGGTGGGGTAGCTTTGGAATCTGTATAGATTCAAAGGTAAGGAAGGTGACCTAATCATAAAGTTGGTTACATTCAAATATAGTCAAGTTTAGTTCTCTCTTAATGTATATACATACATACACATATACATACATATATACACATACATATGTGTGTGTTAACCGGTTATACTTTGCCAATTATTTACCATTCCAAAGTCTGGCCTTTGATATAAAAAGCTCTTAACATCATGTTTAATTGTTCCAGTCCTCCCCTCTTCTTCTTTGAACCTACAAAATGTTTTGAATGGGCTCTCCCTAACTTACATTGTACATCCCTTTTAGACTTACTCAAGTCTTGTGAGTTGAGTTCTACCTGACCTTCTGTCCTTTCTTGGTCAAAGTGCTTGATCTTCTCCATGTGATGCTCTAGAAATAATTCCATCAAGTGCTCTTCAATAATGTCCAACAATAATTGAGGAATTAGATATTGGATCTAGATCTTGGTCCTTACTCAACTTTTCCTTGTTAAATTCTACCTTTTTTATTCTATTGTCCTATCCAAAGATTTAATAAAACCAAGATGCTCCAGCTTTCTGAAAATAAAAAGAAAAAAGATACAAGACATGCTGGTTTGTTTTACAAGTCTCCAGTTTTTTTAATATCCAACTAAGGTGTTTATGTTTAATACTTTTTCCATTATGTTTTTGCTTGTGAAAGAAGGCAAATACATTTCCATTGTTGCAGCCACGGAGTCTAGTTATGCTGTGTCCATTTTTAACTTTTACTTGGAAAGATATTTCCTTTCTTTACTCAGTTTGTTGTTGCTGCTGCTTACAATAACCTTTCTCGTTTTGTTAACAATGTTCCCAAACTTTCTAGTAATTGTGCTTTTGTTTGTGTTTTAATGCCTTGGCCCTCTTTTTAGTATATCTGAGCAGGTCCATGCCATCAATATTTCTTGCTTTGCCTTTGTATGGCATTCACTTATTACTCATCTTTTTCAGTGTCATGGAACCTACTTCACTTCTAGAAGTAACACAACATCCAATTCTAGGATGTTCTTATCAGATATAAGTCTCAACCAAGGTATGCTATAATGGTTGGTAAGTTGTCGTACTAAGCATGCTGTATTGTACTAGTATGGAGGGCATATCGGGCATATTGATACTATTAAATTTTTTTTGGTACATTCTTCAATGTCGAGATGGCAAACCATGGTCTCAACAGGGTTTGAAGTCCTAATGGAATGTCCCATCGGAAGCCAAGATGTATTCCTGTCTCAGTGTAGGGACCGTTCTATCATCATCCCAGCATCCCAAACGGTGGATATTGAAACACCTCCTATCCCAAGTGTTGAAAGCGATGGGATAATTCTATGAAAAATTAGGATGGTCTCGTTCCGTAAGATTTAAAACCTTGATCTCCACAATCTGATTAGCAAGGGAGTTTGCTTTCCGAAATGCTGAAATAGGAAACATGTTGATGCCTAACTTTTTTTCTCTATGCACACAAAAATGGTGCATTATAAAACCATTTGTGAAAATTATAAATATCTCATGCATTCTATCATTTTAATATCTTCTTCCATATTGTTTTTTTTTAACGGCTAGATGTACAGAATATGTCATTCTTAGAACTTCACAGAGTTCTGGGCAGATATTCTCTAATTTTTGATATTTCCTTTTGGGTCTGTATAGCCTAATCAATACCTACCATGAAAAATCAGCTAGATTAGTAAATCTCACACTGAGAAATTAAGCTTATCTTTAGACTTCTCATGTCTTTTCGTTTTTGCAGAATCTCACATTAAACCTGATTATTTTAAATATCAACACATATTAGTCACCCTAAGCAATCTTGTGATGCAGTCACTGACTTTACAAGTTTAGGTTTAGGCAAGAAATTAGCTTGCATGTGGTGGTTTTCCATGTGGTTAAGGATTATTCTTTGACCTAATTTGACAACCACCTGATATTCCGAAGTAGGATCTTCAAAAACCAACATTTTGCTATATATTCACCAACAATATAATTGGCTAATGCTGCTCCAAAGTTATGATTTCAAAACAATAATTAGCCATGGCCTTTTCATAATTTTAGGTAAGGTATGGCAGAAATGTGTATGTGAAGATGGATATGTGGTAAAAACTTTAAAAGATAAAATTAGAAATAAACATATACGAGAAATGATAGGAGTGATCATTTGGACATATACAATGAAAACCTTTAGATGCTCCAGTTAGAAAGAGTGATCGTTTAACCTCAAGGCATCAACCAGCTCTCCCAGCCGTCGATCCTCTAACTGACAAGATACATACCCTACTGACCTCATAACAAACTTGATTCGAATCCTAACAGTTTTCAGACCCCATCCAGGGCACGTCCAAGGAATCAGATGATCACCTATAAATACCACAACATTCCAACCTCTTAGGTACGCACAAAAAACTCTAAGGCAACCCCTTACGCATTCATTTACTCACTGAATCTCACACTCCATTAGAGCTCTCATAAGAGCCCTGGGAACACTTTTCTCTGTGAAGAGTCTTCTCCTCACATCTGCTTGCTGTGAATCTCACTGACTTGGGCATCGAAGGATCCTCCGCAGAGGGCAACCCCATAGCACCCTCTGTATGCGGACTGTCTTGCAGGTTCTACCCAAGGCGATGAGATCGGCATCCGGATCAAGAGCCGGAAGCGCACCCGAGTCGGAGAACGGATTTCCGCGATAACAGATTGGCGCTAGTGGAAGGGCCTCAAGTCCCATAAACTTGTGATCCAGGAGACAAGACTCAAAAACCAGAGCAAAGCATCCTCTAATGGCCAATCGGAAGAGAGCTACCTCTGAAGCTCAAGACCAGGCCGCCTCTCAAAGGCCTGATCCGATTAGCGGTGCAGCACCTCCGCTACCACCGCCAGCTGAAACTCCTTCGCCGTCGGCAACGCGGTAACCCTGGACCAGTTCGCCGCTCTGGTTCAGTAGGTCCAAGCATTGATCCAGTTGGTCCAGGGGTTTCAGGCATCCCTGGAACGGCTATCCCTCCTCTCAGCCTCATGAAGAGGCTGCTGCCCCTGCCTCACCAGCGATTCTTCTTCGATCCGCCTGGGGCAGCGGATTGCGGTTACCGGCCTGCAAAGGCGAAGCCGGCGCTGCAGCGAGCTGGAGGGAAGATCTCGCTCAGATCCAGACGGGTTCGCTCCCTCTCCCCGGTGTCCTCCCAGGATTCGACACCGCTGCCATCTTCTCCTCGTTCGATCCCTATACCACTCTAGATGAAGGGATCAGACAGCAGATGCAGGAAATGCGGCAAGAGTGGCATTGGGAGCTAGATGCCGCCAGGCAAGCTCCTCCATCCCAGCCAAAAGCGGAGCAGGGCATCCCCTTCTTCGAGAGAATCATGAGGGAAGTGATTCCCCCTCATGTCAAGCTCCCTACCATCAAGCTGTATCATGGATCCACTGATCCCGATGACCATCTCAGCAGTTTCATATCCATCATGATGTTCCACGGGGCATCAGATGCGATCCTATACAGAGCCTTCCCCTCCACTTTAAGGGGATCTGCTCGAACCTGGTTCAATAGCCTAAACCAGGTTCTATTGATTCTTTTGACGAGCTGAGCTGTCTGCTCATTAGCCAGTTCGTTAGCAGTCGTCGCCAACGACGGAGATCCGACTCCCTCTTCGAGATCAAGCAAAGAGATGGGAAGTCGCTGAAGAATTACCTCGGTCGCTTCAACACGACCCTCCTAGAAGTCGACCACCTCAACCACGAGGTGGCCATGTCCGTCCTGACCGGAGGAGTGTCCAAGGAGGGAGACTTCTACCTAGCTCTGGAGGTTAATTACCCGAAGAGCCTCTCGGACATGATGTCCCTAGCGGACAAGTATGCCAGGGTGGAGGAATCAAGGAGGTCTTCTCGAAGCTGAGAACTGAAGAAAAATAGGCAAAGGGCTTGGACAAGCAGTGGGCCCACCATCGTGCTAGCCCGCCTCGCCACGCAGAGCTCCTCCGCCACCGCCTCGAAACAAACTCAAAGTCCGACCCGAAGGTTCTACCGCTATACTCACCTTACCGCGCCAAGAGCGCAGATCCTGATGGAGATTGAGCGTCAGCTTCCCCGGCCCCCTCCTTTTCGAGAAAATAGAGCTTGGAGGGACCCGGCCAAATATTGCCGCTTCATCGGGACTACGGGCATGATACCAGGACTGTTGGTAGTTCAAAAATGAGATCGAGCAATTAATCCGAAAAGGTAGACTGAACCGATTCAGGGGCCCCCCTGAGCCGATTAATGAAAAGAATCGCCAACCTCAACCTCGCCAACTCCCACCGCCAAATCCTCCAATTATCGGCAACGTCAATGTGATAATGGCGGCTGGGTCTCCATCTTCTTGGCCGAGCGAGGAGGAGAACCCACCGAAGAAAGCTTGGGTCGATGAGCTCACCTTCTCTGATGAAGACCTTGGGGAGGTACAGTATCCCCATGATGATGCTCTGGTTGTATCTTTCAATATGAACAATTATGATGTACACCGGATTTTGGTTGATAGTGGAAGCTCTGTTAACGTTCTATATTTCGATGCCTTTGTGAGGTTAAAATTTCGGATAGAAAGCCTCCGACCGATGGAGTCCACCCTGGTGGGCTTCACAGATGACTCCATAATCCCTGAAGGAGTCATCACTCTGTCAGTCTGAGCCGGCACCTGGCCCGTGTAGCTACCGTTTCATGGATTTCCTTGTAACCAAGCTCAGATCTCCTTACAACGCCATCCTCGGTAGACCGGGGCAAATCTCTCTCAAAGCCATCATTTTCATTCCCCATCTCGCCATGAAATTTCCACTGAATGGGGAGTGGGGTTGTTCGAGGAAGTCAGATCATAGCTTGGCATTGCTTTGTGGCCGACCTCCAATCCAGAAAGCCCAGGTGGATGGGCTGATGCTCGAGAAGATCTCACCGAGCAACGAGGAGAACCCACCAAAGAACTGGAGGAGGTTCCACTTGATGAGGCTTGGCCCGACCGAACTATAAAGGTCGGATCACAACTAGAAGGAAAGCTTTGACAAGAACTAATTGAATTCCTTCAGAGGAATGCCGATGTCTTCGCCTGGTCTGCATCGGATATGCTTGGAATCAGCCCAAACGTTCTGGTCCACTGCCTCAGTATGGACGAAACATTCAGGCCCATTAAAGAAGAAAAGGAGCTTCGCTCCAGAGCGCCAAAAGGCCATCGAAGAAGAGGTGGATAAGCTCATCAAAGCCAAGTTTATCCGAAAGGTTAGTTACCCCGACTGGCTAGCGAACGTGGTCATGGTGAAGAAATCGAATAGCAAATGGAGGATCTGCATCGACTTCACTGACCTCAATAAGGCCTGTCCAAAAGATAGCTTCCCTCTTCCGCGAATTGACCAGCTCGTGGATTCAACTTCAGGGCATCAAATGCTAACCTTCATAGATGCCTATTCGGGCTACAACCAAATCCGAATGGCACCCGAAGATGAGGAGAAAACCGCCTTCATCACCGACTGAGGTATCTATTGCTACCGAGTTATGCCCTTCGGTTTAAAAATGCAGGTGCCACCTACCAAAGGCTGGTCAATAAAGTCTTCAAGGAGCAAATCGATCGAAACATGGAGGTGTATGGTGATGATATGTTGGTAAAAAGTAAGTAGGCATCCCAGCACATCGAGGACCTTGCGGAGAGCTTTGCTACACTTCGAAAATACAGATGAAGCTCAATCCCACCAAATGTGCCTTCGGAGTCAACTCAGAGAAATTCCTCTGCTTCATGGTTTCACAGCGAGGCATCGAGGCAAATGGAGGATCTGCATCGACTTCACTGATCTCAATAAGGCCAGTCAAAAGATAGCTTCCCTCTTCCGCGGATTGACCAGCTCGTAGATTCAAGTTCAGGGCATCAAATGCTAACCTTATGGATGCCTATTCGGGCTACAACCAGATCCGAATGGCGTCTGAAAATGAGGAGAAAACCGCCTTCATCACGATCGAGGTATCTATTGCTACCGAGTTATGCCCTTCGGTTTAAAAATGCAGGTGCCACATACCAAAGGCTGCTTTACAAAGTCTTTAAGGAGCAAATCGGTCGGAACATGGAGGTGTATGTTGATGATATTGGTAAAAAGCAAAGAGGCATCCTAGCATATCAAGGACCTTGCAGAGAGCTTCGCTACACTTCAAAAATACCAGATGAAGCTCAATCCTACCAAATGTGCCTTCGGAGTCAACTCCGGGAAATTCCTCAACTTCATGATTTTATAGCGAGGCATTGAGGCAAACCCTCAGAAAATCCAAGCCCTGCAACAGATGGCTCCATCAGGGTCAGTCAAAGACGTGCAGTGCCTCATTGGGAGGGTAGCAGCCCTCAGCCGCTTCATTGCTCGGTCGGCCAAGAAATGCCTTCCCTTCTTCACAGTACTTCGGTCGGCCAAAAACTTTCAGTGGACTCTAGACTGCCAGAAGTCCTTCGAAGACCTCAAGAAATACCACAGTTCACCACCTCTCCTCAGTAGCCCAAAGCCAGGGGAGGTGTTGAATCTATACCTGGTAGTTTCTGAAAATGTTGTTGGCTCGGTGCTAACCAGAGAGGAGAACAGAATCCAAAGGTCTATCTATTATGTCAGCAAACTACTCAAAGACGCTGAAACGAGGTATACTCGATCGAGAAGATGATCCTAGCTCTAGTGACATCGATCCGAAAGTTGTGGCCATACTTTCAGGCGCATACTGTCATCGTCCTGACCGACCAACCTCTTAAGGCAATTATCCATATCCAGAAGCATCGGGGAGAATGACTAAATGGGCTGTCGAGCTGAGCAAGCACGACATTCAATATCAGCCTCGTCCAGCCATTAAAGCCCAAGTTCTAGCGGTCTTCCTCCTCGAATGCACTATTCCCAAAGATGGCTCTGTTTCGGATACCCCGGATAACCAAAGCCTAGTGCCCCATGGTTGCTTCACGCCGATGGATCCTCCAGCACGGGCGGCTCTGGCACTGGCCTGGTCCTCAGCAGTCCGGAGGGCGCAACCATTGAGTATGGCATTCGTTTTACCTTCTCGGCCTCGAATAATGAAGCGAGTATGAAGCCATGCTCTTCGGACTCCGAATCGCCTGTGAGCTTAAAGTCAAGAAACTGATTGCCTACACCGACTCCCAATTGATGTCCGGCTAGGTGCAGGAGAATTCGAGGCTCGAGAGCCGAATATGATTCGGTATCTCCAAAAGGTGCGATCTATCTTCCTATTTCGATGAATTCAAAATTGTCCAAATTTCAAGGGCTGAAAATGTGCGCGCCGACCTACTGTCCTGCCTGGCAACTACGGAGTCGATGGATCTCGAGCAAAAATTTTACCTAGAGGTCCTAAAGAAGCCCAGCATCATCGATGTTGATCATGTGATGCAGGTTAACACCGAACCATCCTGGATGGACCCCCTGCACCAGTACCTCAAAGAAGGGTGGTTGATGCCTGCTGATAGAAAGGAAGCAAGGAAGTTGAAATTGCAATCATCTCATTATATTCTGATTGATGATCGGCTATATAAGCGATCCTTCTCCATGCCATTGCTCAAATGCCTCCGTCCATCAGAAGCCGATTATGCTCTTCGGAAGGTTCATGAAGGCATCTGTGGCAATCACCTCGGCATTC
The DNA here is from genome assembly GCA_900491605.1 of Calamus simplicifolius. Taxonomy (NCBI): domain Eukaryota; kingdom Viridiplantae; phylum Streptophyta; class Magnoliopsida; order Arecales; family Arecaceae; genus Calamus; species Calamus simplicifolius. Next base: position 1,395,453 of record UESW01003860.1, read on the forward strand.
ATGCCCTGTGCCATAAAGTGCTACGCCAATGATATTATTGGCCAACGATGCAGAAAGATGCTGATGACCTGTCCGAGCCTGTGATGCGTGCCAATGATACTCAAATATTCAGAGGCTCCCCTCTGCTCACCTGACTTCCATCTCATCCCCCTGGCCCTTCGCCAAGTGGAGAATGGATATACTTGGCCCTTTCCCCCTCGCAACGAGGCAAAGGAAGTTCCTATTTGTGGTGATTGATTATTTCACTAAGTGGGTCGAAGCCGAAGCAGTCGCCTAGATAACCGAAGCTCAGGCTAAGGACTTTGTGTGGAGGTCCATCATCTGCCGCTTCGGTCTTCCCCACACCATCATCACCAACAACGGGAAGCAGTTTGATTATCCAAAGTTTTGAAAGTTCTGCAAGGATCATGGCATTCTCCATCGCCTGACATCGGTCGGAACATCCTCAAGCTAATGGAGAGGCCGAGGTAACAAATCAAACTCTGTTGCAGGGAATTAAAGCTTGGCTCAACCAAGCGCAAGGCAGATGGGCAGAGGAGCTCCACCATGTGCTGTGGGCATACCAAACCACTGAAAGAGCTCCCATGGGCCAACTCCATTCAAGATGACCTTCGGCACATAAGTTGTTATCCCTGTGGAGGTCGGGCTCCCCTCCCCTCGCACTGAAGGCTACTCGAAAGAATCCAATGATGAACAACTCCGAACCAATCTTGACTTGATAGAAGAAGTCTGGGAGAAAGCCCAGATCCGAATGGCGGCCTACCAACAAAGAGTTGCCCGCTACCATTCAACCAGAGTCAAAGGGAAGTTTTTCTCTCCGGGTGATTTGGTACTTCAGAAGACATCCGTCTCAAAGCCACTGGAGCAAGGAAAGCTGTCCCCTAATTGGGAGGGTCCTTACCAAATTACGGAGGTAATCAACTTGACACTTATAAGCTCCAAAATCTAAATGGGAAATCTATTCCTCGGACGTAGAACTCAGATAATCTCTGCATCTATTATCACTGAGAGTATGCCCTCCCTGAACTTACCTTGTCCATTGAGTTAAATCTTCAAAGATTCAAAAAATTTCTATTTTTATTGCTTTCTTTGATGGCTATAATGAAAGACAGGTTTATAAATCCTCGGCCGAGCTGAGCGATCTCGAACCTTGGCCGCGCCAAATAAAATATATCCTAGCTGGGCTAGGAGGACTTCGTACCTTGGCAGCGCTAAGTAAAATATAATCTTTATAAATCCTCGACCGGGCCAAGCGATCTCCGACCTTGCCGCGCCAAGTAAAATATATCCCAGCTAGGCTGGAAGGACTCCGTACCTTGGCAGTTCCAAGTAAAATATAATCTTTATAAATCCTCAGCCGGGCCAAGCGATCTCTGTACCTTGGCAGCGCCAAGTAAAATATAATCTTTATAAATCCTCAGCCGGGCCGAGCGATCTTCGGACCTTGGCCGCACCAAGTAAAATATATCCCAGCTGGGCTGGGAGGACTCCGTACCTTGGCAGCGCCAAGTAAAATATAATCTTTATAAATCCTTAGCCGGGCCGAGCGATCTCCGGACCTTGGCCGCACCAAATAAATATATCCTAGCTGGGCTGGGAGGACTCCGTACCTTGGCAGCGCTAAGTAAAATATAATCTTTATAAATCTTCGATCGGGCTGAGCGATCTCCGTACCTTGGCAGCCCAAGTAAAATATAATCTTGAAGCCTCGACTAAACTGAGTGATATGTTATCTGAAGCCTCGGTCAAACCGAGTGATATATTATCTGAAGCCTCGGTCAAACCGAGTGATGTATTCTTGAAGCCTCGGTTAAGCTGAGTGACGGTCTCCGTACCTTGGCAACGCCAAGTAAAATATATTCTTGGAAGCCTCAGTTAAACCGAGTGATATATTATCTGAAGCCTCGGTCAAACCGAGTGATGTATTCTTGAAGCCTCGGTTAAGCCGAGTGACGGTCTCCGTACCTTGGCAACGCCAAGTAAAATATATTCCTGGAAGCCTCAGCCTAAACGAGTAATTTCTCAAATACTCTGATATGACTAAGATATCCTATTATGCTTCAGCAGAGGTTAGTAACCTTTCTCCGCTTATCAGCAAGATTACGCAAGTTATTTCTTTTCAAAGAAATACGCACTTCATTCCTTAAATAGGACCATGCTTGTTGCATAACTCCACAGGGCCACCCAGGCCTTTCTCTGACCTACACAGAGATAAACACTTCCCTCACAGAAGACTAAATGACACATTGGCAAAAACAAAGTAGCAAAAACGTTGCTGGACTTATAAATTATGCTACGGACTGAAAAGCATAAAATGAGAGTAGCAACTCTCGACACAATCACATTAGAAAAAGAAACAAATGTCACAAAAAGAAAGAGTAGAAACTTTCTTTATTAATATGAAAAGATTACAACCTCTTGAGAGGCATTACAAGTGCATCATAGCACGGAGCATACAAATAAGGTAAAATCTCGGCTGAGCAGCTTCGGTCGATAACGATGTCTTTACATCCGACCCTAGAAATCAGAGAAACCAGACAAGCTCTGTTGAGCCACTGGTTAATCCCAAAGAACAAAGCAAGTCATCCACGAATCCCTCGAATGAGCACGTTGAGGGATCATAACCAAGTCAAGGACCCGTGGATGCTTGTGCTGATGAAGCATCCCCCCAAGTGGGATGCTGGTCTGCTAGCCACTGCACAACAACATAGGCAGGGAACAAGCAGACCAACACATCCCTCCTCCCTCTTCATATGGCAAAAGATTCCTCAGACGAATGAACTGAGGAATTCAAGCTGAGGGAGGAGGTAAAATTCACATAAGCCATGGGGGATACGTATGCTTTGCATTTCCTGCGATCCCTATAGTAGCTGGAAAAGGACACACAGGAAGCGTATACGTGCACTCCCCATATGACCTCTGCGGGCCTCCCGTGTGCTCTCCATATGACCTCCGAGAATTCCTCCCTTAAGAACTATCTGCTCTTCAGCAGCTTCTCCATTACCCCAGCTATCTGGGATGAACCAACTTGCAAAAGAAAAACTCAGTCTTCCACTCTCAACCTCAATGAAACAGACACCATGAAAACCCTTGCAAGTCACAGAAAGGGAAGGCCTTGGGAGATAGCCTAGCATGGTCAACTCCCCCCGCTTTATAGGCAAACAAGCCGGGGGTGGTCATTAAAGCAGGCAGCCCGGGATTCAAAATGCCCTGGCCACACTACCACATGGCGGTTCAGGATAAAAGGGCGCTTTTCAAAGCGTGCCAAATGCATTTCTCAGGCCATGACGCACGACAAAAGATTTTCCTCTGATCTCGAATCAAGAGCCTTAAATGCAGGAAATGGTCGCAGGTCCTTGAGATATAGGCAGACCTGGGAAATCCCCTTTCGAAAACGATGTCATCCAATGGCGATCGAAGGCTTATCGCGTACGTTAAAAAGACCCGCATTGGAAAAGGCCAGCAAAATAAATGCCTCGGGCAGAAACATAGTGTCCTTCAGAAAAGTCGTTTTGAATGCCTCGACATAAAACGTACCAACTTTTTACCTCAGACAAACCGAGTTATCTAACCTTGGCCCAGCTGAGGTATTTTAAGCCATTCTCGGCTCTCTCGCATCGAACCATTTCGTACCTTAGCGAAATTAAGTAAATCTGCGCGCACTTAACCCCAGCCCCAACCAAGGCAAAATCAGGGCTACATCCTATGGCAAAGCCGAACAATGTTATGCATAAGCAAAACCAGTTAATACTGGCTTCGATTGAGCGGAATCTTCGACTCGAACCCCCGAGGGATATCCGGCCTTAAAGCGCATCTCGCTCACGATTCGTCAAGGGAATTCCCAGCGAAAGGGTGTTTAGAAAAGCAACGGCGAAGGCGATGAAGTAAAAAGAAATCATTCATTAAATTTTGCCCAAATTACAGGTTGAAAAAGCAAAAAAGCAAAAATACATAAGCGACCCTTAAGACTCAGGGTCCAGGTCCATCCCAAGAACTTCTTTGATAATCTCCGGGAAGGCTTGGCTCACTTCACCCACTTCGGATGTTGAAGGAAAAACCTCGGGTTCCTCGGCAACTGAGGGCATTCTTCGGAAGCCACGGCCTCATTAGAGCTCAGGATGGCGTCAAGATTGACGTCCAAGATATTCTCATACTCGGCTTCTTTGGCCCCGGGGGTACAAGCATCAAAATGTTCGGCATCCAAAAAAGATAAATCCCATTCGGAATGCGCCCGAGAAATCTTTGCTCGGGTCTCTCTTCGTCGAACCTAAATGCATTGGCACAAGCCTCTCTACGCTCCTCAAAAATTGGGCGAACTCTTGTACTCCTCCGCAGCCGAAACGATTCGGTTATTGGCTTCAGTTAACTGGCCCCCGAGATCGAAGTTCATCTGACGACTTGCGGACAATTCTGCCCTTAGAGCTTTAAACTGCTCCTGCGTCTCGAGCCCAATTTTACTCATCTACAAAATATCAGAATGTTTAATCCCACGAGCAAAAAAAAAGCACCAAAGCGAATAAATGGGAAGACACTATACCTCTTCCTCCCCCGAGCCATTTCATTGCTCAGCTCCTGAACCCTTTCCAAGGCCTTCAGCTTGGCCGACTTATGTTATTGAAGACCCTCCTTGAGGTCATTAATTCGGGACTGCTTGTCCCCAACCTTCCACCGAGATCGATCGACATCTTCGGTAAGCCGAGCAATCTGCTCATTTTGCCATTTCAACCAATTCTCCATATCGGCAAATTCCTTATTTAGATCGGCGAGCTGATCCCGCTGCCGCCGACACTTACGCTCCTCCTCCTCGAGCCTCTTGCTCCAATTATTTTTATCTTCAGCATGACTAGCCCTCAGCTGGTTCCACCTTTTGTCGAAGTACTGCTGCATGGTCTTGACGTCATCGTCATGCTTCACCTTAATCTGGGATAACTCCAGGCAAGCCTTATCTGATTGATCACAGAAACTCTGGAGCTTTTTGACTTGGGTTTCGAGCCGAGAGGCCCTTTCGGCTGCAAGCCGATGAGACTCACTCGCCCTCTCAAAATATGCCCTAGTGGACGCCAAGGCCCTGGAAAGCCAGCTGATTTAATCCACCCTCGCCTGAAGGTCGGCTGCTTCCTTCCTAGCCTGAGCGTAGGCCCCAATGGCCAAATTTAAACGCCAAGTCAGCGCTCTTGTGACCAAAGCGTTCTGCGAGAAAAACACAAAGTGAAAAACCACGACACGACCGACCAATCAAGAATCACATCCTCGGTACAGTAACTCACCCAGAAGATGTAGTTTGAAGCCATCATCATGAGAGTAGCATTGTTAATTTCGGGGAGAAGGAAAGCATCCTTCGACATCCCGAGCCGGCCGAAAGCCGCCTCAATAATATCCTCGGTGCCAGGCTCATCTGACGAAGAACTCCCTCCCGCGCACAAAACGAACCTCATCAAGGCGGTGAGCATATCATCCACCTCCGGGATGTGGACAAAGGAGCTCATAGCCGAAGAGCTAGCCTGAGGGATTTCGACCCGAGGAATCATC
>UESW01003860.1:1401502-1602056 GCA_900491605.1 Calamus simplicifolius
CATGGATAATAAGGTAGTGTTTGATATGAAAAATATTATTCATGAATAAGTGTATGGGATAGAGTTTATCCTCTGGCTATCCCTAGGGATATCCCTTGGCTATCCCATTGATCATATCAAATGCAAAAAGGTAAATCCATAGGATAACATTTTTTTACTCTTATTTGGAGGGATAACCAGCTATTCCTGCATTCTCTAGGGAATAAATTGAGGGGATATCCCATGGTTAACCATGGATTATCCCTTTGGTTAACTTTATTCTCTGCTATCCCTTATAGTTATAGCTTTTGGGAATAAGAGGGAATATCCAGGTTATCCCCTATTTCAAACACTACCTAAGAGTCACATGTCTTCCGAGCTCAAATTCATGGTCGTTTGTTTGTCTTAGTGAAACTTAAAAACTTATCTAGATTTCAAACATAATATAACAAATAAATCTTAAACTATTTCATGTAGAAGGCATATTAGCACTTAATCCATGCTTAAATCTTTCAAAATGTTTCCTGTATCCAAAATCTTTAGCAGCTGTGTGCACATGCATTTGCATCACAATTAGTTCTCATAAAATACTGTTATCTCCTTTCTAACTATAATTTAAAAGAAATTGTTTGCATACTGTAACAATTGAAACTCAACAGGTGTTTCTGCAAGGAGATGGTATTTGAAAGCTAACTTGCCATAGTTGCCACGTTTAAGTTGCATCAAATTTATCCAGCATCTGTTTTTGTTGAGCTAGTATTGGACCGTTTTGTAATTCATCAGGGGAAGGCATTCTATAAGTAATTTGATCTTCCAGAAGGCTTACTTAATTTTCATATGCATTTCTTCATTTGAGAAAGCTGTTCCAGTAAATTGAAAAAGACTAGCAGGCAATTGTTGGAGGGCCCAATTCTCTGGTTAGCTACTATGATGCGTTCCATCCAAGATTACCTAACTTAATTATATGTTTCTTCAAAACCATAGAATGATAAATTAAGATATTTCTGTTCCATGATAAACGGCATAGATATTTCCACCAGCTCATTATTTTTTTACCTGCTGTGCCACTTATATATTTTTTCCTCTTGTATGAAGGCAATATGCACCAACTTACAATTTCATTTTCTTCCCCCTTGTTTCTCTCTTTGATCCAAGATGCCAAGCTGTCTCCTTTTACACTCTCTTGGATTACTTGTATGCTTCTATCACTTTGAACGTTTGAATTCCTTTTCCTTTTATTTATCTGCCTCTAGTATATTTTTCACTACATTTTCATGAATAATATGTTCATTTGTAACCTCTAGTCCATCATGCTCATATTGAATGCAACATGATCTTGACAGGGTTCTTTGCATGAGAATAAAGGAACCGATGAATATTGATGAGGAGTAAATCGTCATTGCATTATTGACCGCTCATATCGGCGATTGGGTCACACCCAACCCAAACACCCCACTGACCAGCTGACATAACATCCTAGCGACGAAACCAAGTCACCTCTGACGAAGTCAGGTTACCCTAACAACCCGGACCACCTTTATGCTTCGGCCATCTAAGCCGAGTTATTCCTCGGTAACCCGAACTATCCTTATACCTCGGCAACCCGAGCTATCCTTATACTTTGGCAACCCGAGCTATTCCTCGGCCGTCCGAGCCGAGCCATCTTATACCTCGGAAAACCAGGTTATCCCTCGTCCTGACCAAACCAAACCAAGACATTCAAAATGCCTCTGCGGAATCCGGCGCAGGAGTTCGAACCCACCATAGCTGAATAAGATTCCAGGCGGCAAATCATGCTCAGAAGTGGCCTAGGACCTGCAAGAGTGGCCTAGGTCTGTGTGATCATTGAACCTCAAGGCATCAACCAGCTCTCCCAGCCGTCGATCCTTTAACTGATAAGATGCAGACCCTACTGACCTCATAACAAAATTGATTCGAATCCTAACAGTTTTCAGACCCCATCCAAGGCACGTCCAAGGAATCAGGTGATCACCTATAAATACCACAACATTCCAACCTCTTAGGTACGCACAAAAAACTCTAAGGCAACCCCTTACGCATTCATTTACTCACTGAATCTCACACTCCATTAGAGCTCTCATAAGAGCCCTGGGGAACACTTTTCTCTGTGAAGAGTCTTCTCCTCACATCTGCTTGCTGTGAATCTCCACTGACTTGGGCGTCGAAGGATCCTCCGCAAGGGCAACCCCCACAGCACCCTCTGCATGCGGACTATCTTGCAGGTTCTACCCCGAGGCGATGAGATCGGCATCCGGATCAAGAGCCGGAAGCGCACCCGAGTCGGAGAACATATTTCCGCGATAACAGATTGGCGCTAGAGGAAGGGCCTCAAGTCCCATAAACTTGTGATCCAGGAGACAAGACTCAAAAACTAGAGCAAAGCATCCTCTAATGGCCAATCGGAAGAGAGCTACCTCTGAAGCTCAAGACCAGGCCGCCTCTCAAAGGCCTGATCCGATTAGCGGTGCAGCACCTCCGCTACCACCGCCAGCTGAAACTCCTTCGCCATCGGCAACGGCGGTAACCCTGGACCAGTTCGCCGCTCTGGTTCAGTAGGTCCAAGCATTGACCCAGTTGGTCTAGGGGTTTCAGGCAATCCCTGGAACAGCTATCCCTACCTCTCAGCCTTATGAAGAGGCCGCTGCCCCTGCCTCACCAGCGATTTCTTCTTCCGATCTGCCTGGGGCAGCGGATTGCGGTTACCGGCCTGCAAAGGCGAAGCCGGCGCTGCAGCGAGCTGGAGGGAAGAGCTCGCTCAGATCCAGACGGGTTCGCTCCCTCTCCCCGGTGTCCTCCCAGGATTCGACACCGCTGCCATCTTCTCCTCGTTCGATCCCTTATACCACTCTAGATGAAGGGATCAGACAGCAGATGCAGGAAATGCGGCAAGAGTGGCGTCGAGAGCCAGATGCCGCCAGGCAAGCTCCTCCATCCCAGCCAAAAGCGGAGCAGGGCATCCCCTTCTTCGAGAGAATCATGAGGGAAGTGATTCCCCCTCATGTCAAGCTCCCTACCATCAAGTTGTATCATGGATCCACTGATCCCGATGACCATCTCAGCAGCTTCATATCTATCATGATGTTCTACGGGGCATCAGATGCGATCCTGTACAGAGCCTTCCCCTCCACTTTAAGGGGATCTGCTCGAACCTGGTTCAATAGCCTAAAACCAGGTTCTATTGATTCTTTTGATGAGCTGAACTGTCTGCTCATTAGCTAGTTCGTTAGCAGCCGTCGCCAACGACGGAGATCCGACTCCCTCTTCGAGAACAAGCAAAGAGATGGGAAGTCGCTGAAGAATTACCTCGGTCGCTTCAACACGACCCTCCTAGAAGTCGACCACCTCAACCACGAGGTGGCCATGTCCGCCCTGACCGGAGGAGTGTCCAAGGAGGGAGACTTCTACCTAGCTCTGGAGGTTAATTACCCGAAGAGCCTCTCGGACATGATGTCCCTAGCGGACAAGTATGCCAGGATGGAGGAATCAAGGAGGTCTTCTCAAGCTGAGCAACTGAAGAAAAAAGAGGCAAAGGGCTTGGACAAGCAGCGGGCCCGCCACCGTGCTAGCCCACCTCGCCACCGCAGAGCTCCTCCGCCACCGCCTCGAAACCAAACTCAAAGTCCAACCCGAAGGTTCTACCGCTATACTCACCTTACCGCGCCAAGAGCACAGATCCTGATGGAGATCGAGCGTCAGCTTCCTCGGCCCCCTCCTTTTCGAGAAATAGAGCTTGGAGGGACCCGGCCAAATATGCCGCTTTCATCGGGACTACGGGCACGATACCAAGGACTGTTGGTAGTTCAAAAACGAGATCGAGCAATTAATCCAAAAAGGTAGACTGAACCGGTTCAGGGGCCCCCCTGAGCCGATTAATGAAAAGAATCGCCAACCTCAACCTCGCCAACTCCCACCGCCAAATCCTCCAATTATCGGCAACGTCAATGTGATAATGGCGGCTGGGTCTCCATCTTCTTGGCCGAGCGAGGAGGAGAACCCACCGAAGAAAGCTTGGGTCGATGAGCTCACCTTCTCTGATGAAGACCTTGGGGAGGTACAGTATCCCCATGATGATGCTCTGGTTGTATCTTTAAATATGAACAATTATGATGTACACCGGATTTTGGTTGATAGTGGAAGCTCTGTTAACGTTCTATATTTTGATGCCTTTGTGAGGTTAAAATTTCGGATAGAAAGCCTCCGATCGATGGAGTCCACCCTGGTGGGCTTCACAGATGACTCCATAATCCCTGAAGGAGTCATCACTCTGTCAGTCTGAGCCGGCACCTGGCCCCGTGTAGCTACCGTATTCATGGATTTCCTCGTAACTAAGCTCAGATCTCCTTATAACGCCATCCTCGGTAGACCGGGGCAAATCTCTCTCAAAGCCATCATTTTCATTCCCTATCTCGCCATGAAATTTCCCACTGAATGGGGAGTGGGGGTTGTTCGAGGAAGTTAGATCATAGCTTGGCATTGCTTTGTGGCCGACCTCCAATCCAGAAAGCCCGAGGTGGACGGGCTGAATGCTCGAGAAGATCTCACCGAGCAACGAGGAGAACCCACCGAAGAACTGGAGGAGGTTCCACTTGATGAGGCTTGGCCCGACCGAACTATAAAGGTCGGATCACAACTAGAAGGTAAGCTTCGACAAGAACTGATTGAATTCCTTCAGAGGAATGCCGATGTCTTCGCCTGGTCTGCATCGGATATGCTTGGAATCAGCCCAAACATTCTGGTCCACTGCCTCAGTATGGACAAAACATTCAGGCCCATTAAACAGAAGAAGACGAGCTTCGCTCCAGAGTGCCAAAAGGCCATCGAAGAAGAGGTGGCTAAGCTCATCAAAGCCAAGTTTATCCGAAAGGTTAGTTACCCCGACTGGCTAGCGAACGTGGTCATGGTGAAGAAATCGAATAGCAAATGGAGGATCTGCATCGACTTCACTGACCTCAATAAGGCCTGTCCAAAAGATAGCTTCCCTCTTCCGCGAATTGACCAGCTCGTGGATTCAACTTCAGGGCATCAAATGCTAACCTTCATAGATGCCTATTCGGGCTACAACCAAATCCGAATGGCACCCGAAAATGAGGAGAAAACCACCTTCATCACCGACCGAGGTATCTATTGCTACCGAGTTATACCCTTCGGTTTAAAAAATGCAGGTGCCACCTACCAAAGGCTGGTCAATAAAGTCTTCAAGGAGCAAATCGATCGAAACATGGAGGTGTATGGTGATGATATGTTGGTAAAAAGCAAGTAGGCATCCCAGCACATCGAGGACCTTGCGGAGAGCTTTGCTACACTTCAAAAATACCAGATGAAGCTCAATCCCACCAAATGTGCCTTCGGAGTCAACTCAGGGAAATTCCTCTGCTTCATGGTTTCACAGCGAGGCATCGAGGCAAATGGAGGATCTGCATCGACTTCACTGATCTCAATAAGGCCAGTCCAAAAGATAGCTTCCCTCTTCCGCGGATTGACCAGCTCGTAGATTCAAGTTCAGGGCATCAAATGCTAACCTTCATGGATGCCTATTCGGGCTACAACCAGATCCGAATGGCGTCTGAAAATGAGGAGAAAACCGCCTTCATCACCGACCGAGGTATCTATTGCTACCGAGTTATGCCCTTCGGTTTAAAAAATGCAGGTGCCACCTACCAAAGGCTACTTTACAAAGTCTTTAAGGAGCAAATCGGTCGGAACATGGAGGTGTATGTTGATGATATATTGGTAAAAAGCAAAGAGGCATCCTAGCATATCGAGGACCTTGCAGAGAGCTTCGCTACACTTCAAAAATACCAGATGAAGCTTAATCCTACCAAATGTGCCTTCGGAGTCAACTCCGGGAAATTCCTCAGCTTCATGATTTTATAGCGAGGCATTGAGGCAAACCCTCAGAAAATCCAAGCCCTGCAACAGATGGCTCCATCAGGGTCAGTCAAAGACGTGCAGTGCCTCATTGGGAGGGTAGCAGCCCTCAGCCGCTTCATTGCTCGGTCGGCCAAGAAATGCCTTCCCTTCTTCACAGTACTTCGGTCGGCCAAAAACTTTCAGTGGACTCTAGACTGCCAGAAGTCCTTCGAAGACCTCAAGAAATACCACAGTTCACCACCTCTCCTCAGTAGCCCAAAGCCAGGGGAGGTGTTGAATCTATACCTGGTAGTTTCTGAAAATGCTGTTGGCTCGGTGCTAACCAGAGAGGAGAACAGAATCCAAAGGTCTATCTATTATGTCAGCAAACTACTCAAAGACGCTGAAACGAGGTATACTCGGATCGAGAAGATGATCCTAGCTCTAGTGACATCGATCCGAAAGTTGTGGCCATACTTTCAGGCACATACTGTCATCGTCCTAACCGACCAACCTCTTAAGGCAATTATCCATCATCCAGAAGCATCGGGGAGAATGATTAAATGGGCTGTCGAGCTGAGCAAGCACGACATTCAATATCAGCCTTGTCCAGCCATTAAAGCCCAAGTTCTAGCGGTCTTCCTCCTCGAATGCACTATTCCCAAAGATGGCTCTGTTTCGGATACCCCCGGATAACCAAAGCCTAGTGCCCCATGGTTGCTTCACGCCGATGGATCCTCCAGCACGGGCGGCTCTGGCGCCGGCCTGGTCCTCAGCAGTCCGGAGGGCACAACCATTGAGTATGGCATTCGTTTTACCTTCCGGCTTCGAATAATGAAGTGGAGTATGAAGCCATGCTCTTCGGACTCCGAATCGCCTGTGAGCTTAAAGTCAAGAAACTGATTGCCTACACCGACTCCCAATTGATGTCCGGCTAGGTGCAGGGAGAATTCGAGGCTCGAGAGCCGAATATGATTCGGTATCTCCAAAAGGTGTGCGATCTATCTTCCTATTTCGATGAATTCAAAATTGTCCAAATTCCAAGGGCTGAAAATGCGCGCGCCGACCTACTGTCCCCCTGACAACTACGGAGTCGATGGATCTCGAGCAAAAATTTTACCTAGAGGTCCTAAAGAAGCCCAGCATCATCGATGTTGATCATGTGATGCTGGTTGACACCGAACCATCCTGGATGGACCCCCTGCACCAGTACCTCAAAGAAGGGTGGTTGATGCCTGCTGATAGAAAGGAAGCAAGGAAGTTGAAATTGCAATCATCTCATTATATTATGATTGATGATCGGCTATATAAGCGATCTTCTCCATGCCATTGCTCAAATGCCTCCGTCCATCAGAAGCCGATTACGCTCTTCGGAAGGTTCATGAAGGCATCTGTGGCAATCACCTTGGCAGTCAGCCCTGTGCCATAAAGTGCTATGCCAATGATATTATTGGCCAACGATGCAGAAAGATGCTGATGACCGTGTCCGAGCCTGTGATGCGTGCCAATGATACTCAAATATTCAGAGGCTCCCCTCTGCTCACCTGACTTCCATCTCGTCCCCCTGGCCCTCGCCAAGTGGAGAATGGATATACTTGGCCCTTTCCCCCTCGCAACGAGGCAAAGGAAGTTCCTATTTGTGGTGATTGATTATTTCACTAAGTGGGTCGAAGCCGAAGCAGTCGCCTAGATAACCGAAGCTCAGGCTAAGGACTTTGTGTGGAGGTCCATCATCTGCCGCTTCGGTCTTCCCCACACCATCATCACCAACAATGGGAAGCAGTTTGATTATCTAAAGTTTTGAAAGTTCTGCAAGGATCATGGCATTCTCCATCGCCTGACATCGGTCGAACATCCTCAAGCTAATGGAGAGGCCGAGGTAACAAATCGAACTCTGTTGCAGGGAATTAAAGCTTGGCTCAACCAAGCGCAAGGCAGATGGGCAGAGGAGCTCCACCATATGCTGTGGGCGTACCAAACCACTGAAAGAGCTCCCATGGGCCAGACTCCATTCAAGATGACCTTCGGCACATAAGTTGTTATCCCTGTGGAGGTCGGGCTCCCCTCCCCTCGCACTGAAGGCTACTCGAAAGAATCCAATGATGAACAACTCCGAACCAATCTTGACTTGATAGAAGAAGTCTGGGAGAAAGCCCAGATCCGAATGGCGGCCTACCAACAAAGAGTTGCCCGCTACCATTCAACCAGAGTCAAAGGGAAGTTTTTCTCCCGGGTGATTTGGTACTTCAGAAGACATCCGTCTCAAAGCCACTGGAGCAAGGAAAGCTGTCCCCTAATTGGGAGGGTCCTTACCAAATTACGGAGGTAATCAACTTGACACTTATAAGCTCCAAAATCTAAATGGGAAATCTATTCCCGGACGTGGAACTCAGATAATCTCCGCATCTATTATCACTGAGAGTATGCCCTCCCTGAACTTACCTTGTCCATTGAGTTAAATATTCAAAGATTCAAAAAATTTCTATTTTTATTGCTTTCTTTGATGGCTACAATGAAAGACAGGTTTATAAATCCTCGGCCGAGCTGAGCGATCTCGAACCTTGGCCGCGCCAAATAAAATATATCCTAGCTGGGCTAGGAGGACTTCGTACCTTGGCAGCCAAGTAAAATATAATCTTTATAAATCCTCGACCGGGCCAAGCGATCTCCGGATCCTTGGCCGCGCCAAGTAAAATATATCCCACTAGGCTGGAAGGACTCCGTACCTTGGCAGTTCCAAGTAAAATATAATCTTTATAAATCCTCGCCGGGCCAAGCGATCTCCGTACCTTGGCAGCGCCAAGTAAAATATAATCTTTATAAATCCTCAGCCGGGCCGAGCGATCTCCGGACCTTGGCCGCACCAAGTAAAATATATCCCAGCTGGGCTGGGAGGACTCCGTACCTTGGCAGCGCCAAGTAAAATATAATCTTTATAAATCCTCAGCCGGGCCGAGCGATCTCGGACCTTGGCCGCACCAAATAAAATATATCCTAGCTGGGCTGGGAGGACTCCGTACCTTGGCAGCGCTAAGTAAAATATAATCTTTATAAATCTCGATCGGGCTGAGCGATCTCCGTACCTTGGCAGCGCCAAGTAAAATATAATCTTGAAGCCTCGACTAAACTGAGTGATATGTTATCTGAAGCCTCGGTCAAACCGAGTGATATATTATCTGAAGCCTCGGTCAAACCGAGTGATGTATTCTTGAAGCCTCGGTTAAGCCGAGTGACGGTCTCCGTACCTTGGCAACGCCAAGTAAAATATATTCTTGGAAGCCTCAGTTAAACCGAGTGATATATTATCTGAAGCCTCGGTCAAACCGAGTGATGTATTCTTGAAGCCTCGGTTAAGCCGAGTGACAGTCTCCGTACCTTGGCAACGCCAAGTAAAATATATTCATGGAAGCCTCAGCCTAAACGAGTAATTTCTCAAATACTCTGATATGACTAAGATATCCTATTATGCTTCAGCAGAGGTTAGTAACCTTTCTCCGCTTATCAGCAAGATTACGCAAGTTATTTCTTTTCAAAGAAATACGCACTTCGTTCCTTAAATAGGACCATGCTTGTTGCATAACTCCACAGGGCCACCCAGGCCTTTCTCTGACCTACACAGAGATAAACACTTCCCTCACAGAAGACTAAATGACACATTGGCAAAAACAAAGTAGCAAAAACGTTGCTGGACTTATAAATTATGCTACGGACTGAAAAGCATAAAATGAGAGTAGCAACTCTCGACACAATCACATTAGAAAAAGAAACAAATGTCACAAAAAGAAAGAGTAGAAACTTTCTTTATTAATATGAAAAGATTACAACCTCTTGAGAGGCATTACAAGTGCATCATAGCACGGAGCATACAAATAAGGTAAAATCTCGGCTGAGCAGCTTCGGTCGATAACGATGTCTTTACATCCGACCCTAGAAATCAAAGAAACCAGACAAGCTCTGTTGAGCCACTGGTTAATCCCAAAGAACAAAGCAAGTCATCCACGAATCCCTCGAATGAACACGTTGAGGGATCATAACCAAGTCAAGGACCCGTGGATGCTTGTGCTGATGAAGCATCCCCCCAAGTGGGATGCTGGTCTGCTAGCCACTGCACACAACATAGGCAGGGAACAAGCAGACCAACACATCCCTCCTCCCTCTTCATATGGCAAAAGATTCCTCAGACGAATGAACTGAGGAATTCAAGCTGAGGGAGGAGGTAAAATTCACATAAGCCATGGGGGATACGTATGCTTTGCATTTCCTGCGATCCCTATAGTAGCTGGAAAAGGACACACAGGAAGCGTATACGTGCACTCCCCATATGACCTCTGGGGCCTCCCGTGCGCTCTCCATATGACCTCCAAGAATTCCTCCCTTGAGAACTATCTGCTCTTCAGCAGCTTCTCCATTACCCCAGCTATCTGGGATGAACCAACTTGCAAAAGAAAAACTCAGTCTTCCACTCTCAACCTCAATGAAACAGACACCATGAAAACCCTTGCAAGTCACAGAAAGGGAAGGCCTTGGGAGATAGCCTAGCATGGTCAACTCCCCCGCTTTATAGGCAAACAAGCCGGGGGTGGTCATTAAAGCAGGCAGCCCCGGGATTCAAAATGCCCTGGCCACGCTACCACATGGCGGTTCAGGATAAAAGGGCGCTTTTCAAAGCGTGCCAAATGCATTTCTCAGGCCATGACGCACGAAAAAGATTTTCCTCTGATCTCGAATCAAGAGCCTTAAATGCAGGAAATCGGTCGCAGGTCCTTGAGATATAGGCAGACCTGGAAATCCCCTTTCGAAAACGATGCCATCCAATGGCGATCGAAGGCTTATCGCGTACGTTAAAAAGACCCGCGTTGGAAAAGGCCAGCAAAATAAATGCCTCGGGCAGAAACATAGCGTCCTTCAGAAAAGTCGTTTTGAATGCCTCGACATAAAACGTACCAACTTTTTACCTCAGACAAACCGAGTTATCTAACCTTGGCCCAGCTGAGGTATTTTAAGCCATTCTCGTCTCTCTCATCGAACCATTTCGTACCTTAGCGAAATTAAGTAAATCTGCGCGCACTTAACCCCAGCCCCAACCAAGGCAAAATCAGGGCTACATCCTATGGCAAAGCCGAACAATGTTATGCATAAGCAAAACCAGTTAATACTGGCTTCGATTGAGCGGAATCTTCGACTCGAACCCCCGAGGGATATCCGGCCTTAAAGCACATCTCGCTCACGATTCGTCAAGGGAATTCCCAGCGAAAGGGTGTTTAGAAAAGCAACGGCGAAGGCAATGAAGTAAAAAGAAATCATTCATTAAATTTTCCCAAATTACAGGTTGAAAAAGCAAAAAAGCAAAAATACATAAGCGACCCTTAAGACTCAGGGTCCAGGTCCATCCCAAGAACTTCTTTGATAATCTCCGGGAAGGCTTGGCTCACTTCACCCACTTCGGATGTTGAAGGAAAAACCTCGGGTTCCTCGGCAACAAGCTGAGGGCATTCTTCGGAAGCCACGGCCTCATTAGAGCTCAGGATGGCGTCAAGATTGATGTCCAAGATATTCTCATACTCGGCTTCTTCGGCCCCGGGGGTACAAGCGTCAAAATGTTCGGCATCCAAAAAAGATAAATCCCATTCGGAATGCGCCCGAGAAATCTTTGCTCGGGTCTCTCTTCGTCGAACCTAAATGCATCGGCACAAGCCTCTCTACGCTCCTCAAAAAATTGGGCGAACTCTTGTACTCCTCCGCAGCCGAAACGATTCGGTTATTGGCTTCAGTTAACTGGCCCCCGAGATCGAAGTTCATCTGACGACTTGCGGACAATTCTGCCCTTAGAGCTTTAAACTGCTCCTGCGTCTCGAGCCCAATTTTACTCATCTACAAAATATCAGAATGTTTAATCCCACGAGCAAAAAAAAGCACCAAAGCGAATAAATGGGAAGACACTATACCTCTTCCTCCCACCGAGCCATTTCATTGCTCAGCTCCTGAACCCTTTCCAAGGCCTTCAGCTTGGCCGACTTATGTTATTGAAGACCCTCCTTGAGGTCATTAATTCGGGACTGCTTGTCCCCAACCTTCCACCGAGATCGATCGACATCTTCGGTAAGCCGAGCAATCTGCTCATTTTGCCATTTCAACCAATTCTCCATATCGGCAATTCCTTATTTAGATCGGCGAGCTGATCCCGCTGCCGCCGACACTTACGCTCCTCCTCCTCGAGCCTCTTGCTCCAATTATTTTTATCTTCAGCATGACTAGCCCTCAGCTGGTTCCACCTTTGTCGAAGTACTGCTGCATGGTCTTGACGTCATCGTCATGCTTCACCTTAATCTGGGATAACTCCAGGCAAGCCTTATCTGATTGATCACGGAAACTCTGGAGCTTTTTGACTTGGGTTTCGAGCCGAGAGGCCCTTTCGGCTGCAAGCCGATGAGACTCACTCGCCCTCTCAAAATCTGCCCTAGTGGACGCCAAGGCCCTGGAAAGCCAGCTGATTTAATCCACCCTCGCCTGAAGGTCGGCTGCTTCCTTCCTAGCCTGAGCGTAGGCCCCAATGGCCAAATTTAAACGCCAAGTCAGCGCTCTTGTGACCAAAGCGTTCTGCGAGAAAAACACAAAGTGAAAAACCACGACACGCCGACCAATCAAGAATCACATCCTCGGTACAGTAACTCACCCAGAAGATGTAGTTTGAAGCCATCATCATGAGAGTAGCATTATTAATTTCGGGGAGAAGGAAAGCATCCTTCGCATCCCGAGCCGGCCGAAAGCCGCCTCAATAATATCCTCGGTGCAGGCTCATCTGACGAAGAACTCCCTCCCGCGCACAAAACGAACCTCATCAAGGCGGTGAGCATATCATCCACCTCCGGGATGTGGACAAAGGAGCTCATAGCCGAAGAGCTAGCCTGAGGGATTTCGACCCGAGGAATCATCTGCTCAGCTTCCCCTGTCAGAGCTCCAACCTGCAAGGCCTCGAATACTTTGGCCTCGATCGAGGGAGCCTCGGCCCGAACACTCCCTTCATCCAGCGATTCCTCCTCCCTTCCTCTTCCTCTTCGGCTATCGCCCTATTTCCGGTAGACTCCGTTTGAACTTCAATTTCTTTCACAGCATCCTCTGATGTCATAATAGAGAGACCCTCAATAGGAGGCACTCCGACCTCCACCAACCTCTCCACAGGTGGCTCCATTTGAGCCTCAGCAGCCACCGCTGCCTCTCCTGATCCCTTCACCTGAGCGGGGGTCTCTTCCATGGGCGGTGGACTCCTCACCGCTGGTGACTGAGGAACCTTCGGCAGGAGGATCGCCGGATGACTGGCGACATTTCCTCGGCGTCGTCTGACATGACTACCACTTGGAGGGGGGAAACCTCGACGGCTCTTTCCGAGCTTCCCCCAATGGCTTCCTCTGATGTTTCGCCCCCTTCCGACAGGGAGGGCTTATCAGTTACAGTTGGCGTTCCCACTTCCTCCTCTTTGAAGCAGAGGAGCGATGGCCGACATCGTCTTTCCTAAGCTCCCTTGAGCGAGACCCGGAAGGACAAGCCCTCTTCTCGGACCTATGCTTATTCCCGAGCTGGAGCTCCTATGGCGCTTGCGTAGCTCCCTCCTTATTTGGCCCACAAACGCAGACCTCTCGGCTAAAAACACAGTGGATGTTCAGTTAAACAGTGGCAAGATCACATAAACATGTTGACCATTAGAACAAAGACTCACCCTGAGGGTCGATAGAGCTAAGCCCGGTGGCGAAAAGGGCATCCTCTGCTAGCAAGGTGCTGGCAGAGACCTCCTGACTGCTGCGAAGGGTAGCCAGATCCCTTTTCTCCTGTTCACTCAACTCCATATGCGCCTCTGGATCCTTCACATAACTAGTCCATCCTCTCAGAAAATCTGAGCCGATGTTCCCTTCGCAATAAGAAATCAGGACTTCCACCCTTTTATCGAAGAAGGGTTATCAGAGATCATCTTAAATGACTTCGGGGGCCAATATAGGGCCACTCAGAACTCCTCCCAAAAACTAGATTGTAACAAACTCGAAATAAGGGAAGAGTCGCAGTCACCCCAACGCGACTGCACATCAGATAAACCTGATGAGATTGCGCCAGCTATTCGGAGCCACCATCATCGGGTATATGTTGTAAAACCTCATCACCTCCTGTATCAACGGGTGAAGAGGAAATCGAAGACCTGCCCTCAAGCTCTCCTCGTAGAAGAAAACCCCCCGGCTTAGCTCGGTTGAAACCCGATGCTCGGTCCTCGGCGCCCATAAGGCTACATCCAGAGAAACTCTATAATGGTGACGGATCCTATCCAGATCATCTAAGGTTATCTCAAAAGCAACATCGTCTTGACCACTCATATTGGCTGAATAGGGGGTAAGACACGAATAGACAAGCAAGGGCTCAGAAAGAGAGCGAAAAATCTCTGTGGTAGGGACAAAGGGGCGTTGCAGAAGAAGCGCCACCCCAACCCTCTTTAAATAAGTGCTTCAGAAAGAAAACCCTAGATGCCAAAAACCCTGATATGGGCGCCAGAAATAAAGGAGTCCTGCCATGCAGGACTTCCGCTATCACGACTTGATGGGAACAAGGCGTTTCTTCCTCGAGTTACAGCGAAAAATAATGACAAAACAGTGGCCCGTCATTTACGAGCTTATCATTGCCCTCCTTTTTGCATCCTCCAAATAAGATTGCTCCAGAATTCTACTTCCTATATCCAAACTTACAATTCGGACTAGGGAGTGGGGGGCATGTGATGCGAGGTAAAATTATCATTGCATTATTGATCACTCATATCGATGAATGGGTCACACCCAACCTAAACACCCCACTGGCCAGCTGGCATAACATCCTAGCGACGAAACCAAGTCATCTCTGATGAAGTCGGGTTACCATGACAACCCGAACCACCTTTATGCTTTGGCCATCTAACCCGAGCTATCCTTATACCTCGGCAACCCAAGCTATTCCTTGGCCATCCGAGCCGAGCCATTTTATACCTCAAAAAACTAGGTTATCCCTCATCTTGACCAAACCAAACCAAGACATTCAAAATACCTCTGCAAAATCCAGCGCAGGAGAGTTCGAACCCACCATAGCTGAATAAGATTTCAGGCGGCGAATCATGCCTAGAAGTGTCCTAGGACCTGCAAGAGTGGCCTAGGTCTGTATGATCATTGAACCTTAAGGCATCAACCAGCTCTCCCAGCCGTCGATCCTCTAACTGACATGATACGGACCCTACTGACCTCATAACAAACTTGATTCAAATCCTAACAGTTTTCAGACCCCATCTAGGGCACGTCCAAGGAATCAGATGATCACCTATAAATATCATAGCATTCCAACCTCTCAGGTACGCACAAAAACCTCTAAAGCTGGAAAAAGATATTTTCTTCTATTACTTCTTATTCCACTTGGGTATTGGATACCGGTTGTAGATCTCATATTTGTATTAATATGCAGATGATAAGAAGCAATAGAAAGCTGGAAAAAGATGAAGTGATCCTGCGCATGGGAAATGGAGCAAAGGTTGCTCTTTAGCTATAGGATCTTGTTCTTTGTCTTTGCCCACTGGGCTTGTAATGGAGCTTAATAATTGTTACTATGTTCCAAATATAACAAAGAACATTTTTTGTTTCATGTCTTGTAAATGATGGATATACATTTGAAATTAAAAATAAAGGAATTTCAATTTTAAAAAAATAAAATATTCTTTAGTTCTGCTAAAATGTTCAACGGGATTTATGTTTTGAATTTACAATGCCCTATTCTCAATATAGAAACTAAGAAATTAAAATCAAATAATTCTAAGAACTCATTCCTATGGCACTATCATTTAGGCCATGTAAATGAAACACATTTAACCAAGTTACATAAGGATGGCTACTTAGGCTCATTCGATTGGGAATCGTTTGAGAAATGTGAGTCGTGCTTACATGGTAAAATGACTAAGTCATCTTTTACTAAAAAGGGTGAGCGAGCAACTAAATGTTTAGGACTAGTACATTCAGATGAATGGTCCTATCAATATTCAGGCAATATAAGGTTTTTCTTACTTCATCACATTTATAGATGACCATAGCAGGTATGGTTATGTATATTTGATGAAGCACAAATCTGAAGCCTTTGAAAAGTTCAAAGAATTCAGATCCGAGGTAGAAAAATAAAGTGGCAAAAGTATTAAGATACTTTGATCAGATCGAGGTGGGGAATACTTAAGCCATGAGTTCTTAGAATATTTGAAGGAGAATGGGATTCTCTCTTAGTGGACTCCTTCTGGTACGCCACAGCATAATGGTGTATCAGAACGGAGAAATCACACATTATTAGATATGGTGTGATCAATGATGAGCCTTACAAATCTTCCAAAAATATTTTGGGGTTATGCCCTACACACAGCCAAATACACTCTAAACCGAGTTCCGTCTAAGTCGATCAGTTCCACTCCCTATAAGATATGGTGTGAAAAGAAACCAACCCTTAGTCATCTAAGGATTTGGGGTTGCTATGCTTATGTAAAGCGTAATGAGTCAGACAAGCTGGAAGCTAGATCCGACAATTGTAATTTTGTGGGATATCCTAAAGAAACAAAAGGATACTACTTCTACCATCCACTCGAGCAAAAGGTTTTTGTCTCAAGGCATGCATATTCCTAAAAAATGAGATTTTTCTAAGAAACGACAGTGGAAGAAATATTGAGATTAGTGAAACTCAAGAACCATAAATTGACACAGACCGATTAGATGACATGGAGCAAATGTCAAATACAGTGGGAGTTGAGCAGGAGACTCAACTCACATTCAGGCAACATTATGTAATCCTCTATCAGAAATGATGGAGCCACAGGTAGCTCCAAGTACACATCAGCTACGTAGGTCTAATAGAACACATCATATTCCTAGAGATATGGATTTCTTATAGAAGATGATGAGCCTATTAACTACGATGAAGCAATTTGTGACATTGACTCCAAGAGATGGCTTGAATCCATGAAGTCTGAAATGGACTCCATATATGACAACCAAGTATGGACTTTGGTTGATCCACCTGAAGGGATAAAACCCATTGGGTGCAAATGGGTCTTCAAGAAGAAGACAGACATGGATGGTAATGTGATTACCTATAAGGCGAGGCTAGTTGCAAAAGGTTACAAGCAAAGGCAAGGTATTGACTTTGATGAAACCTTTTCTCCCGTAGCCATGCTTAAGTCCATAAGGATTTTGCTTGCGATTGCAGCCTATTACAATTATGAGATATGGCAAATGGATGTCAAGACCGCCTTCCTAAATGGTTATTTAGTGGAGGATGTGTATATGACACAACCTGAGGGTTTTGAGTCCATTGATTCTCAAAAGGTATGCAAGCTGCAAAGGTCCATTTATGGACTTAAGCAAGCCTCTAGAAGTTGGAACATCCATTTTGGTGAAACAATCAAAAAGTTTAATTTTATTAAAAATGAGATGATCCATGTGTGTACAAGAAGGTTAGTGGGAGTGTTATTGTTTTCCTAATATTATATGTAGATGACAAATTATTGATAGGAAACAATGTATCCTTGCTGCAAGAAGTGAAGGAATGGTTGTCAGCAAGTTCTCCATGAAAGATTTGGGAGAAGCAGCCTACATACTGGGTATTAAGATCTATAGAGATAGATTTAGGAGGTTGCTTGGATTGTCCCAATCAACGTACATAGATAAAGTGCTAAAACGGTTTAGCATGGAGGAATCCAAGAAGGGATTCTTGCCTGTATCGCATGGGATACATCTCTCCAAGGACATGAGTCCTAAGACCCAAAATGGAAAGAGAGCACATGAATAGGATTCCATATGCCTCAGCAATCGGATCCATCATGTATGCGATGCTATGTACGAGACCTGATGTTTCTTATGCATTGAGTATCACTAGTAGATACCAGACAAACCCTGGTGAGAAACATTGGATGGCCGACAAGAAATCCTTAAGTACTTACGAAGGACTAAGGATATGTTCTTGGTTTATGGAGGACCGAACTCATAGTTCAGGGTTATACATATTCTAGTTTTTTAGTCTGATAAAGATGATTATAAATCTCAATCAGGCTATGTCTTTACACTCAATGGCAGTGCAGTCAGCTGGAAAGGTTCCAAGTAGGAGACGACTACCGACTCTATGACCGAAGCCGAGTACATCGCAGCATCAGATGCAGCCAAAGAAGTGGTTTGGATCAAAAAGTTTATCATTGAACTTGGTGTGGTTCCAAGCATTGCTGATCCAGTACACTTGTATTGTGACAACAATGGAGCTATTGCGCAAGCTAAGGAGCCAAGGTCTCATCAGAGGTCCAAACATGTACTCAGGAGATACCATATAATTAGAGAGATTATTGGTAGAAATAATGTAAAAATAGAATGAATCCCCACGGAAGATAATATTGCCGATCTGTTCACTAAAGTCCTGGCACAACAGAAGCATGATGGTCATGCTGAGTCACTTGGTATTAGAAACATGGGTGATTGGCTCTAGTGCAAGTGGGAGATTGTTAGTGTATGCCCTAGATCCAATTAGATTTGATACTATATACACTCTATGAATACAAATCAAATAAAATGGTTTCTTTATCTATCCAGATATCTTTTATAATATATTTGATATATTTGTCTGTGAGATAAAGTTCAAAAGAATGTGAACCATGCATATGGAATTTGTAATAGAGATTACAAATTATGAGATTCAAATTGCACGTTATGGTTGATTCTTTAAACTTCCCTAGTTGATGTGTAGATGGGACTGGACACCATCAAACACCGTGAGACTAGCACACATTGCATATCCTCACCCTTGGGGTGAGCAGCTAATTTCACAAGCTGAAGTATGAAGATACTTGGATAGGTGTGTGGATGCTCGTAATTGTAACGATGCATTGGATGACCCGTACAGAGAACCCATATGGATATTCTATATAGTGTCGATGGTTGATCTCTAATGACGGTGGTGTGAGTGATCCTTTAAATTAAGATCTTCATTGCATCTCATGTGTGGAATGTCATGCTTTGACGGCATCCAAACGTCGCTCTAGCCATGGGTGGCAAATATGGTATCGGTTGGGTATGACATGAAGCACATGAAGATGATATTTGATCAAGACAGGATTCGTCTCCCTTGATAGAAAGGGTTATATCCCACGGCCACTTGATGGATTAAATTGATTATTAAATCCTTGCAAGGTTGAGTTGGAATTCGAAATGGTTTCGAAGTTCTAATTCATATGAATCAATTTTTCCTGAGATCAAGTAAACAAAGATCAATTACAGGGTTGACACATTCCATACCACTGATTGATCTGGGATATATGACGAAAGGATTTGATCATACGGTAACCGTTCATGGACAGGTGTTGATGGTCACGTCAACAAAACCTTTAGCAGTTGGATGGTCATGATGCTTTGCTAGAGGCCTCTCATGATCTATAATCATGTTGTTGAATTAGACAAAGAGTTATCCAATCATTCCTAGGGTCTATGATTAGGACATGATTATTGCCAACATGTTAAAGGGCCTAATGGATCACACGCATTAAGGAGAATATTGGATGAATTAAAATAAGAATTAAATTAGATTTAATTCAGATAAGATGACAATTAAATAATTGGGTGAGACCCAATTTAAAGAAGATATAATTATAATGGATATGATCCATTATAATAGAAGGAATGTTAAGAAGAAATTATTTGTACATATGATGAACAAATAATTGGATACCGATATGTGACTTGATCCATGTGATGGATAGCTCTGATTATTCTGGTATGGATGTCCAATCTCAGCCATGTGAAGATGGAGGGATGAGGCATGATGAATCTCTATGGTTCGATGATGAACACGTGCAAATTAGGGCATGTAGTTATGGGATAACCAACTCCTAATTTAAAGGCTGAGATTATGACACTTAGATTAATCTTACCATGAAGATGGGAGGAGTTTCTTACTAAAGATGGGAGTTTCTTACCATGAAGATGAGAGGAGTTTCTTGCCATGAAGATGGGAGTTTCTTACCATAATGATGGGAGTTTCTTACCATGAAGAGAGGTCTCTTCCTCTTTGGAACATCTCATTTTTAACCTATAAATATAGTTCCTTCCTATGAAGAAAGTAGAGCATGAGAAGAAAAGATTAGACTTTTCTTCAAAGATATCTTCAAGAGGCGCTAGCACCCCTCTCTCTCTCCTGTGGTGTCATCTTCATACCTTGGAGGTCTTCATCCCCTCTTCTCCGTGTGGATCACCGTTAGAGGCTGGACACATGGATGGCTAGTGGCAAAGGATTAACCGGCTTCATCCTCATCTACATCGATAAAGGACTCAGGTATGAATAAAATTAGATTTTATTTGAGATTTAATAAATTTGTTCCTAAGGATCCTGGGCATCTGGGAATTTTGTATTATATCTTCCGTAATGTTTTCATGAATTTGATTCATATCTTGTATACATAATTCCCATCAGACAGCTGCAGACTGCTTATAGAAAACAGAATGATCGGACTTACTCTTCTTCATGCCAAACTTTTTAATAGCCTGACTAAACTTTCTAAACCAGGCCCGAGAACTTTGTTCAAACCATATAAGGATTTGCAAAGATGATACACTTTCCTATACTCTCCCTGAGCGACAAAATCAGATGGTTTCTCTATATAAATTCCTCCTGAAGATCACCATGAAGGAATACATTCTTAATGTCTAACTGATGCAGAGGCTAATTATATATGGCTATCATAGAAATAAATAATCAGACAGAAGTAAGTTTAGCAATAGGAGAAAAGGTGTCAGAATAATTAACTCCATACATTTGAGCATATCTTTTAGCAACCAGTTGAGCTTTTAATCTAGCAATAGCCCATCAGGATTAACTTTAACTATAAACATCCATTTACATCCAATAGCATTTTTATCTGCAGATAACTATACCAGGGTCCAATTACCATTGTCATCTAAAGCATTCATCTTCTCAATCATAGCATTATGCCATCTAGGATGAGATAGAGCTTCATGAACATTCTTAGGAATAGTGACAAAATCAATAGATGAAATAAAAGAATAAGAGGATGGTGACAAATGGTTATATGATACAATAGAAGATACTGGATAAGTACATTGACGTTTACCTTTGTGAAGGACAATAAGAAGATCATCATTAGAACTAGAAACTAGATCCGATGATGAAGGAATTGGTGCAAGACAAGACATGGAGTAGGAGCCGTAGAAATAGGAATCGGATCAGGAATAGGAGGTTTAAGGGAAGAAGATCAGAATTAGATGATGTAATAGTATAAATTAGTAAACCATCTTTCTCCCTTGACTAATGGAACCTGAAGATGAAGAAAATGGTGTTTGTTCAAGAAAAGTAACATCAACTGACACAAGGTATCAGTTAAGAGTGGGATAATAACATCTATATCCTTTTTGCGCATAAGAATATTCAAGAAAGATACATTTTAGAGATTTAAGATCAAGTTTTGTAACCTGAGATCGAAAATTCTGAACAAAACAAGTACAATCAAATATCATATGTTCAATAGGAAATAATGACTTATTAGGATAGAGGATATTAAAGAGAGTCTCATCAAAAAGAATAGAGAAAGGCATACGATTAATCAGAAAGCAGGCTATAGAAATTGCATCAGTCTAAAATTGTTTAGGGACTTGCATTTGAAATAACAAAGCTCTGGCAATTTCAAGAAAATGTTTATTTTTTTGTTTAGTAACTCCATTCTGAGATGGGGTATCTACACAAGAAGTTTTATGAATAATGCCATGTTAAACCATATAATTTTGAAAGTATTCTAATAAATAATTCTTAATATTATCACTTCTCAAAATTTATAAAGGCACATTAAATTGAGTTTTAATCATGTCATTTGAAAATAATCATCAACAAAGATAACAAAATATTTAAACCCAGTTTTAGACTCAACTGGATAAGGATCCCAAACATTAGAGTGAACTAACTCAAAAGGAACACTAGCTCTTTTATTAACTCTGGGACTAGAACTCAAACGATGATATTTGGTAAATTGATAAGACACATAATTTAATAAAGATATGCTAGAAAATTGAGGATAAAGTTTCTTTAACATAGGCAATGAAGGATGACCTAATCGATAATGTGCTTCAAAAGGGGTTATAACTCCATAACAAGTAATAGACTTTGGTACTTGTGTATCAAAAATGTAGAGGCCTTCAGACTCATGTCCTTTACCAATAATCTTCTTCATCATAAGATCTTAAAATAGACAAAATCAGGATAGAATGTGATAAACAATTAAGAGAATGAGTAAGTTTACTGATGAAGATTAAATTAAAAGACAAGTTAGGTAGACTTAAAACAGATTTCAAAAAATTGAGGGTGTTGGAATAATTATGTCGAACCCTAAAATACGAAATGTAGACCATCTGCTAAAGTAACTGTAGAACTAGAAGTATGTGACTTATAAGAAGAAAATATACTAGAATTACGTGTCATATGATCTGTGGTACCAGAATCAATGATCCATTTGGAAGATGAGGAAATAAGACATGTGTTTATTTTACCTGAATCAACGATGGCAGTAATAGGAGTAGATGAAGACTTTAGAGATTTCTGATACTATGAGAACTTGACATACTCATCTGTAGATATTGAAATGGACTTAGAAGCATCATTAGTAGAGGCAACATGGACTGACTGATTCAATTGATTCTTATACTGCAACTTTCTATAATCTTTCTTCACATATCCTGGGTTATGACAATAGTATAAATAGTAACATACAACACCTTTCAAATACTGTCCTCGAGTACCAAGATTTTGATCATAAATTCTTGAGTCTCCTCCTTTATTGCCATGTCTATATAGTTGTCTTTCAGATTCAGAAGTGCGGCTAACAAGAGCACTATTAGGCTGAGCAGGGGCTGAATTTTCTGTGTAGTTATCCTACTAAAAGCTTTTTCCAAAAAGGATATGTCAGAGCTAGAAAGAATTTGAGATTTAGTAGCCTCTAACTCAAAAGAAAGACCAGCCAAGAAGCTCATAACTGCCATCTTTTCTCTCTCTGCTTGCTGAACTTTCACATCAGTACTAAATGGAAGTAGCATATTAAGTTCCTCATGAATCTTCTTAAAATTTATAAAGTAGTCAATGAGGAATTTGTCACCTTTTTCTGCACGATAAAGGCTTGGCATACCTCATAAGTTGTTTGATATTTTCCTTGCCATAGTACACAAACTTCAAATAATTCATCAATTCTTTCGTAAATTTACAATGATTTATCAAATCAACCATCTCACCATCAATAAAATTATGTATTTACAAATATGAATGAGCATCATCTCTTAGCCCTGAGGTTTTCGAGTCATCGCTAGGTAGATCATTAGTTAAATGATTATCCATAGCAATACTTCGCAAATAAAGTCTAGCAGTTTTACTTCAATCTAAATCATTAGATCTATTAATTTTATGTTATGTGATTTTTGACATCGCATGAACCACATTAGACACAACAATAGACTTCTTTTTCTCATATTATCAAATATCAACCAAATAACAGAGCCAAAATCATAATAAAGTTAAAAATATCCAAAGAATTTGAACCTGTCCTAAAGTAGATCCCACACCGAATAAATGCTAACCAAACAGATAGTAAACTTGTTGTGAAAGTTGAGACGAGCAGACGAACAAAAAATGTTCAAATTCCGGTAACGAAATTCTAAGCAAGGCTGATCGGTGAGTGGTGCTTTCCCAAGTGTAGGCGGTGAGAACAAAAAAATTACTAAAAATAGAAACCCAAGAAAACCCTAAAACCCACTGTTTATATATTTCAGAGTTATAAGCCCAAAAGCTCTGATACCATGAAATATAACTAGAACTCTGAAAAAGAAGAAGAAGAAATAATTTTTGTATATTTTTATTCATCAATCTTTTAGGTATATATACAAATTACAAATATGTTAGAAAGAAAAACTAATTACGTCAAATTTCTATAAATCAGAATCAAATATATTTACTTTCTATAAAAAAATGCAATCTACTTTCTATTCTAAAATGCAATATGTAATAATCTCTATGAATCAGAATTAAATATATTTACTTTCTATTCTAAAATATAATCTGTAACACTAGGTTTGGAAACCATGAAAGATTTGGACTATGTTAGTTTTTTTAGTTGGAAAGAAATAATTTTTCTGCGTCATATGAAGGAAAAAATAGCTCAAACATTTAAACTATTGCAAATGAGTCAAAACCAATCTCTCTCTCCAAAAATGTGAGAAACTCATAATATAACCTTAATGATCAATGATTCTTATGATAATTAAAAGGTATCAGAGCATGGTAGATATCTATGCTCCCCTGATCGAAGATATGACAATGCCCAAACCACTCTCAATACATATTACATATTATTTGTAATTCCTCTATTGCGATTAAAACTTACCCCATTGCAAAATATCTTCACAAAAAGAACCGGATTAACTTACAAAGGAATAGCCTTTGTGGCATGAACCTTTCCTTTGGAATCTCTGACAATGAACCAAGCTCTAGAGACACTATTTTGGATTGATTGATTAGAATTTCACTTTAGCTGGCCATGTTTAGGGGTTTTTTAAACATACAAAAGGTGTCATGATAGAAGAGGATGATAATGATGAAAAGAAAAAATAAATGTCTCTGATCATCAAATTAAAAATTAAGTTATCAAGCTAACTATTACTAATAAACTTCTATGCCATTAAAATTGCTGCACAAAGTAATAAATCTGTTGGCCTCAAAAAATCTATATATTATACTCTTACCATTACCTTGAAATACCATAATCAAGGAGTGAACGATATCCATTTTAGCTGGACATTCCAATTTTAGTAGCTTGAAAATTTATAATTGAGAGTGAAATATTGGTCTATCCCTCACGTGAAATGCTCAAGGACTGCCAAACATAACCCATCCTCAAATAGTGAATTAGAGCATGCTCAATAATTTCAAAATTTGAAACAACATAACCTAGTTCTCAACTAGCAAGAACATTAGGACATGGTAAATCTTCCTAAGCTAATTTTGTTGGCCCAGATGGCAACCCAAGAGGGGGAGGGATGAATTGGGTTCTTAAAATTTCAATGCTTAAAAATAATTTCTCAAAGTAATAGTGCACAAGGATATATGCAATGAATATGGTGCTAAGAATGCAAAGCAGAATATAAAAGATATAGTAGAGAAAGAGAGACAAGCACGATAAACACAAGAAATTTATAGTGATTCGGTATTAGCTACACCTACATCAACTCCCAAGGAACTCTTGGGCCCACACTATAATCATCCTGATTACAGTAGAGTTGTCTTACAAGTTCACAACTTAAACTTGTTGTTTTACAATGGATCACAACGAACCCAACTGGTTTTCATAGGTTCACTAGTACAAAACTTATCACAAGCTTTCTAGCTTGAACAAGGCCAAACTACCTCCCTTGATTCAATCCCCTATTGAATAATAACCAAGAATAATAGAGAAATAGTTACAATAGAAATAAAGCTCCGAGCAAATAAGATAATATATCAAGATAGAAATAGAAGAGCCTATTTAGAAAATATATGAAGTTGGGCTTTTCTTCTTTTTCTCTTTTCTCTGGGATGATCTTCCTCAAGTTGGGATTGAAGCTTTGGAAGAATCGTTGATGTAGAGGCTTTTGAAGAACTAGGGCTCTCCTTTTCTCCTTTTAATTTGATGAAAATCCTTTAAAGTTGGCTTTCGAATGCTTTGGATTTCTCTAAACTTAGTTTCGCACAAGAGGGATTTTGGATTTTAGCTTTTTCTTTTTGTTTTCTCTCTTCTCTATATTTCAAAATGGTCGGATGGTTCCTCTTTTATAATTACCTCTAAATCTTCTTTTAGATGAAAACTAGTCTTGAAAAAGCTTGAGGATGTGTTTAGCATAGAAAAGGAAAGAGCCATTGAAATCTATTGGAGAGAAGTCAACGTTTGGAATCGTTTCTGACATTTCTGAAATCTGCCTCTGATAGGTTAGAGTTGGCTTTAGCAAGACTTGGAGTCGGCTCTAACTCAAAATATGCAAAACAGAAACATCGCTCGTCGCAGAGTGAGCCCTGGCTTTTCAAGGGGTCGACATCTTCTTGTGCGGGAGTCGGCTCTAGTGAATGCAGAAGCTGACTCTAATGAAGCCCCAAAAAACTACTCTCTATATAACCATCAGTGTCGGTTCTAATTCTTTGCAGGAGTCGGCTCTAGTCCGATGCAGAAATGAGGCTTTCTCTCTTTTTGGTGGAGTCGGCTCTAATCCATGCCGAAAGTGCCAAACTATTTCAATACGCATCAGAGTCGGTTTTATTACTTCTAAGGTCGGCTTTAATTACTGAAACTTGACACGTGACACTAGCAAATGTTCAAACTTTTCTTAGATTTTGATTAATTGAATATTTAAATTCCTAAAATACTTAATCAAAATCATTAGTAGCAGAAAGAATATACTTATGTGGTTTTTGTTATTCATCAAAATCAATAATTGGTCAATAATCTTTTTCACAAAAAAACTGAGTATATGCATATATATAATTAAAGTTTAAACTTTAACTTAAATAGCTTTTCAATCAGAGTGATAGTAAATAGAATTTTAACATGATTATCTTGAACAATAACTTTATTTCAAATGTTTAGTTCAAAGAATCGATCAATTCAAATAATTAAAGTTTATGCTTTAAACCTATTTCAAAGGCAATAAACTCATTTCAAATTCTATAAGACCTGAGCTTCCCCTGGGTAGTTGCTCCCCTTATGTATGTGTATAAAATATAAAATCAACATACATATACAAATCTTTCCCTTTTTGTCATCAACAAAAAAGTTAAGGAAGCATAGGATAGTCCATGCTTAGGATGAGATACAAATTAACCAATTTAGAGTCAAGCATCACATAATGACATAAGAATGCAATCATTTCAAAGATATCCAAGAAATCTTAAGTCATAAAAGCATTTCATACAACTTTCATTATTATATTAAACAAAGTACAAATCAAGTAAAGTACAAACTAAGTGTGAAACAAACATAAAACAACAACATGACATAACTTTCGGTTAAATCCTAAGTACAAGCTAGGATTTCTAAGATATTCTAACTATAGAATTCTAAAAGTAAACTAGGATATGTTGTTGGGTTGGCTGGATTGGATTGGCTAGAACTGCAAGAGAGGAAGGGAACCTTCACTTCAAAACTTTATAAGTCTTTTCAATTCTGCCAAGATCTGTCTGATTCCATCCTTCTAAGTCTTCAAAATTTCATTCAACAACAATTCAACTTGGAGGCAGCAATATTAATTCTGCCTTGAAGCTCTGCATTACATTTGGAGTATATGTTTGAATCATCACCAATATCTCTGATTTTATCAAAAATGATTTACAATTCTATTTTCAAACGGTCAGTCGAGGTATTGATTGACTTTTCAATCTTTTTAAACTTTTTCTTCCAAAATGTAAACCAGCTACCTTATCCCTAAAAGCTGATCTCTAAAGTTTTCATTAATCCTCTCCTCTTGCTCGATAAGTGCAGCCTTGATTATTTCTCTAAATTGCTTAACTTGCTCAACAGAAAAAGCAGAAAAAGGTCCAGTAGATGTTGTAGGTGGTGGTACTGATGAAGAACTAGGTCCAGATGAAAGAAAGGATGATCTAGAAGCAGAGGGTCCATGTGCAGGTGCTGAAGGCCTGGAGACCTCCTCAATGTCATAATCATCATCGACTCTGACTCCTCTAATTGGCTCAGGCATATCACTCGGTCTCCTCCTTTGCTATTGACCATTAATTTTTCTGAAGCCCATGCGATGAAGAGTGGAGATATTGTAGTAATCAGTGTGTCTTAGCTTCTTCAGTGGCTCATTGTCTAGGGTAGGGTTGATCTCTTCTTTATGCTGGCCTCTGCCATATATCCAATCATTATTCCAGCCAAATTTATTGGTTACCCAGTCAGCACACAGTCCATGATGGCAACATCTCTCTTAGAAACATACTCAAATCTTTCGATCTTGAAAAAAGAATCCTACTGTAGATATTATGTAATAGCATCAACTCCAAACTCAATTGATTGGCAAAAACTTCTTCCAGTTTATTGACTTCTCTTTCCAACATCCTTGATAAAGCATCACATCTATCAGTGGGGTGTGTGGCAATTAGTTCATCAATGGGCATTTTTAAAATATTTCAAAATCTCAGAAGTTATGTGAACTCAAGTTCCTCGCACATAACTCACCAAACCACCATCTCCTCTTTCAACATTGCAATAAAATTCTCGAATAAGGGCTAGGTAGGTAGGAACATCCAGTGAGCATACATTTTTTCAACCCATATTCCTCAAAAGCCTTCCAATGTTAAAACCCTCAAGGTCAAGAAAGTAAAAAGCTACCTTTCTCCATGTAGTCATCGCCTTTCCAGCCAAGAAATCAATGTGAGGTGAGGGTGGAGATGAAATAGCATTCGGAGTGAAGGAAGAAGAAGTTGATGGCGTGCACGAAGAGGGTTGCCTCGTCGGATGATGCGCGAACCATCTTTCGGTGGTGATGGAGACTCTGATGGCCGATGCTCGACACTTGGGTGCCATTGGAGATCAATGAAGGTTGAAATCAAAGATATTTGAAAGTTTGAGAGGAGTGAAAGAAAGTTTGGAATGATTTAGAGACGATTTGGTTTGGAAAAGTGTCGGCTTTGTTCTAGAAATATTGATTGGGGACCACTTCGAGTCGGCTCTCACAAAGCATTGAGTCGACTCTGCATCAATAAACAGTCAGCGCTCAAAATAGAATCAGCTTCTACAGTAACTAGAGTCAGCTCTAATAAGCAGACAGAGAGTTGTAAACTCTCGAGTCAACTCCAACTCCAGTGGAGTCAGCTCCATGATAGTTTCAGTGAAAAAATAAGAGTTTTAAAATCTGAAACTTGTCAAGCCAAGCATAAAACTCTAGATAAATTTTTCTTAAAACATGGAGGATCAAGGAATCAAACATTTCGATGATTTTTCTTAGAAATATAAGAAAGTTTTCAAGCAAATAGATTAAAATCTAGATAATCATTCTTAGGGGTTTCAAATATATTCTAATGGTTTACAAACACCTAATTATCCTCTAAGATAACAAAATCTTTCTTCACTCAAGGGTTTTGTAAATATATTAGCTAATTGTTCTTCAATACATACATAATCAAGACAAACATCATTGTTAACAACATGTTCTCTAATAAATGATGTCTAACTTCTAGCTATATGTTTAGTTCTAGAATATTGAATTAGGTTTTTAGTAAGGTTTATTGCACTAGTACTGTCACACCTTATGGGAATCCTATTAAGTGCGATGCTACAATCTTCAAGTTGTTGCTTAATCCAAAGGATTTGAGCACAACAACTTTTAGCTGCAACATATTCAGTTTTAGCAGTGATAATGCAAGTGAATTTTGCTATTTGCTAAGCCAAGAGATTAAGTTACTACCTAAGAATTGGCATACACGACTCGTGCTTTTCCTATCTAGTTTATAACCAGCAAAATCAGAATCAGTATATGCAATTCAAATGAATTGGTGAGTCTTTAGAATACCATAATCCTACATTTTTTATTTCACTTAAATATCTAAAAATTCTTTTTACAGCAATCAAGTGAGATTCCCTAGGATCATATTGATATCTAGCATATAAATATACAACAAGCATAAAGCAGGTCTACTAGCTGTTAAATAAAGTAGAGAACCAATCATACCTCTATAAAGCTTTTGATCAACTTTTTTACCATTATCATCCTTATCGAGTTTGCATGAATGACTCATTGGTGTACCAAGAGGTTTGACAATTTTTATTCCAAACTTCTTAAGAATTTTCTTTGTGTATTTTTTTGATTAATAAAAATTTTCTTTCTTTCTTGTTTGATTTGAAGTCCAAGAAAGAAATTCAGTTCTCCCATCATGCTCGTTTCAAATTCTTCCTGCATTACCTTAGCAAAATCTTGATAAAAAATTATTAGTAGCACCAAATACTATATCATCAACATAAATATATACCACTAATAAATTCTTTTTTAAAAAAAAATAGAATTTTATCAACATTACCTCTAAAAAATCATTTTCAATCAAAAATTTACTAAGTCTATCATACCAAGCTCTAGGTGCATGTTTCAAACTATAAAGTGCTTTATATAATTTAAAAACAGAATTTAAAAATTCATAATCTTTAAAACCAGATGGTTATTCAATATAAACTTTCTCATTTATAGAATTATTTAAAAATATACTTTTTACATCCATCTAAAATAAGTTGATATTCATGCAACATACAAATGCAAGTAACAACCTTATAGCTTCTATTCTAGCAACAGATGCAAAAGTTTCATCAAAATTGATACCTTCTTTCTGATTATATCCTTTTGCAACTAATCTAGCCTTATTTCTAACAATAGTGTCGTCTTTATCTAACTTATTTATAAATACCCATTTAGATCCTATAATAGGATAATCTACAAGTCTATCAACTAAGGTCCATACCTTATTCCTAGTAAACTGATTTAATTCTTCTTGCATAGCTAACATCCATTAACTATCCTTCTTAGCTTCCTCAATTGTTTTGAGCTCTATATGAGATACAAATGCAAGATGATTATTGATATTTCTCATATATGATCTAATTCTTACACCTTGAGATGGATTACCTATGATAAGGTTCTTTGAATGATCATAAATATATCTCCAATCTCTAGGTAGATCTGTATCATTTTGAGTAGTATCAACATCATCATCCTTAGGTGATTCATCATCCTTAGCTTCAGGTTCATGATTTAAAGATACATCAACATTCACTTTTTTAAAATCTCTTCTAAGTATATTAGTATTTTTTCATCATCTTTTTTTTTCAGAATTTGATGCTAAAGACTCATCAAACACTATATGAATTGACTCTTTTACAATCAAATACTTCTTATTGAACACTCTATAAGCCTTGCTAGATGTAGAATACTCTAAAAAAATATCTTTATCTAACTTAGCATCAAATTTTTTTAGATTATCCTTCTCATTGTTGTGAATGAAACAACTACAAAAAAATGCATAAAAATAGCTAATATCGGGTTTCCTATCATGCCATAGTTCATAGGGTTTTTTTTAAGAAGTGGTCTAATCAAAGCTCTATTTAGGATGTAACATGCTGCGTTTATAACTTTTACCCAGAAATATTTTGGGAGTTGGCTTTCACATAGTATGGTACAAGTCATGTTCTCTAGAGTTCTATTTTTTCTTTCGATCATCCTATTTTGTTGAGGTGTCTTAGGTGCTGAAAAATTATGATGAATGTCATTTTCAATGCAGAAATTTTCAAACAAATAATTTTTAAATTTAGTCCCATGATCACTTCTAAGAGACACTATGGCAGTATTTTTCTTATTTATGACTTTCTTGAAGAATTTCAGAAATATCAAGAAAGTCTCATTTTTTATGAGCTAAAAACAGTACCCAAGTGAATATAGAGTAATCACCTACTATCACAAGATCATATTTCTTTCTTCCTACACTAGTGGTTCTAGTAGGTCCAAAAAGGTTCATGTTTAGTAGCTCGAATGGCCTAGAAGTTGAAATAATATTTTTGGATTTGAAAGAGTTCCTAGTTTGTTTTTTAAATTAATATGCATCACAAACTCTATTGTATCTAATTTTGGAAGACCTTTAACCAAATCTATTCTAAGCAATTTTAAAATCAAGTGTGTACTTGCATAACCTAATCTATAGTGCCATAGCCACCCAATCTTATTTACCTTAGCATTATTAGCAATTAGGCAATAATTACTTGTAGATAAATTATCCAAGTCAATTAAGTATACATTGTCATTTCTATTTTCGATAAATATAATGTTATTGTCAATGTGATTAGATACTGTGTAAATAGATGCTTCAAAGAATACTTTGAAACCTTTATCGCATTATTGGCTAATGCTAATTAAATTATGTTTCAAGACATCAACATATAAAATATTTTCAATAAAAGTGGATGGAATGATCTGAATTTTACCAATACCCATAATGTGACGTTGACCATTATCTTCAAAGGTCACCACTCCATTTTTTTGGCTTCAAGGATGATGAATTGATCTTTGTCATCCATTATGTATCTTGAGCAGTCGCTGTTAAGATACCATTTTTTTTTAATCCTTTGGCTGCAAGACACACCTGCATAGCAATCACATCTTATGTTTAGGTATCTAAGCCTTTTTGGTTCTTTCATGGTTAGTAGTAGTAAATATAGTTCCTTTTGGAACCCAAACCATTTTACTTTTGTAACCAACATTTACATGAAATATTTTATGATTGCAAACATAGGATTTATGCCCTCTCTTACCATAACAAAAATATAAAATATCATTGTCAATTGATTTCTTAACAAAGAAATTATATTAATTTTTGTTTCTTATGTGGTTTGTAACCCAAATCAGCTTTATCAAAAATAACTCTTTGATTATTCAAAAATAAGTTAAGTCTTTTCGAGCTATATATAAATTTATCAACAATATTCTTGTATTTTTTAACTTCATTTTTTAATTTTGATTTTCAGTAGAAATCATATTTTCTCTTTTTCTAAATCTTGCTTTTCAGATTTTAGCTTTTCAAACTCAAAGGTAAATTCATCTTTTTTTTTAAGAAGACTTTGATTTTTAGTTTTTAAAACTTTGTTCTTTATTCTCAAAACTTTAAAATTACTAAGCAATTCATTGAAAGCATTATAAAGTTTATCAAAAGTGAAATCATAAATAGGGCTTTTAGAATATACCTCTTCTTCATTAGCCATAAGACATATGTTAGCAACTTCTTATTGTTCATCTTTGGATGAAGATTCCTTACTGTCACTCCAAGTTGCAACATACGCTTTCTTTTTCTTTCTAAATTTCTTTTGAGTTGAGGACATTTAGATTTGTAATGTCCGGACTTCTTGCACTCATAGCAAATTACGAGATCTTTTTCTTTCTCATTTTATTTCTCCTTATCTCCTTCCATTTTGATACCAAGTTTTCTTTTGTGAAAATGCCTCATTCTTTGTATGAATTTCTTAATTTTCTTGCAAGAAGAGCGGTGTCATCGTCGTCTTCATCTTCTTCACTGCTGCTCTACTCCTTTTTAGCAGCTTTTAGTGTGATAGTCCTTTTCTTCTTCACATCTTCTTCAAGATGTTACTTCATTGTAAGTTCATGGGTTACGAGTGATCCAAGAAGCTCTTCCAAAGGTAAACTGTTAAGATATTTGGCTTTTTGGATTGCTGTCACTTTTGCTTTCATGCTCTTGGAAGGGACCTAAAATTTTTTCAAACAAGCTCATAGTTAGTATAGATCTTTCAAGACTTTTTAATCCATTCACTGTATCCGTAAATCTAGTATATATGAAAGTGATGACTCATTTTGATCCATGTTAAAGAGTTCATATTTATGCACAAGAATGTTAATCTTGGACTCTTTAACCTGGTTGGTACCCTCATGGATAACTTTCAACCAATCCCATATCTTCTTGGCTGAGATGCAAGTAGATATTCTATTGAATTCATTTGCATCTAAGGAGCAATATAGGCTTGGCATTAAGCTGGACCATTTTTCTATCATTCTCATTCCAACCCCTTTCGGGCTTAGGAATAATGGATCCATCTACTAAATGTGTGGGAGTGCTAGAACCATTGATAATGATACTCCATAAATTATAGTCTAAAGCTTGAATGAATATCCTCATTCTAGCTTTTCAATATGAATAGTTAGTGCTATTAAACAAAGGTGAACAATTTATGGATTGTCCCTCAGAAAAAAGAAGAACCAACTTGAGTTGTCATTTGGATCTTGGCTCTTTATTGTTAGATCAAGGAAGGATAAGCACAAGCTCTGATATCAATTATTGGCCTAGATGGCAACCAAGAGAGAGAGTGAATTGGATTCTTAAAAATTTCAACGCTTAAAATAATTTCTCAAAGCGATAGTGCACAAGGATATATGCAATGAATGTGGTGCTAAGAATGCAAAATAGAGTATAAAAGATAGAGTCGAGAGAAAGAGAGACAAGCATAACAAACATAAGAAATTTATAGTGGTTCGGTGTTAGCTACACCTACATCCACTCCCAAGAAACTCTTGGGCCCACACTATAATCATCCTGATTACAACAGAGTTATTTTACAAGCTCACAACTCAAACTTATTATTTTACAATGAGATCACAACAAACCTAGCTGGTTTTCACAGGTTCACCAGCACAAAACCTATCATAAGCTTTCTAGCTTAAACAAAGCCAAACTGCCTTCCTTGATTTAATCCCCTGATTGAATCAATAACCAAAAATAATAGAGAAATAATTACAACAGAAATAAAGCTCTTTAAATGAGCAAATAAGATAATATAATTGAGATAGAAATAAAAGAGCCTGATTTAGAAGATTTCTAAAGTTGGACTTTTCTTCTTTTTCTTTTTCTCTTTTCCTCTGGGATGATCTTTCTCAAGTTGGGTTTGAAACTTTAGAAGAATCGTTGAGGTAGAGGCTTTTGAAGAACTAGGGCTCTCTTTTTCTTTTTTTGATTTGATGAAAATCTTTCAAAGTTGGCTTTCAAATGCTTTGGATTTCTCTAAACTCAGTTTCACACAAGAGAGATTTCAGGATTTTAGCTTTTTCTTTTTTGTTTTCTCTCTTCTTTATATTTTAAAATAGTCAGATGGTTCATCTTTTATAATCACCTTTAAATCTTCTTTTAGATGAAAACTAACCATTAAAAAAGCTTGAGGATGTGTTTAGCATAGAAGAGGAAAGAGCCATTGAAATTCGTTGAAGAAAAGTCAATTTTGGAGTCATTTATGATATTTCTGAAATTTACCTTTGACAGGTTAGAGTCGACTCTAGCAAGACTTGGAGTTGGCTCTAACTTCAGATATGCAAAACAGGAACACCTGCTCGTCGCAGAGTCGACTCTGGCTTTTTGAGGGGTTGACATCTTCTCGTGCGGGAGTTGGCTCTAGTGAATGCAGGAGCCGACTCTAATGAAGCTTCGAAAATCACTCTCTGTATAACCATTAGAGTCGGCTTTAATTCGACACAGAAATGAGGCTTTTTGTCTTTCTGATGGAGTCGGCTCTAACATCTGCAGGAGTGTGCTCTAATCCATGCCAAAAGTGCCAAACTATTCTGATATGCTCTGGAGTCGACTCTACTACTTCTAGAGTCGGCTTTAATTATTGAAACTTGATACTTGACACTAACAAACATTCAAACTCAATATTTCTTAGATTTTAATTAATTAAATATTTAAATTTCTAAAACACTTAACAAAATTATTAGTAACATAAGGAATATACTCATGTGATTTTTGTTATTCATCAAAATCAATAATTGGGTCAACAAATTTTAAGAGGAATCAATAGATCTTGGATATGCCTCCACCTCCTAATTAAATTAATTGGGTGCAAAGAAACAAACCTAGAGTCTTTGATAAACCTCCATAGTTGCAACCTTACCCTTAAATCCATCACCCTTAGACAAAATATTAGCATCACCAATCTTAGATAAAACCATGTAAAGAATTTGCCAATAGTAGAGCAAAACATGGAAATAATTCAATAATCTACTTCATCTATAAAAGATATTCAATAAATGAGGTGTTTACATTAGGAGGTGAAACATGTGGCAAAACCGCAAAAGTAGAATCCATTTATGATGTGTTTGTCATTGAAGGGTAAATTAATCATAAATTAAGATCCAATGCTCTTGTCTATTATGTATAACTTATTATAATTGTTTTGTGACCTAAACTAGTTCTTTTATACTCTTATCACATTGGAATTTGTAATTGAATGCTCTAGTAGTTTGTTAATATCGCAATGCTTCAAATGTTTTCTAATTAGATGTTTCAAAAGTTCATTAGAGGTTATGCCTTTCTAGAAAAGATAACTATAAACTTACCTATTATAGTTATACTATATTGTGACTTAAATCATTTGTGCTTATGCTACATCTTCTTATTAGATGTTTCTAAAGTTTATTAATATTATAATTTCTAATTAGATGTTTCAACAATTATTAGTGGTGGTTATCTCTTCCCACAAAAGAAAATAACAATCATACCAACTATAATTGTACTACATTGTGACTTAAAGTGGTTCTTTTATACTTGTGTCATATTACAATTTTTGATACAATGTTTCAAAAGTTTGTTAATTTTATGATTTTTGTTTAGATGTTTCAAAAGTTCGTTAACGGTTATTTTTTTCTAAAAAAGAAAATAATAATTTAACTACTACAATTGTTGATCCATTTATTGATTTTGATGATTAATAAAGGAATTGAGTATATTTATTTGATTACTAATGGATTTTATGAGTGTTTCAGGACTTAAATTTATTTGATCAATTTAAAGGAATTAAGAAATGAATTTTGAATCAAATACAAATCAGAGATTTCAAAGTTTCAGAGCTTGGAGTCGACACCTAGAAAATCTGGAGCCGACCCCATGGCCAATTCGAATTTAATCTGATTTTTGATACAACCTGGAGCCGACACCTAGAGTTTCGGAGCCGACACCTAAGGTTTCGGAGTCACTTACAGTGTCTGGAGCCGACTTCGATGCGGGGCAGAACGTTGATTTTTTGAGCATCCTGGAGCCGACACCTACAGTATTCGGGAGCCGACACCTGACGACGGCGAGCCGACACTTACTTTTGCGGAGCCGACTCCACGACGAACTCAGATTTTACTATTTATGGAAAAACGATCTGGAGCCGACACCTGAAAAGCTGGAGCCGACTCCAACCCACCTGGACGAAAAATTAAAAATGCCAGATAAGCTCTAACGGTAATATTTTTATTTCTGATATCTAACGGCTATTTTTTATGAATGAAAATCCTTTCAGGTACACTCCAACGGCTAGATTTCACCCAAAAATGAATCAAAGGAAAATCTATAAAAAGGGAAAAACAACCATTTGAAAGAGAGATAGAAACGAATAGACAAAATCAAAAATCAAAATCCAAAAGTCTTGAGCCTTATATCCAAGAGAGGAGCTTTCAAATTCAAATCCTTCCACTCACAAAGCTCAAAGAAGAATCCAAGCCATTCAAATAGTGAAAAATCGGAGGATTCTCAACTAGAAGAAAAGACCAACTTTTTCAATCTTCTCAACTGCATCTACTGTGAGGAATCGGAGCTAAGGCTTGATTCAACCCAGCAAGGAGAAGAGGAAAAGAAGAAAAAGCTCAAAGCCAAACAACTTCAAACCAGGCTTTTCTAAACTTATTTACTTTTCTTTGAATATTTGCTCATTGAGGAGCTGTGAAACTTTGTAAAACACTCTTATACTTGTTTGTGCCTAGTTCAATCAAAGGGGATTGAACTAGTGGAGATTGTTAACCTCGGGTCAAGCTAGTTTAGCTTGAGTTTTGGGTTGTGTGCTGGTAAGCCCGTAAAACCGGCTGGGTTCATTGTGATCCCGGGTAAAACAACAAGTTTGGGTTGTGAACTTGTAAAACAACTCGGCTGTAATCGAGGAGATTATAGTGTGGACCCAAGTAGGATCTTGGGAGTGGACGTAGGTGTTGGATACACCGAACCACTATAAAATCTTTGTGTTTGCGTGCTTCCATTGTCTCTATCTCTATCTCTGTTTTATTCATTGTACTTTATATTTACACTGCATTTTCATTCATATTAAGCAAACAATTTTTTAAGAGGCTAAATTTTTAAAGAACCCAATTCACCCCCCCCCCTCTTGGGTTGTCATCTGGGCCAACAATTGGTATCA
The DNA here is from genome assembly GCA_900491605.1 of Calamus simplicifolius. Taxonomy (NCBI): domain Eukaryota; kingdom Viridiplantae; phylum Streptophyta; class Magnoliopsida; order Arecales; family Arecaceae; genus Calamus; species Calamus simplicifolius. The sequence continues at coordinate 1,439,136 of UESW01003860.1, forward strand.
GAGCAAGTGCTCATTAGATTTTGATCATACGATCAAGAGCTAAAGATCCAAATGGCAGCTCAAGTTGGATCATTTGCCGAAGGTCATTCTACAAATAGACCTCCTTATTTAATGGTTCCAACTATTCTTATTGGAAAGCAAGAATGAGGATATTCATTCAAGCTTCTGATTATGAATTGTGGGTGTTATAACTAATGGACCTAGTACACCCACACACGTTGTTGATGGCACTATTGTTCCTAAGCCCGAAAGGGATTGGAATGATAATGATAGGAAAATGGCACAGCTCAATGCTAAGGCCATGAATGTCTTATATTGCTCTTAGATGCTAATGAATTTAATAGAATCTCCACATGTAATTCCGCAAAGGAGATTTGGGATAGATTAGAGGTTACCCATGAGGGTACTAACCAAGTAAAAGAATCCAAAATAAACATTCTTGTTCATAAATATGAGTTATTTTGCATGGAACAAACTGAAACTATAGCAGCATGTATACTAGATTTACTGATATTGTAAATGGGTTGAAAAGTTTAGGCAAAACATATTCTAACTCTGAACTTGTCCGTAAAATTCTCAGGTCACTTCCAAGAATGGGAAGCGAAGGTGACAGCAATCCAAGAAGCAAAGGACTCAACACCTTACCCTTAGAGGAGCTTCTAGGATCCCTAATGACCCATGAATTGACCATGAAGCAGCACATAGAAGAAGATGTGAAAAAGAAAAAGACCATAGCTCTTAAGGCTGCTGAAAATGAGGAGAGCTGCAATGATAGTGAAGAAGATGATGATGAGACAGCTCTTCTAGCAAGAAAGTTCAAAAAATTCATGAGGAGAAAGAGACCCTTCCAAAGAAGAAATTTGGAACTAAGATGGAAGGAGAAAAGAAAAAGACAAGGACAAGGATAAAGAGAAAGACCCCTTGATTTGCTATGAATGTAAGAAACGGGGCATTACAGATATGATTGTCCTCAACTGAAAAAGACTTTCAAGAAGAAAAAGAAAGCCTATGTTGCAACTTGGAGCGACAGCGATGAATCCTCATCGGAGGAAGAACAAAAGGAGGTTGCCAACATTTGCTTTATGGCAAACGAAGAGGATGAGGTAAGTTCTGAAAACCCTTGCGATGAATTTGCTTTTGATGAATTGTTTGATGCTTTTAATGAACTTGTCGGTGATTTCAAAATTTTGAAAAAGAAATATAAGTTTTTGAAAAATAAAAATTTAACTTGATTGAAGAAAAAGAAAATCTTAATAATGAAACTAAAGTGCTGAAATCTGAAAAAGACAATTGACTAAAGAAAAAGAATCAATTTCCAATGAAAATGATAAACTAAAGAAGGAAGTTGATAAATATAAAAGTATTGTTGATAAATTCACTTATAGTTCAGAAAAACTTAATTTATTGTTAAGTAATCAAAGAGCTATATGATAAGGCTGGTTTAGGATATAGACCTAATTTGAAACAAAAATTTCAAAAACTTTTTTAGAAAGGAACAAAACAATGATAATGTTACATGTCATTACTGTAACAAGAAGGGACACAAAGTTTTTGAATGCAATTTTAAGAAATGATAAGAAGTTAAATAATAAAGGAAAGAAAATTTGGGTTCCCAAAGGAACAATTGTTTATGCTACTAACCATGAAGGACCCAAGAAAGCTTGGGTACCTAAATATAAGACTTAATTATTTTTGCAGGAGTGTCTTGCGGCCAAAAGATCAAAGAGAAAGTGGTATCTCGATAGCGGCTGCTCAAGGCACATGACGGGTGACAAGGATCAATTCATCACCCTTGAAAGCAAAAGAGGAGGAGTAGTTACATTTGGTGACAATGGCAAAGGCCAAATCTTGGGGTTTGGTAACATTCAAATAACTCCCTCCACATATATTGAAAATGTCTTATATGTTAATGGTTTGAAACATAATTTAATTAGCATTAGTCAATTATGTGATAAAGGTTTTAAAGTATCATTTGAATCTTCTATATGCACAGTTTCTAATCCCATTGATAATAGCATTGTTTTTATTGGAAATAGAAATGGCAATGTATACCTGATTGATTTAGACAATTTGTCTACTAGTAATCATTGCTTAGTTGCTAATAATGCTAATATAAATGAGATTGGTTGGTTGTGGCATCGAAGATTAGGTCATGCAAGCACACACCTTATTTCAAAACTAATTAGAATGGATTTAGTAAAAGGACTTCCACAATTAGATTTTGAAAATAATAAAATTTGTGATGCATGTCAATTTGGAAAACAAACTAGAAATTCTTTCAAAACTAAAAATATTGTTTCCACTTCTAGGCCACTTGAACTACTTCACATGGATCTTTTTGGACCTACTAGAACCACAAGTCTAGGAGGAAAGAAATATGGTCTTGTGATTGTAGATGATTATTCTAGATACACTTGGGTATTGTTTTTAGCTCATAAGGATGAGACCTTTCCGCTATTTTTGAAATTCTTCAAGAAGGTCACAAATGAGAAAAACAACACCATAGTGTCTCTAAGAAGTGATCATGGCACCGAATTTGAAAATCATTTATTTAAAAATTTTTGCATAGAAAATGGCATCCATCATAATTTTTCTGCACCTAGAACACCACAACAAAATGGTGTAGTTGAAAGAAAAATAGAACCCTAGAAGACATGGCCCGTACCATGCTATGTGAAAGCAACTTACCAAAATACTTTTGGGCAGAAGCTATAAACACGGCATGCTACATCCTTAATAGAGCTTTAATTAGGCCAATCATTAAGAAAACACCTTATGAACTATGGAATAATAGAAAACCAAACATAAGTTATTTTCATGCATTTGGTTGTAAGTGTTTCATTCATAATAATGGCAAAGATAATCTAGGAAAATTTGATGCAAAATCTGATGAAGGCATATTCTTAGGATATTCAACATCTAGTAAAGCTTATAGAGTATTTAACAAGAGAAACTTAATTGTAGAAGAATCTATTCATGTAATTTTTGATGAATCTTTAGCATCAAGTTCTAAAAAGATTGATGATGAGGAAGATACAAACATTCTAGAAAGAGACATTGAAAAATTAAATATAGATGTATCTTCAGATCATGAACAAGAAGCTAAAGATAATGATTCTCCTAGTGTTGATGTTATTGATGCAAATCGTAATGATATAGATCTACCTAGAGATTGGAGATATGCCTATGGTCATCCAAGAGAATTAATTATAGGTGATCCATCTCAAGGAGTAAGAACTAGATCATCAATGAGAAACATCAATAATCATCTTGCATTTGTATCTCAAATTGAACCTAAAACTATTGAAGAAGCTGAAAAAGATAATAACTGGATGTTAGCCATGCAAGAAGAATTAAATCAATTTACTAGAAATAATGTTTGGACATTAGTGGATAGACCTAAAGATCATTCTGTAATAGGATCAAAATGGGTATTTAGAAATAAATTAGATAAAAATGGCATAGTAATTAGAAACAAAGCTAGATTAGTTGCAAAAGGATATAATCAAGAAGAAGGAATTGATTTTGATGAAACTTTTGCACCTGTAGCTAGACTTGAAGCAATTAGATTGTTACTTGCATTTGCATGTCATATGCATATCAATTTATTTCAAATGGATGTTAAAAGCGCATTTTTAAATGGATTTATAAATGAAGAAGTTTTTGTTGAACAACCACCGGGATTTGAAGATCATGAATTTTAAATCATGTTTTTAAATTACACAAAGCACTATACGGTTTGAAACAAGCACCTAGGGCTTGGTATGAAAGATTAAGTAAATTTCTGATTGAAAATGATTTTGTAAGAGGAAATGTCGATAAAACACTATTTTGAAAACAAAAGACAAAGATTTATTAGTAGTACAAATATATGTTGATGATATTGTTTTCGGTGCTACTAACAATTTGTTATGTCAAGAATTTGCTAAGTTAATGCAGGGTGAGTTTGAAATGAGTATGATGGGAGAACTCAACTTCTTCCTAGGACTTCAAATCAAACAAAGCAAAGATGGAATCTTCATCAATCAAGCCAAATACACAAAAGAACTGCTCAAGAAATTTGGAATGGAGTCAATCAAACCACTTGGGACACCTATGAGTCCTTCGTGCAAATTGGACAAAGATGAAGATGGTAAGAAAGTAGATCAAAAACATTACAGAGGTATGATTGGATCTCTTCTTTACTTAACAGCTAGTAGACCAGATATTATGTTTGCAGTATGCTTATGTGCTAGATTTCAATCTGAACCTAAAGAATCTCACTTAATTGCTGTAAAAAGAATTTTAAGATATTTAAGTGGAACTAAAAATGTAGGTTTATGGTACTCTAGAGACTCAACTTTAAATTTAATTGCATATTCTGATTCTGACTATGCTGGATGTAAATTGGATAGAAAAAGCACAAGTGGTGCATGTCAATTCTTAGGATGTAACTTAATCTCTTGGTTTAGCAAAAAGCAAAATTCGGTTGCATTATCTACTGCTGAAGCAGAATATGTTGCAGCTGGAAGTTGCTGTGCTCAAATCCTTTGGATTAAGAGACAACTTGAAGATTATGGCATAACCCCTGATAAAACACCAATTAGATGTGATAACACGAGTGCAATAAATCTAACTAAAAATCCAATTCAACATTCAAGAACAAAATACATTGAAATTAGATATCATTTCATAAGAGAACATGTAGCTAATAATGAAATTTGTCTTGAATATGTTAATATAGAGGAACAATTAGCTGACATTTACAAAACCTTTGAGTGAAGAGAGATTTTGTTATCTTAGAGGTGAATTAGGGATATGTGACCCTATGGATTGATTTTGATACATTAAGGAATGAGAATCTAGATTTCTATTAATTTCTTGATATTCTCTTCACAATTTTAAGGTCAAATTATCTAGTCATTTGAGCTATTTGATCCTTAATACTCCAAAATTTTATCAAAATTTTATAAAATTTATTTTGACGAGTTTCAGTCATTTAAATTTCATATTTTTTTGCTGAAACTGTCTTTGGAGTCAACACCTCAGAATGAGGAGTCGACACCTCTGACTGTGTCGCTCTCGGTCCCTGACCTTGGAGCCGACACCTGTGAATTCGGAGCCGACTCCAGTTCGAGCGCTGACTGTGTTAGCGATTTGGAGTCGACACCCGACTTTGCGGGAGTCGACACCTGAAAATCAAAAATTGATTTATTAGGGCAGAGTCGACACCTCGTCACTTCATTACTTTCTCAAATCCTAACCAAACTCTTCCAAAATTCTTCCAAAACTTCCCCATCTCTAATTCCATCCAAATCGAACCTTTCCAAAGATCAAATGGCACCCAAAAGGAGAGAATCAGTGGTTGGAGCGCCGGTAACTACGGGAAAATGGTCCGCACGTCGTCCTGTTCGTGAGCCGACTCCAAGCAGCGATTCGTCCACGGATTCTGACAACCCCAACACATCTTCTACACAGGTAGATACCTTAGCTGATAGAGTCATCACAATGGGGAGAAAAATAGATTTTGACCTATTTGAATCCGAGGGTTTTCAATCGGAGACAATTGAAGGAAATGGGCTGGGATAAGCTATGCTCTCTTGATGTACCTACCTATCCAGCCTTAGTAAAAGAATTCTATTTCAATTTGGCTAGAGGGATGGAGGTTTAGTAAGCAGTGTTAGAGGGAAAAGGATTCATCTCACCTTTCAAAAGCTTGGAAACCTCTTAGCATCCGATCACTGGTTTAGCAGCTGACATGCACAGTGATAGGTCAGCAGCTCTTTCAAGGATGTTAGGAAGGGAAGTAACAGAGTTTGAGAGATTAGAGCCAATCAACTACCCCTAGAATTGAGATTATTACATAATATATGCAGTAGAATTTTGTTTCCAAAGACTGGTCGGTTTGAGTATGTCTCGGAGCGAGACATTGGTTATGGACAGTGTTCTGACTGGGCAGCCGATCAATCTGGCAGCAATGATGATTTTTTATATGGCAGAAGCTGGAGGGAAGAGAAGATCATCCCTACCGTATGGCATGGTGCTTACTATGGTTTTCAGGAGCCAAGGGGTTGAAATTCAAGTGAATGAACCTTCCAAGAACCTGAGGCACACAGATTACTATAGCTTAGCAACATTGCATCGGATGGGTTTTGTTAAGGTGAATGGACAGTGGGATAGGAAAGGACACCTAGATGAAAGAGCCCCTATACCGAGAGTTTCTGAGCCTTGCAAGGCTGGACCATCTTTTAGGGTTCCTTCTCCACAGCCTAGGAGTCCCATTTCTGCTCCTGTTCCTGCTCCTGCACCTGCACAAGTTTATGATCAACCATCCACTTCTTCGACTGGATTCTCAGACCTTCAAATGAAACAATTAAAGAGTTTGTTTGCAGCTCAGAAGGATGAGTTTGACAGTAAATTCATGAATTTAAAAGAATCACTTTACTCCCTTGATGATCGGATTGCAAAGATTGAATCAACTCTCAACTCCTCCGCAGAATCTTTAAGTGGTGATTTGAAGAACATCCTTAAGAGCTTAAAGAGATTGTGGAGATGGTGAAACTTATTCAAAGTGCAACGCCGAGCTTTAAGACAAAATCTTAACTGCTTGCACATTTGTTGATGAGAGACTAAAAGATTATGTTAGACTTCAATGTGATGGAATGAAAAATATTAGACCATTTAACAAGAATAGTTAGAAAGAACTTTTGATGTAATGTATGTTTAATTTTGTTGAAATGTAGTTTACATTTTGATGTAATGAAGTTAATATAATGAAGTTTAAAGGGGGAGAGAATTATGTAATACTTGACTATATGTTAATGTAGTGAAGTTTATGTTGATGAATGAAAAGTTTTTTTATTTGACTTTTGATGCAATTATCTTTTGATGCAGTAAAATATTCTTTACCTTTTTGTTGATTACAAAAAAGGGGGAGAGAATTAGGATTGTATATGCATTAAGAGGGAGAAAATTATATGAAAAAAAATGATATGGAAAGAATTATAGTTGTTAATTGCATTAAAGGGGAGAATGTTATGTTTGCATTAATTGATTAATATGATATTGAGTTATTGATGTGGATTAATAATCAAATTGAATTGTCTATGCACAAAGAAATCTTAAATACCAAATGTGTAAAGTAAGAGGAAGAATAATTTGAACTTCATAAGGGAAGCTACCTTATTCAGGGGAGCTTGCTCGTAAAGATCACTTCCTTGATATTTTTTTAAGAATTCTATGCATATACTCAATGTTTTTATAATCATCAAAAAGGGGGAGATTGTTGATCCATTTATTGATTTTGATGATTAATAAAGGAATTGAGTATATTTATTTGATTACTAATGGATTTTATGAGTGTTTCAGGACTTAAATTTATTTGATCAATTTAAAGGAATTAAGAAATGAATTTTGAATCAAATACAAATCAGAGATTTCAAAGTTTCAGAGCTTGGAGTCGACACCTAGAAAATCTGGAGCCGACCCCATGGCCAATTCGAATTTAATCTGATTTTTGATACAACCTGAGCCGACACCTAGAGTTTGGAGCCGACACCTAAGGTTTCGGAGTCGACACTTACAGTGTCTGGAGCCGACTCCGATGCGGGACAGAACGTTATTTTTTGAGCATCCTGGAGCCGACACCTACAGTATTCGGGAGCCGACACCTGACGACGGCGAGCCGATACTTACTTTTGCGGAGCCGACTCCACGACGAACTCAGATTTTACTATTTATGGAAAAACGATCTGGAGCCGACACCTGAAAAGCTGGAGCCGACTCCAACCCACCTGGACAAAAAATTAAAAATGCCAGATAAGCTCTAACGGTAATATTTTTATTTCTGACATCTAACGGCTATTTTTTATGAATGGAAAATCCTTCCAGGTACACTCCAACGGCTAGATTTCCACCCAAAAATGAATCAAAGGAAAATCTATAAAAAGGGGAAAAAACAACCGTTTGAAAGAGAGATAGAAACGAATAGACAAAATCCAAAAATCAAAATCCGAAAAGTCTTGAGCCTTATATCCAAGAGAGGAGCTTTCAAATTCAAATCCTTCCACTCCACAAAGCTCAAAGAAGAATCCAAGCCATTCAAATAGTGAAAAATCAGAGGATTCTCAACTAGAAGAAAAAGACCAACTTTTTCAATCTTCTCAACTGCATCTGCTGTGAGAATCGGAGCTGAGGCTTGATTCAACCCAACAAGGAGAAGAGGAAAAGAAGAAAAGCTCAAAGCCAAACAACTTCAAACCAGGCTTTTCTAAACTTATTTGCTTTTCTTTGAATATTTGCTCATTGAGGAGCTGTGAAACTTTGTAAAACACTCTTATACTTGTTTGTGCCTAGTTCAATCAAAGGGGATTGAACTAGTGGAGATTGTTAACCTCGGGTCAAGCTAGTTTAGCTTGAGTTTTGGGTTGTGTGCTGGTAAGCCCGTAAAACCGGCTGGGTTCGTTGTGATCCCGGGTAAAACAACAAGTTTGGGTTGTGAACTTGTAAAACAACTCGGCTGTAATCGAGGAGATTATAGTGTGGACCCAAGTAGGATCTTGGGAGTGGACGTAGGTGTTGGATACACCGAACCACTATAAAATCTTTGTGTTTGCCGTGCTTCCATTGTCTCTATCTCTATCTCTGTTTTATTCGTTGTACTTTATATTTACACTGCATTTTCATTCATATTAAGCAAACAATTTTTTAAGAGGCTAAATTTTTAAAGAATTCAATTCACCTCCCCTTTGGGTTGTCATCTGAGCCAACAATAATTATACTACATTATATCAATTCTTTAATACTTGTGCCACGTTGCAATTCTAAAATTGATGTTTTAAAAGTTCGTTAGCATCGTAGTTTATGGTTAGGTGTTTCCAAAGTTCGTTGGCAATTATATATTTTCAGAAAAAAAAAAAAACAATAATCGTGCCTACTATGCATTACGACCTAAACCACTTTTTTGATACGTATGCTACAGTACAATTTCTAAATGAATGTTTCAAGAGTTTGTTAGCATCACATTTTTTGATTAGTTTCAAAAGTTCGTTAGCGGTTATCTTTTTCAAAAAAAAAAAAAAAAAAAAAGAATAACCTTACCTACTATAATTATACTGCATCGTGACCTAAATTAATTCTTTAACACTCCTGCCACGTCGCAATTGCTAATTAGATGTTTCAAAAGTTCGTTAATAGCGCGGTTCTTGAATAGATGTTTAAAAGTTAGTTAATAATTATTTTTAAAAAAATATAACAATACCTTTTTTTTCTTAAAATAAAATATAAAAATTAAAAAACTCATTTATTATTTAATAATTAAATAAAATTTAAAAATAAAAAAAATTTGAAGTTTTACACCTGACAAATTAATGTTTATTAGTCTTCTTATGCTTCTCCTAGCCTATTATAGCCCCTTTTTTTTATCTATATCATAATATAAATGGAGAGCGTTCTTGGCTTTGTAGTTGATTACATCATTTTTTTTATTTCACTGATATATAATTTTTGAGAAGCCTTGCTAAAAATTATTTGCTATTTTTCCATCACACACCCTTCTTTTTTCGAATTTACCTCACGTCACAAAAATTTTTCTCCTCACAAAACTCCCTTGAGAGAAAATAAAAAATAAAAAAAAATAAGGCGGCCAAATACAAGCGGCACCCACAGCTAAAAAACGCAGCATACCAAGCCCCAAGACCCAAAAGGGAATCACCGAAGGGAACCCACCCCGCCCTCCCGTTCCCTATAAAACGACCCTCTTCGCTTCGCTCTGTGTCACACTATTTCCCCTCGACCCATCGGTCCCCGAGTGCCGAGCTGCCGATATCCCTCCGAGATCGCCTGCTCCACCTCGCCGCGCCCGGGCGCCACAAACCTCCCTCAGGTCAGCTGCTGTCCCCTCTACCCCCCTGCTCCTACTTCGAACGATAGGTTTCCACCGTTTCTTCGTCGCAAACGACAAGCCTAAGGTCTCTTTGCTTCGGAACCTCTTCTCACCTTCCCTTTGGTATCTTTTCTTTTGGGTTCTCGGTGTCGAGAAAACAAGAGAAATAAGCCTATGAAAGATGAAAGGTGTTGTCTTGGCGAATAACAGTGGGGGGAGGAATCCGGTTTTGGCGGTTCTTTGGATGATCATGGCGTGGTAGGGTTGGGAACCGCAGAACCGGCCCATTTGAGACCTAGCTCGAAGAGCACGAATATGGGTGACGAAGCGGAGCAGAAGAGAGAATCATTGCCTTCGGTTGGGATGGTAGGCGAATCGGACGAGGATGAGCGTCCTATTCGATCGCTGTTCAAGCGGAAGAAGCCGTGGGTTGCGAAGAAGGGGAAGCCTCTGGTGGTAGAAGCTAGGGTGGAAAGTCCTTGGGAGGAGAAGGGAGATTCTGGTGAGTTGTATGACACATTGGCTAGTTTTATGACGAAGCTGAAGGGCCCAAAGAGGGCTAAAGGTGCCCGCGATGCGGGATCTGGAGTTGAAAAAGATTCTTCCTCTTTGGGTGGGGCGGAATTGCCCGACCGGGTTGAGGATTCAGGCTTTGATGTGCCATTGGAAGATGCAGTGGAATCTGGAAGCAAAATATCTGAAAATGATTTGGAAGAGGTAAAACAGAAAAAAGAAATTTCAGGGCTTTATGAGAGTTCCGATCATTCTTCAGATGTGAGTCTGGAAGATTCACTTTCTGCTATTTTTAAGAGAGCTCTTTTGGATTCGGTATGCAGAACCAGGTTAGTTTCTAAGAAGATGAAGACGATAGAAAGAACTACAATTAGTGGAAATGAGTTGAAACAAAGTGCTGATAAGGACTTAAATGATTTGTGTTCATCTGAGGTAACTCCTTTACGGGATGGTGGGTTAAGTTCTCCATCTGATGGAGCACAACAACAAAGTCTTATCACCGGACAGCAAGGTAGAAAACCTCATGGTGCTCCTGTTGCAGCGATGAAGGAGGTTAGTACTGCAGTTGTTGAGGGCATGGATCAGGCTTTAATAATCAAATGTTAGAAGAAAAAATGTGCATTGTTGTTGGGGAAAACCACTCTTCTTTGGTTCAGCAAGGGTGCATGGGAAGTCAAAAGTCTGAGCCAGGACGTCTTTCCAGTAGAACTGTGAAAGAATCACTTCCTATTCAGAAATCTTCTTCAATTTCCCATCCAGAAGTTCGAGTGGAAAGTGTGAGGCATGATGCTGATGGTCTTGATAGATCTGCTGAAAGGGGTTTAGATAATTCAGAACCTTCTCTACTTCAGACATTAGGTTCTGATTCTGTTCTGGAAACAAAAAGGACAAGGCCTTCAGCTACCGAAAATGATGGATTGGGTAGATTTATAGGACATAGCAGGAAGTTGAGTCAGACTTCTTGTGAAACCTCTGATGATATGTTCTCTCACCAAGTAAAAAATGAGTTGTTGAAGTTGGAGGATAGCTGGAAGCAATGCTCCAAAGGGAACATGAGTCACTTGATGCATGATGTTGCTGAATTACCAGCTTCTGACCCTGTTTCAACTTGGACAAGTAATGTTGTTGAATTCAAACCATGTTCTCAAAAAGTGATTGGCAGAATGCCCTTACCTTCTAAGGATGTAATATTCGAACACTCTGATGGTACCCATCTTCTAGTTCAAGATTCACCTACTGTGCAAACAATCAAGGCGTCAGAGGAATGTACAGAATCTGGCAATGTGTTAGATCAAATAATTGGTGGTGCTTCCAGAGAAAACTCTTTACCCCAAATGCAAAGGAAGGAAATCATAGAGTCTTTGGATAATGATCAGTCCGATGATCCATGTGAAGAAACAGTGGCTGAGGATACCATCAGGAGAACTGACAGTCTAAATCTACATTCCAAGGAAGCATTTAGAAAACCATCTCCTCATCCTGATCAGGTATCTTCTGTTTTAAGAAGAAAGCAATTGGCAGAAGCTGAGGGCTTTGACGTTCTGTTAGGTCCATCCTCTGACAATCTGAAGGTGTGGAGCTCTCTAGATTGGAAATCTGGGTCTTCTATACTAGAAAAGATGGATGTTAATCCTGATGATGGGCTCATTGAACAATACGATAGTCTCTCACATGGTATATCCTTATCAGATTGTGGTAAAAAGGCAGAAGTTATTTGTGACCATGGTGAGGATTTAAACCCACCCAGAGATGTTTCTCTATCTGTTAAGTCAGAACTGATGCCAGTCACCGTGCATCTAGAAGAGAACTTTGGATGTGGCGAGGGATTGGCTCGATCTTCCCATGTAGATATTTCGGTTATGTCTTCTCACATAGATAAACAGTCACCTCTTTCTTCTGCCATCAGCTCCAAGCATTTAACTGCTACTGGTGAACCCTCAGACCAGTTTGTTGAAAAACACTTGCTGGAAAATTCAGATGATGCCTCCAAAGAGCCATCTGCTGCAAGAAGTCAACATCTTCTTGTGACCAAGGATAGTGGTGCAGCCTTTTCCCATACCAATATATTGGATCTAAAAGAAACTCTTCAAATTGGTGTAACTGTCGTATCAGATCATGGCAGTGGTGATAATCACTCAATGGTGCCCCGGGTGATGCGAAATATAAAAAGGCACAGGCATAGTGACATGGCATATGAGGGAGATGTTGACTGGGAAGTTCTGATGCACAAGCAAGGATTGTATGCAAATACTTCTGCAGATGATGAAAACCAATTTGTCAGAGGAAAAGAGAAATCTGATTCCCATTCAAATATTCTGGAGGAGGTGAATGATTCCCGTATAGCTGCAGTAGCAGCTGGGCTGAAAGCTTGTGCCATGACTCCAATTGAAAAGATCAAATTTAAAGATGTCTTAAAATGCAAAGGTGGTCTTCAGGAATATCTGGAATGCAGGTCTTTTAATTCCCCTTCATTTTAAAGCTGGAAATTGTTTTACATGATTTTCCCATTGAATACTTGCTTAACTTTACAATGATATTTCTTAGAGTATAAGTTTCTTAGTAAGTAATAACTTTTAATATGTCCTCATTAGCTAGATTGACTTTTACATTGCCTGATATGATGGCCTTATTTTTTATATTAAATTCCCAATTTTTTAAGAAAATTTGACTTACTAAGAAAATTTGACTTTCCTTTATCGATATTTGTTTAAAGTGTTAAGCTGTGAATTATATTCCCTGTCATATTTGGTATGTCCAATTTGATATTTTTTCCCGCCCCGATCTCATACCAGTAAAAGTATACCTTGCATTAGTACTATTATTTCATAGACCTAGTTTGATATCTTCCCAATAAAATCTAAACAAAAGTGATTGCTTGGAGTAGAACATTTATCCACTGTTTGAAGAGCGTGATCAGAGTGAACTGTGTATGGTTTTGTATCAAGATAATGACCAACTTGAACGAAGTCCTTTGAGAAAATGTTCCACACTTCTAATCTTTTGGTGGTTGTTTGTTGGAGTAAGCACTAAACAGGGATGAGGAGTCATTAGGAATGACCATAGAACTTTTGTTTTAGGTCATTCTTATTACATTGTTGACACTGCAGCTGAAATTGTAGTAAAATGGTGAATGATAGAGCTGGAATGATTAAAAACAACATTTCTCATGGGATTTCTTGAATGTAAAAGTTGTTTTGGCACTTGCAGCTTGTATAATTTGAAGGACGACAAATCAAGTACTCTATGAAACATATTTTTTACTTGTTTTATGGAATTGAGCATGACATGGAAGACTATCCTATGAATGTGGAAAATCTGTTATATTAGACTTTACTCAAACAGCCCTGCTTAGTCCTTTTCTCTTACAATAATTTTCATCTACTCATCATTCTTATACTGAATTTCTTAAATAGGAACAGGGTATCTGCATGCCAAAAGGCAATAAATTTTTTATAACAATATTTGTACAACTGTTGGCATTAATGGTTTTTGGAATTCTGCTTTTCATGTTCTTGATGCCTCTTATTTTATTATGAATTGAGAGGGAATCTGTATAATTTCCTTCCTCCACCACTGCATTTCATGTTTCACATGTTTTGATATGATCAATAATATTGATTAAGATATATTCTACAATTAATCATCTGAAGATGTAGAACAATTGATCTGTGTCAGATGTGGCATATGATCATCTGCAGATGTAGGACTACTTAGCTCTAGCATCGGTGGCTTTTTTATTTGATGATGATTCACTAAATGTACCTGCATTTGTTTTTGCATTTCATTTCAGGAATTTGATTCTATGTCGCTGGAGTAAAGATGTGAAGCGAATATTGCATCTTGTAGATTGTGGTGTATCTAACACTCCTTCAGAGGATGAAACACCACGTGATTCTCTCATTCGTGAAATTTACTTGTTTCTGGACTGCAATGTAAGTTTTCTTTTGAAGCATTCACATGTTTCCGGACATTCTTTTTTATTAGTGAGATTGAGTGTTAACTGACTTACTGTTTTCTTTTAAAAATTTCATCATATCGCCAATTCTTCATTAAGTTATCAATTCATGATTGTGATGGACAGGTGGCAATTGAAAGTTTAATTGTCACTGAGCTTGTTAGTGAAAGACTGGCTTAGGGATTTTCTTTTCCCTTTAAGGAAAATTAGTTGTTGTAAAAATTATTGACCTGCAATTATACTCATCTTTCTCATGCATAACCTAGTTTTCAGTAAATAACCATTTTTGTTTCTGTGTTACCCCCTCTTTCTTCAATTTCATAAACAATATCATCTATGGGGCACAGAATTTAACTTCTAAAAAGCTCCCTGCAGGGTTATATAAATGCTGGAATTGCATCAGAGAAGGAGACAACGAATCCGTGTGGCATGCCTCATTCTGAAGTTCCAAAGAAATTCAAAGCTAACAGAACTAATGGAGTGAAGATAGCTGGTTCTGAACATGAAGTTCCCTCAGTTCAAAGACAGTTTAGGATATCTGAAAATGCTGATATAAAGAGAATGACATGCTCTCTGTAGTTCAAAAAACAAAATTGAATTTTGGTGTAGAACCTAGTGGAAGTATTAATCTCCGTTTACCTGGTTTGGGATCAGAAGTTTCCTCTCGGGTGAAGTCAAATGAACAAACAGTTGGCAACATGGAACTAGATGTGCAGTCTGCATGTAGAAGATGTGAAACAGAAACATTCAGCGGTATGAAGGTTGGAGATGATATGCGCACGAATTGGGACTGCGACCCAAGGAGTGAGCATAGCAATGTCATACCTGATGACCAAGGGATTCAGTGCAATGATCCACAGGCAAAACCACATGGTGGTCCAATTTCTAGTTCATCTCCTAGGATCTTTGGTTGTAAACCAAATCCTCATGCTTCTCTGAAGCAACCAGAAGATCTCTATGATATGAATCAAACAATAGAATGTGAAAGAGAAAATATTGCATATGTTGAAAATATTGGTGTCCAGTATCCTGCAGCACACTCTTTCAAGGTAGATGAATGTACTGAATCTGATTTAGAAGTTCTGGGGAGAGTTATCATTGTTGGAGCTGGCCCTGCTGGCTTAACTGCAGCACGCCATCTGCAACGCCAAGGCTTTTCTGTTACTGTTCTTGAGGCTCGTGATAGAATAGGAGGTCGTGTCTATACAGACCACAAATCACTTTCAGTTCCTGTAGATCTTGGTGCCAGCATTATCACTGGCGTTGAGGCTGATGTGGCAACTGAAAGAAGACCAGACCCCTCCTCTCTAATCTGCAGGCAGTTAGGACTTGAATTAACTGTTTTGAATAGTGATTGCCCTCTTTATGATATAGTCACAGGTCATAAAGTTCCTGTTGAATTGGATGGTGCTCTGGAAGCTGAATATAATAGTCTCCTTGATGACATGGTAGTTCTTGTTGCGCAAAATGGCGAAGCTACAATGAGGATGTCACTTGAGGCTGGACTAGAATACGCTCTTAGAAGGCGTCGTATGGCCAGTCAGCATCAGCTACTTTAGATTCTGATCAAGTTAAGATGGTCTGTGGTTCTGGAATGGTGAAGACTGTTGCGAATGCTTCTGTGGCTGCTGAATTGAAAAATGGTGCTGAGGACAGTCTTACAATGAATATATTAAGTCCTCTTGAGAGAAGAGTGATGGATTGGCACTTTGCAAATCTGGAGTATGGTTGTGCTGCCTTACTTGAGGAGGTATCTCTTCCCTACTGGAATCAGGATGATGTTTATGGAGGATTTGGAGGGGCCCACTGTATGATTAAAGGGGGTTACAGCATCATTGTAGAAAGCTTAGGTAAGGAACTTGATATTCGCTTAAACCAAATTGTTACAGAAATCATATATGACATGAATGACTCAGTTGGCCAACATCAAAACAAAGTGAAAGTAAGCACATCCAATGGTGATGATTTTGTGGGAGATGCAGTCTTGATCACTGTGCCACTTGGTTGTCTAAAGGCAGATACCATTAAGTTCTCTCCTGCCTTACCAGGCTGGAAACAATCATCTATCCAGAGGCTTGGTTTTGGTGTGCTGAACAAGGTAGTATTAGAGTTCCCTGAAGTATTTTGGGATGATACAGTAGATTATTTCGGGGCTACTGCAGAAGAAACAAGTCAGAGGGGCCAATGTTTTATGTTTTGGAATGTCAAGAAGACTGTTGGGGCTCCTGTTCTTATAGCACTTGTGGTTGGGAAAGCAGCTATAGAAGGACAATATATGAGCACCTCTGATCATGTAAATCATGCTTTAATGGTTCTCCGTAGACTTTTGGTAAAGCTGCTGTACCGGATCCTGTAGCAACTGTTGTGACAAATTGGGGAGTGGATCCTTTCAGTAGGGGTGCTTATTCCTATGTTGCTGTAGGTGCATCTGGGGAAGACTATGATATTTTGGGGAGACCTGTTGCAAACTGTTTATTTTTTGCTGGTGAAGCAACTTGCAAAGAGCATCCAGATACTGTTGGTGGTGCAATACTGAGTGGTCTTCGAGAAGCAGTTCGTATTATTGACATCTTCGGTACTGGCAAGGATTATGTGGCAGAGGTTGATGCAATGGAAGCTGTACAAAGGCAGTCAGATAGTGAAAGAAATGAAGTGAGAGACATGTCAAAGCAACTTGATTCATGCAAAGTTTCCAATATTCTTTGCAAGAACTCCTTAGATGGCATGCATGCAGTGCCCACAAAGGAAAGCTTACTCCGTGATATGTTCTATGGTGCAAAGACCACTTCTGGACGGTTACATCTGGCCAAAGAATTGTTACACCTTCCTGTTGAAACTCTCAAATCCTTTGCTGGGACCAAGGAGGGACTTAGCACACTCAACACTTGGATCCTTGTAAGCAGTTCCTCTTTTAATTGTTACATGAATGAATTTCAATATCAGGTTACCAATATCCTTGAATATCTAAAGAGTATTATTTGCCATTTTAAATCAGGATTCGTTGGGCAAAAATGCTACCCAGCTCTTGCGTCATTGTGTCCGCTTGCTTGTGATTGTCTCTACGGATCTTCTTGCTGTTCGCTTGTCTGGTAGGCATTTCTCTAGTTGATGTTTTATTTAAAATTTCAGTAAAGCATGAATATTCTGAGGACGAGCTTTGGCTTAATGGCAAAGTTGCTTTATCATGGCCTGGAGGTCATGGATTTGAAATGCGAAAACATTCTCTCTACCCATGAGGATTGAGCTACATCTGACCCTCTTTAGGCCTCACAATGGCAGGAGCCTTGTGCATTGGTCCATCCTTTTTGTAAAGCATGAATTTTCTGCATCACTAAAGTAGAATTAATTTGCTTTGCCTATCTTGTAACTTCTAAATTCCTTGATTTTGCATCCATTGCTCTTTGTGTTGTGTATTATGTAATTCTTGTGATGTTCATGCAAATTTATACTGGATGATCATATGGTGCTAATCCAAAATTGAAGAAAGGTAATGGATTCATGCTCTCTTCTAAAAATTTCAAATTTGATCCTCTTGTTCGTGGTTTTTTATGAACTAGCTTCTCTCTATTTGGTATGTCTTATTGTTTTCCCAGTATGGGTATAATTTTACTTATGCACAGTTCTGTAGTTTGGAGAATGGAATTCATTCAAATGGGT
Organism: Calamus simplicifolius; assembly: GCA_900491605.1. NCBI lineage: Eukaryota > Viridiplantae > Streptophyta > Magnoliopsida > Arecales > Arecaceae > Calamus > Calamus simplicifolius. Next base: position 1,457,123 of record UESW01003860.1, read on the forward strand.
CATTTTTTTGCTTATGATTCCGGGTCACTACAATTTTATTGGTGAAGGAATACTTGGTAATTGCGGAAATGTAAAATCATAGATCCTGAATCTCTATTCTTGTTGACGTTTATGTTGATGGATTTACAAAGGTATTATTGTTGCTATCTTTCAATTGGGCGGTGTAATTTGGCTTCAACCAATTGGGGTGCTCTTTTACTTGTTCAAGTTGTGGATTCTGTTGATTATTTATTCCAGTGAATGGTCAGTATGTTGGTAAAGACATGTTTATGTTATTCAACTTTCATATTGTAGCTAGGGACTAAAAGGGGACCAGTAGGTAGAGGAATGCATATATAAGAGAGGACATAGAAGTTGCACTGATCAAGTGCAAAGTGGTGAATAATTAATTAATAAAATACGGGTTGCATGTTGAATAAGTAAGCACCCAGAAGAATAAGTAATTAAATTTGTACCATAGAATCATAAATGACTAAAGCTAGTATGAACTGCTACAAAGGGATCAAATAAAACTTGCTGTTAAACATAGTCCTATGGTTGCTATAGAGCTTACTCCAAGTAATTAGGTCAAGGTTAATGGTTGTAGTTATTTTATTTCAAAAAAGTTTTTCATTCTTTAGTTAATGCACTCATTTGGGATATATCTTCCTTCATTAGCATAAGCTCTCCTCTTCAGATCTCATCATGTACATCAAGTGGTGGTGTGACTGCTCTATGAAAATCCTTATTAGTGGGTGAATGCATTGAAGAAATATTCTTTCCGTTAGTCACAGGAAATTTTCTCCTTTTTTATCACCTTGGATGTCATGGTTTGTGTTTTCTGGTATTAGATTTCAAAATCTTGCATATCTTTTTTTGATTATTTCGAAAAAAAAAACTTTGATGTTTTTCAAAATTTGAAGTCTATGGTAAAACTTTCTGATTTCAAAACCATGATTTTATCCTCTCCTATGTTTGAAGTCTTTGAATTTTGGGAATTGAGAATTTTTAGAAAGTGTTCAGTTATTGAACAGATTAATGGAAAAAAAGCACGATGAGGGGGAGTGGAACATGAATTCAAAAAATTTCTACTTGAAGTAGAGAAGTTCCTATTTATGATTTGATGTAAGAAATTTTTGTTGCACAACCAGACACATGTTTGTATAAAAACATAACTTATAAATTCAAATAGGATGTGGAATCATAAACGTCACACCCCGGACCCAATGGAAGTGGCCCAGGGGTGGCAACCTGCCGCATGCCTAGCATGCAAGGCGTCCTGTAGCAATCCAATTTATGCAAGGAAGGATAACACCTCTATGTCATTCAAAGCCAATAACTTTAATACAAGCCATAATTATAAGTTTTGGGCTACATGCCCATCATACATAAATCAATGAGGTTACAATAAAATATTGGATTTAGATTATTCTTTGAAAGAAGCTCCAACTACCCCATATCTTCTTTCTCAGTTTTGTGGCTATGAAATATATTACAAGATTTAAATGAGCTCACACTTAATAAGTAAGCCTACTATAATTTAATATAGCTAGTTCAAGCTTTTAGCAAATCAGATTTTCATATAAAAACACATAAGTTTCCATATTTCAAATACATTTCGTCATGTTATCAATTCATGCATATTATATGCTTAAAATAATTTTGGAAGCTATTTGCATATAGCATTTTAAATACAATTTCAAATCAAACCACTGTACCATTATAAATAGCTTGTAAAAATCCATTTTATACCAATGTCCCATGGTCATACATTACATCCATATAAACATAACACCTTAAAGATGTATCCTCCATATATATTTCCTATGGAGGAAGGGTCCTAGCGTCAACAGAACACCTCTCGGGTGTGCCCCCCATATATGTAGCCCCTGTGGAGATGGGTTACAGAGTCATGTAACAGGACACCCCTCAGGTGTGTCCCTCACATATATCGCCCCTATGAAGGTGGGTCTCAGCATTAACAAAACACCCCTCGAGTGTGTCCTTCACATATGTAGCCCCTTTGAGGTGGGTTCCGGAGTCGTGTAGCATATCATGTCATGTTATAGTGGACCGTGGCGACACATAATAGCATATTCATAAAATATCATTTTCATACCATATTTGCATGCTAACATATATTTTTGCAAAGTGCAATCCATATACTTTTCATAATTACAGTGGTTTAAATATGTCCAATACACGTACATTTATAAAACTTTTGATAGTTTTAATACCATGTCAATTGATCAGTTGCACGTAGGTACTAAATAATTTGCGAAAATATAACAATTATAAAGACGATCATGGCCAATGATCACTTGCATATAATGGTACCAAATCCATTTTTATTTTCCAAATAATGCAATAAGTATCAGTATAGCATTTAAATCCATAACTTTCATACTCTAATAATTCATAAAAATTATGATAAATGGCTTACTTACCTTCCTGCGATAATCCAAAAGTGTAAACCAGCTATTTGGGCACCTGAGTATCTACAACATCATTTTTCAATTTTTAATCTCCAAAATTAGCGTATCAAAATAACTTCTAAACTTTACCTAGTCTAATCCTGGGGCCAATTTGGGGCTTGAATATCTCCAATTATATAAGCCCAAATGGAGAAATAAAAATATCCCAAGAAACTAGGATCAACACTGATCCAAACCCCATCTTCCTTTTATCGGATCTAACCCGATTTAAGGTCCGAAAAATCAGTCTAAAAGGGCTAACTGAGTTGGGCCGAATCTGGGCCAGCTCCTCCCCTTTTCTTTCCTCTCCCTCTGTTTTCTTTATTCCTCCCTTGGTTCACCCGAACCAGGGGGAGTAAAGAGTGGCTGGCGGCCTAGGGCCACTGCTGGCCCCTCCCGGGGTTCGGCCAACCATCGACGATCGGCCCCGCGCCAGTCGTCGCCGGCAGCCACCTCCCCCTCTCTCTTTCCCTCTCTTTCTTTCTTTCCTTCCCTGTTTCTCCCACGTCACCTCCTTGGGCGATGGCATGGTTAGCTGGGGAAGGCCGGTCAGATCCTACCGGACGCCTCCCTGGTGCCGATGGGGGCCGCCGCCCACGGCCTGGGCACTGCTGGGCCCGGATGGATGCAGGAGTCAAACCGACTCCCGCTGCAAGGAGGGCCGCGGAGCGGCCCTCTTTCTCCCCTCAATCGCCTCGAGTGGCCGGGCCTCCACGGCCGACGCCGTCGAGGCGTCCGGCACGGACATGGGAGGAGCAGCGGAATGCTTCCCCTCTATCTCCCTCTCTGTCTCTCTCATTCTCTCGTTGGGAGGGGGCTTTCCGCTGCTCTCTATCTCCCTCTCTGTCTCTCATTCTCTCATTGGGAGGGGGCTCACCCGGGGTGTAGACGGCAAGGAGATGGAGTTGGAGCTAGAGGAGGCTGGGATGGAGAGGGGCCGATGCGACCCCCCTCTTAAGGCCAACGCGGCTCAGTACTGCCCGCGTGTTGCACGCGGGTATGGTCGCTGCGGCACCGCACTGCTGCGCGATGGCGTGCACGGCATGCCACCTCCCCCGCACGCAATTCTTGCTTGGGGCCTATTCATCATTTTGTTGTTGTTGAGGATTACATCCTTCCCTTATAAAAATTTTGGTCTCAAAATTGATGCATATTTAATAACATTTGGAATACCAAGGTTTTGATCATAAGAATAATCATCTTTTCATTTTCATATTCTAAGTTACAAACAATTGAGGATATTTTTTTTCATTTCCTCCTTAAGTTACAAACAATTCATTTCCTCCTTAAGCTTCCAAGTAGCTTCCCTCTCAGAATGGTTATTCCACTGAACCTTGACATAGGGAATGTTATATCGTCTTAGAACTTGATCCTTATGGTCCACGATACGCATAGGATGCTCCTCATATGGCAGATCATTCTTTAACTGTATAGGCTCAAACTGTATCATATGGCTGGATCAGAAATGTACTTTTTCAATATAGATACATGGAATACATTGTGTACCCCAGAGAGTGTCGAAGGTAATGCCAGGCTATAAGCCACCTTTCCTACTCTTCTCAAAATCTCAAATGGCCCAATGTATCATGGATTTAGCTTACCTCTAATCCTAAATCTCATCACATTTTTGGTTGGTGATATCTTCAGGAAGACATGGCCCCAACCTGAAATTCTAGCTCCCTTCTTCTCACATTAGCATGGCTCTTCTATCGGCTCTAAGCTATGCGGAGTCGTTCCCTGATCAACTGCACCTTCTTTATAGTCTGCCAAATCAGCTCAGGGCCCAATAGTTTTCTCTCCCCCACTTCATCCCAACATAAGGGAGATCTGTATTTCCTACTATACATAGCCTCAATGGATGAATACTGGCTTGGTAACTGTTATTATAAGCAAATTCCGCTAAGGATAAGTGGTTGTCCCAAGCACCAGCCAAGTCCATCACACATGCTCGCAATATATACTCTAGGATCTGTATGGTTCTCTGAGACTGCCCATTTGTTTGGGGATGGAAGGTTATGCTGAAGTTTAGTTTAGTCCCTAGAGCTCTATGAAGACTCTTCCAGAATTAAGACACAAACCTAGTATCTCGATCTGATACAATGGATACGGGAACGCCATGAAGCCTCACGATCTGCTCAATATACATGTTGGCCAATCTTTCACTAGAGATCCCAACCCTGAATGACAAGAAATGGGCTGACTTCGTCAATCTGTCTACAATGACCCATATTGCATCATTGCTCCTGGGAGTCTTAGGCAGACCAGTCACGAAATCCATAGTGATCTTCTGCCATTTCCACTATGGAATCATCAGAGACTGAAGGGATTCCGTAGGCCTTTGATGCTCAACCTTCACTTACTGACATACTAAACATTTGGCCACATACTAAGCAATCTCTCTTCATTCTCCTTCACTAAAAGTTTTCTCTTAGGTCTCTGTACATCTTGGTGCCTCCTGGGTGCACTGTATAGGGAGAATAGTGGGCCTCCCTCAGAATTTTGCCCTTAGATCTTCCACATTTGGCATACAAAGCCTATCATCAAATCTCAGGGATCCATCGTCCATTATAGTAAATTCATTTTGGACCCCTGACTGTACAACTTCTTTAATCCTTTATAGGTCCAAGTCTTCTTTCTAGAAGGACTTGATCCTATCTATCAGGATTGGTTGGAGTACAAGTGCTGCTACAAGCCCATCGGACTATTGTACTCGCAATCCAAACTCCAACTTCTCAAGGTCCCTTTGGATGTGAGGCTAAGAAGTGATCATAGAAGCTAACTCTGAGGAGGACTTCCTGCTCAAGGCATCAGCTACCACATTGGCCTTCCCTAGGTGATAGTGCAGATTCAGGTCATAATCTTTTAGTAGCTCCATCCACCTCTTCTGCCTCAAGTTTAGCTCCTTCGGGTGAAGATTTATTTCAGACTCTTATGGTCTGTATACACATCATATGCCTCTTCATATAGATAATGCTGCCAAATCTTCAAGGCAAAAATCACAGCAGCCAACTTCAGGTCATGAATAGGATAATTATGCTCGTATGGCTTTAGCTGTCTAGAGGCATAAGCTATTACCTTCTCATTTTGTATTAGAACACATCCCAATCCCTTTCGAGAAGCATCCGTGTATAGGGTGAATCCTCCAAATCCTGACGGAAGGGTAAGGACGGGGGTTGACACTAGGTGTTGCTTCAGTCCTTGAAAACTTCTCTCACACTCCTCAGTCCAATCAAACATTGCTTGCTTTTGGGTCAAACGAGTCAGGGATAGAGCAATGCGATAGAAGCTTTCCACGAATTTGCGATAATATCCAGCCAACCCCAAGAAGCTTCTGACTTCAGATACATTGGAAGGCCAACCCCAGTTTACAACTGCCTCTATCTTCTTCGGGTCCATAGATATGCCATTTTTAGATATGCTTCTATCTTGTTCCGCACTGTTACCTTATTGATTTCTCGGTAATCAATGCAGAGCCAAAGACTACCATCCTTCTTTTTAACAAATAATACTATAGCACCCCAAGGAAAGACACTAGATTTGATAAATCTCGGTCCATGAGCTCCTACAATGGCTCTTCAGCTCTTTTAGCTCAGCCAGGGCCATGCGATATGGGGCCTTGGATATAGGTCTAGTACCAGGGACCAAATCAATGATGAACTCGACTTTACGGTCTGGGGGCAATTCGGTTAATTCGTCCGAGAAGACATCAGGAAATTCCTGAGCCACTGGAATATCCTTCTATTTGACCTCTTCCTGCTGAAGGTCTCTAACCACAGCAAGAAACCTTTGGCCACCTTTCTTTAAATATTTTGCAGCCTGCAGTGCTGTTACAAACACTGAGGCCAGATGCTCCTGACTTCCAGTAAAACTGAATTCAGGTTGATTAGAAATTTTGAAGATCACCATTTTCTGAAACAGTCTACTGCAGCATGATAGGAGGCCAACCAGTCCATCCCAAGGATAACATCAAAGGACTTCAATGGAAGGACGATTGGATCGGACTTCAATGGAAGGACGATTAGATCAGACTTCAATGGAAGGCTGATCAACCTTTATCCTCCATGTTAATCAGGTAGGATTTGCATACTGAGTCTACCCTTATAACATCTCCATTTAAGAATGCAATGTGCAACTCTTGCTCTAGGAGAACGGGTGTCAACGATGCATTATTGGCAAGATAAGCATCAGATATAAACGAATGCGTGGCACCTGGATCTACTAAGGTTTGAGCATAAACGTTGCCTACTTTAAATATACCTGATCACAAAGTTTAGTTTGTCTTAAATATTATGAAGTTTAACATTGCTTTTTCTATTTATCATTCATGATCAATGCATTACATCGCATATGAATGACATAATCTTAAAGGAGTACTTAAGTAATAGGCATACCTGTCACTACGAAGTTAGAAGCGGCAGCATTCTGTCGTGTGAGAGTGAAGACCCTTCCATGGGTCCTAGGCTGCTATTGGTTCATCCCCTGATCTGAAGGGGGTTGTTGGCCCTTCTGGAGGGGATAGGTGGCCATTTTATGGTCCTTCCCACAAATGAAGCAAGCATCAGACATCTTGTGGCATCGCTTGCCCAAGTGGAACTGCCCACAGCGAGGGCAACTGGTCTCCTTGCCCTTCTGTCCTGAGGGGGTTTGATGAGCACCTTTCTTCTTGGCCTGCTTTGAAGACCGGCCAGAAGAAGACCTCTTCCTCTTTCTCTACTCCCATTCCTTCTAGACCATACTCATATCTCTCTCAATCACCAGGGCCTTGTTCACCAGAGCATTGTATGTTGAGAGCTCAAATGCATTGACTGCTTGTATCAGTCTGGGCCTCAGTCCCTCGGTGAATCTAATGATCTTGGCTCTCTCAGTGGTCACTACGTCTGGAGCAAACCGAGCCAACCTGGTAAACTCGGCTTCATGCTGGGCCATGGAGAGATTCTTTTGTTCCAATTTAATAAACTTAGACTTCATCTATCTCAGCACACTATTGTGAAAGTATTTGTCGTAAAAGACTTCCTTGAACTCTCCTCAGGAAATAGCTCGTCCGCCCAATCGCTGCTCCATAAGTAGCCACCAATCATATGCCTTCCCCTGAAGACGGTAGGTGGCAAATCTAATTCGCTCCTCTTGGCTACCATGGGCTACAAAGGCTTTCTTCATCTTCCTCATCCATTTTTCTACATCGACAGGGTTACTGGATCCACAAAAAGGAGCAGGGGCCAGGCTTTTGAACTCAGCAAGGCTACGACCCCTTCCTTGCCAGGGTTGAGATGGAGCCGATTGAGCAGGCCGCTTGGGCTGAGTCTGAAGAGTAGGAAGAGCAGGCTCAGTCTGTAGGATAGGATCCGTCTGAGTTTGCGGAGCAGGAGAGGCAGGTTGAGCAGGTAGGATTTGTTGAATCTGCAGCTACATGGCCTGCATAGCTTGCGACATTCCCGTGAGGGCCTGAAATATCTAGCCTGAAATTGTGGTTGGTCATTGCTAGCCAGATTAACGGAACCAGAGTTTCCAGAAGCTTGTTGATCTCCCTGTTGGCCAGACTCACCAGCCTGAGAGTCTACAATATGTCGCAGCTCCTGGTGCGACAGGGCATTCTTAACTCCTGCCAGGGTTAGGTTCCAGTCAACATCTTTATAAACTTCTATTTTCAGGCTTTCAAAATGTGTTTACTTAAAATCTTATTAGAGTTATTACCCTTCTAGTGTTATCCTACTGTTTTTCCTTAGTATCATGTGTTTGTCCCTAAGGTCAAACCTAGGCTCTGATACCACAAAAGCTGTCACGTCCTGGACCCGATAGAAGTGGCCCAGGGATGGCAACCCGCCGCATGCCTGGCATGCAAGGCGTCCTGTAGCAATCCAATTTATACAAGAAAGGATAATACCTTTATGTCATTCAAAGTCAACTTTAATACAAGCCATAATTATAAGTTTTGGGCTACATGCCCATCATACATAAATCAATGGGGTTACAACAAAATGTTGGATTTAGATTACTCTTTGAAAGAAGCTCCAACTACCCCATATCTTCTTCCTCAGTTTTGTGGCTCTGAAAAGCATTGTGAGATTTGAATGAACTCATACTCAATAAGTAAGCCTACTGTATTTTAATATAGTCAGTTCAAGCTTTTAGCAAATCAGATTTCCATATAAAAACACATAAGTTTTCATATTTCAAATACATTCCGTCATGTTATCAATTCATGCATATCATATGCTTAAAATAATTTTGGAAGCTATTTGCATGTAGCATTTCAAATACAATTTCAAATCAAACCACTGTACCGCTATAAATAGCTTGTAAAAATTTATTTTTTACCAATGTTTCACGGTCATACACTACGTCCATGTAAACAGAACACCTTAAAGGTGTATCCTCCATATATATTCCCTGTGGAGGAAGGGTTCTGGCATCAACAAAATACCCCTTGGGTGTGCCCCTACATATGTAGCCCTGTGGAGGTGGGTTCCAGAGTCGTGTAACAGGACATCCCTCGGATGTGTCCCTCACATATATCGCCCCTGTGAATGTGGGTCCTGGCATCAACAGAACGCCCCTCGAGTGTGTCCCTCACATATGTAGCCCCTGTGAGGTGGGTTCTGAAGTCGTATAGCATATCATGTCATGTTATAGTGGACCGTGGTGACACAATAGCATATTCATAAAATATTATTTTCATGCCATATTTGCATGCTAACATGTATTTTTGCAAAATGCAATCCATATATTTTTCACAATTATAGTGGTTTAAACATGTCCAATACACATGTACATTTATAAAACTTTTGACAGTTTTAATACCATGTTAATTGATTAGTTGCACGTATAGGTCCTAAATCATTTGCAAAAATATAACAATTATAAAGACGATCATGGCCAATGATCACTTACATATAATGGTACCAAATCCATTTTCCATTTTCCAAATAATGCAATAAGTATTAGTATAACATTTAAATCCATAACTTTCATACTTTAATAATTCATGAAAATCATGATAAATGGCTTACTTATCTCCTTGAAGTAATCCAAATATATAAATCAGCTATTTGGGCATCTGGGTACCCACAACATCATTTTTCAATTTTTAATCTCCAATATCAACATATCAAAATAACTTCTAAACTCTATCCAGTCTAATCCTAGGCCCAACTTGGGGCTTGAATATCTTCAATTATATAATCCCAAATGGAGAAATAAAAATATCCCAAGAAACTAGGATCAACAATGACCCGATTTGGAGCCCAAAAAATCCGGCCAAAAGGGCTAACTGAGTTGGGCCGAACCTAGGCCTAGCTCCTGCCCTTTTCTTTCCTCTCTCCCTCTGTTTTCTTTCTTCCTCCCATGGTTCGGGTGAACTAGAGGGAGTAGAGAGTGGTCGGCGGCCTAGGGCCACCACCGGCCCCTCCTGGGGTTTGGTCAGCCACTGACGGCCAGCCCCGCGCCAGCCGTCACCGGCGGCCACCTCTCCCCTCTTTCTTTCCCTCTCTTCTTTCTTTCTGTCCTTCCCTTGTTTCTTCCGCGTCACCTCCTCCTTGGGTGGTGGCGTGGTTGGTTGGGGGAGGCCGGCTGGACCCCACCGAACGCCTCCTCGGCGCCGATGGGGACCGCCGCCCACAGTCTGGGCACTACTGGGCCCGGATGGATGCGGGAATCAAACTGGCTCCCACTGTAGAGGCCCTCTTTCTCCCCTCCTCGGCCGCCTCGAGCAGCCGGGCCTCCACGGCCGATGCCGTCGAGGCGTTCGACACGGATATGGGAGGAGCAGCGGAATGCTGCCCCTCTCTATCTCCCTCTATGTCTCTCTCTCATTCTCTTTCATTGGGAGGGGGCTCATCCAGGATGCAGACGGCAAGGAGATGGAGCTGGAGCTGGAGAAGGCTGGGACGGAGAGGGAGCCGCACCAGCCCCCCTCTTAAGGCCAACGCGGCCCGGTGCCGCTCGCGTGTTGCACACAGGTACAGCTGCTGCGGCACCGTGCTACCGCGCGATGGCGTGCACAGCACGCCACCTCCCTCGCATTCAATTCTTGCTTGGGACCAGTTCATCATTTTTTTTTGTGTCAGGGATTACATGAAATATCATGATTTTGTAGCACATTCCAAATGTAAGTTGAAAGTTTTATAACAAAACTCCGATATTAAGATGCACCTATTATTTAGCCTTCTCAAAAGGCTTGTCATAGTCAATATTCTTCTCTATTCTCCTTCAAGAGTTCTTTATTTAAAGCACTGAGGAAGAGATAGGATTAGCTCGACTTCCTAAAGCCATTGACTCCTTATAGGTGCCACTACAGATACCAGCATTGATTAACCTTAAATATAATTGCATTGGTTGAATTTCTTGCATTATTTGGAATAAGTGGACACTAGCACATGGCACTCTTTGGAACCCCAAGAAAATGCAATGTTATGTTTACATTATCAGCCAGTGGTGTCAATTTTTGTATGAAAAATGTGTTTTCTCTGTTTTAGGGATTGGAAAGACCGTAAAGGAGAAGGTCTGTGTGCATACCAGTCGAGATATCCGTGCTATAGCAAGTCAACTGGTCAGCGTATGGATAGAAGTTTTCCGTAAGGAAAAGGCTACAAATGGTGGGCTGAAACTATTAAGGCAAACAGCATCATCAGAGTCACTGAAGGTCAGATCTAAAGATCCAATATCAGGAAAGCCACCTCTTCATATGGCTAATGAAGCATTGGATAGTAAAGTCAATTTGCAGGTTCCTTTATCTGCTAGAACCCATTCACTTCCAGGTCACATAATAAGAAATTTGACAACAGGAAAGCCAAGTTAGAACCATTAATGGACACAAATTCTGAGGTTAACTCATCGCGTTCCGAAACAATGATACAGGGTATGGAGTCTAAGTTGGAGGATAATGTGGTAAAGTCTGAAGAAGCAGCTTTAGCCTTTGCTGCTGCTGAAGCTGCCCATGCTGCTGCTCTTAAAGCTGCTGAGGTCTTCTCGTTTCGTCTTTTGTATTACAAATTGGCAGTCATTTTGTTTTCTCATTGTCATTCTTGTTCTACCATCAACTGATTGAATTTGGATATCTTGTGGTTCTTGTAGGCATATGCATCTTCAGAAGCAGAGGTTAGCGCATGGCGTGAGCTTCCAAAGATCCCATCATTCCATAAATTTGTGAGACGAGACCAATATGCACAGATCGATGAACCTGACATAAGAAAGAAATGGTCTGGCGGTGTTCTTGGAAGGCAAGATTGTATATCTGAAATAGACTCGAGAAACTGCAGGGTTAGAAATTGGTCTGTTGATTTCACTGCCACCTGTGCCAATGTTGATAATTCAAAAATGACTGGTGATAACTATACACAAAGGAGTTGCTCGAATGAAGTAGCATGCCCTTCGAATCTAAGAGAACATTCTGGAGAAAGTGGAGCAATAGATAGCCGATTTGCAAAGGCATGGGTTGATACAGATACAGCTGGTAGTTGGGGTGTTAAGGATTCTCTTGCCATTGAGAGGTGGCAATCTCAAGCAATGGATGCAGATGCTGATTTTTATAACCGTGTGCACATAAGGGACGCAGAAGATTCAAATAAAATGTCAACTGTATCCAGCGTAAGGCCCCTAGGGCGGATGGGAGGAAGTTCTGCCTCACAAGTTGCAGACAACAGATCATTAGATGGTAGTAAACCAAGAGGAGCAGGCCATACTAAACAAGGTGTGGTGGACTATGTGGCATCGTTACTTATGCCTTTGTATAAAACTAGGAAGATTGACAGAGAAGGATACAAGTCTATAATGAAGAAAACTGCTGCCAAGGTGAACTCTTGTTCTATTCTTATCTCTTTGTAAAGTTAGGGCATAGGTCAGGGATTTGCATTTTGAAGTTCTGGCTTATCTTAGCTGTTTGTATTCCTGAGAATCTCGCATCTTGTCATTTATAAATTCCACGAGAAAGGTCCTTGTCTTGCCTCATGTCATTTTATTTCTTACAAGCATGCTGGTAGGTTCTGGTTCTGATTATGCGGTCTTTTTAGTCTACTTATGCTTATTTCCGTCAGGTACCTTTTCTGCCAACTTTGCTAGTTAAGTAGATGGGTTGCAATTATGTAGTATGAGCATCAAAGGTCATAATTTTCATGACATTCAGATTTTTTATACTAGTTAGCAGTGGGAACTAGGTCTGGAAACATTGAAGTTATTGAAAACAACCTCTCCCTCTTTCATAAGTTTAAACTGTTACCTTTTGTGACATTTCTTATGCTTATATATATATTTGCTTTGTTTTTATCAGGTCATGGAACAATGTACAGAAGCAGAAAAAGTGATGGCAGTTTATGAGTTTCTTGATTCTAAGCGGAAGAATAAGGTCCGCACCTTGTTTCCCATGCAGAAACATGTTGCTTCATGCAAAAACCTACTTAATCATGCTCCTTTTTTTTTTAGATCTCCAGTAGCAACTATTTATTTGGCTGTGTTTGTTTTTTTTTTGCTTTGTCACCATTGCGCTGGTCCTTTTTTTTTTGGTGTAGTTATAATAATTCCTTGTGCTAGACATCTGAAATTTGTCCTCTGACCTGTTCTACATTTTCTTTTCCATTGTGGGTAGTTTGTCTTTTGATTGACTGCTTTATATATCATTGTTGCAGATTCGAGCCTTTGTGGACAAGTTGATTGAAAGGCACATGGCAATGAATCAAAAAGCAAAGTCCTGATACTTCCAAGGGTTGGCTTGGAAGCAAATCATCTGCAAGTGATGCTTGTTATTTATAAATTGCATCTGTTGTGAAGAACCAAAATGGCTTTTGAGTTATTTCTACAGTGGTGGATGGAATTGGAAGATTGCTTGCCAGCCAATTTTGTTAGTTTTACAATTTTCATGCGGAACACATAAATTGTCAATGCTGAAATGCACTATAGGATATGGCACTAGCATCAAGTTGAAGGTTGTCAAACTATATGGAGCAAAACAATGGACCATCAGCATTCCAAGATTCTTGAAAAATCAGATCTTTATCTTTCAGGGATAGTCCCTCAAGGACTTGAACCTGCCTCTTTCTTTCATGTGCGCGGGGTTCACAAGGATGCTTTAGAGGAGTTTTAAATCATATTGGGACTTTGGTCACTATCTGGTTTTTGGTGCCGGGCGTAAGCAACGGAGTTTTGACAGAGGACCAGTGGTATTATATGGAGGATCAGTTAGATTCAAGTGCAGTTCTGTTCAGTATCATCTGGAGCTTGTATTCTTTAGATTGCAGATTAACCATATTTTTTGTTCAAGGGATCCCATACATGAGACTGTCTTTTTCCTCTTTGTTCGTCTCTGTACAGTTTTAGGTTGGTCTAAAACCGACAATTTGCATAGCCTGTTCATCCCTCTCTTGAAGTAGCGCTTCATTGATCTAGTTTTGAAATACAAAAAGTAGTTCCTTGCAAATTTTAGTTGTTCTAACTTCAGTTGCGTGTTTATAAGGTGTGACCCCTCATTTCATTGTTCTTGTGCAAATGGACATTGGTGATAAAGTTTGTTGTCCTTTATATTAATTGACAGTTTAGATATTTTGGTCTTGCCAGCTTTCCTCTTTTGATCTGATTTAATTGAATAGTGGATTCTGTCCTACACAGAATATCACTTAATCTATTTGCGTGTGGTAGAAACAGTGATTGTATGAGCAGGCTTGTTTTAGTCATCCTCTTCTATGCAGTTTGGTGAAATTGCAAAGAACAGGTTGAATGATAGGTTTTAGTTGATGCTGCATTAATGAATTTTTTAGACTTTTTGGCATTTATTCCAATGATGCTGGATTTGTATGCATATATAATTTGTTAATCAAAGACAAACAGCATTTAGATCAATTCACCTGCCATTTCATAATTGTTGACAAGGATTGTGGACATATGTTCGGTTTTGCAATGCCCATTCATATATGGTTTACCTACCATGTTAGTTTATGTAGATTCAATGAGGATAGTGTCACATCACTGTCTTCAGATTATGGGGGCTCCGGCTAATCTGTTTCGTCATTTTTACTTTGTCAAGGGACTGGTTACAATAGAAAATTTTGAGTATACAGTAATGATGGCATTCATTCGGCATGTTTTGCTGTGAGACTTGGCGTTGATAATACTCTCTTATGTTTCTTTGCCAGCTGTCCTCTTAAACAGATGTTCAGTTCTTTTTCTTGCAGACTCTAGCACTGGATTCTCTCCATACCTCCATGACCATGGTAGGACTCATGTTTACATCATTTTGCCATGACCCTGATGCCTTTGGTGAATTGAGGCTGCACATGATGATGAGTATATCTTTTTTGAATTGTAACATATGGTGAGTATCATCTCCATTTTAGTTCTTAGAATGTTTCCTGTGTGTGATTTGTACAGTGAGAAGAATCCTGAGTAAGCTTTTGTAACAATTTGACATTGAGCTAAATGGTAAAGTTTGGTGAGCAAGAGATGCTGTAAACTGTTGACATAAGCAATCCTGCGTTTGTTGCTCGTGATTATTATACTGGCAAAGTAGGACGGTTTGCAGTTAATATTAGGCAAGATGCTCACAAATTGTTAATGACACATGATAACTTTTGCAAGCATATGTTGAATATTCGTTTTTGATATTACCTTTCTAAGTTTTGTGATAGAATGCAATCCCATGGATGAAATACAAAAGCTGATGACCGTTATATGTAACTACTCTTTTAAGTTCTGGCTTTGATAGCATTCTTTTGTTGTTTTGTTTCAGATTTCAATGTCAAGCATTTTATGTAATGACTATTCTGAATGTTCCATGACGACCAACTTTTTCAGCTACTAGCCGTTGTTGGAGCCAGCCAGACACCTCTTCTCTGTTTCGATAGCTGGCTAAAATGAGACTATACCCTTTCTGAGTAAAAGGCAAGGGCTATATTATTTGTTTTGATTGTTTTTGAAACAATACAGTGTTTCCTTCAAAGAAAAAAAAAAAAAAAAAAGGAGAAACATTCCGGTCTAGTGACTTGATGCAATATTTTTTGTTTTTTTTTTTTTTCTCTCATTTGCATGGTCTAGGGTCTTTGAAATGACGAAATCATCCTCAATCATAGCTTCAGCTGCACGTAGTGGTTTGGGTTCAGACAACCGGATGAGATTAACCGTGCCCTTGATTACAAGCGGAGATGGGTGGTGATGATTTAGATTTATCCCCCAACATAAAGGAACCATCTGAATTTGGATTCCTAAACAGGACGTTGAAGATAAAAACATGTGGTTCGGTTGAGCCATAATCAGCATCACACACAGACACGCACACAGTTTTTAAACTATTCAACGATTAAGCCGTGCAAATTTTTTTGTTGAGATTTCAATCACAGGCACTTCTGGGATCAGTTTCAAACCAACAGGACTCGAGAACAATGTTCACCGAGGCGGATGATAACGAATGCACAAGAGATAAAATGCAAAATTAAGAAATTTAGGTCATGTTATTCAAGTGAAAAAATTAGACCAAATTTAGATTGGCAGTTTTTGCAATAGCTGAAGCTGTAATTTAAATGCTGCAGCCTGAAAAGCAACAGCTATGTGATCTTTATTTGCATACATATCCATCCCTGTTGTGCTAAAATAACAGTATTACGTAGCACATGACCAGTCCACAATTTTGCATGAATAAAAGCACATGAAGATTAGCAAACCCTGTATGATTTTGAGGCCGATAAGGATCTGACATTTCAAATAGGCCTACCAAGCATGAGTCGCTGTCCTCCTTTAATCGACGGCGGCCTAATCTGCTCTTGATTGGCCCGCACGGGAGGATAGAATGATGCCAACAATGAGGCCATACAAGGCCAGTGCTTCCGCAAAGATGAGGATAAGGATCATTCCAACGAAGAGTTTGGGCTGTTGTGCATTGGCTCTGCAGAACAATTAAAACAAACCACATCAAATCTCAAAATCTATTCCAGTTGAAAACATAAAAAGAATTGGCATCATTTTGGTCCAACTAAAGCATGTTTGTTCCAAAGACCACTTATTTTCATTTAGGAGAGGCCAGGGTCATTTCAAAACCAGTTATTAGTTCTTTAGTGGCAAACTAGAAAATCTGAAATCCCTAGATTGTCCTAACTGTTATAACCTTCAGGTTTTCTTACACTTGGCTGCTGGAATCTATCAAGCAACCTTTTTTGTTTTGTTACCAAAACAATCAGTATGGCCTCCTTGCACTCAGCAATCACCATAAAAGTCAACCATCCAGTATGAGGACTTTGTCCCCCAGACAATGATTTGTGCTAGTGATTCTTGCCTTCTGCCTGAACCAATCAGCAGAATGCAATGCTGAATTTTCATGTACCTACAGCAAGACCAGATGTACTTGAGATAGGAGAAGATGACATGTTTCTTCAATGCAGAAGCTCCAAACAACGGTAGATTAATGTGTCCTGACAACCCCTTGTTCACCAGAGCATTCAAAATTGTGATACTTCATAGGATTTCCTATCATTCCTAACCGTCCTTAAAAACCAACTGTTCATAAGTTTTGCTTCCAGAAAACATCCTTCGTTTATCTCCCCTGACCACTGCTTCAGATCTATCTAAGATGGGAGAGATGGCAACACCACAGAACAGAATGTTCACCAGCCACCAGACTATCTTTTCCCTTCTTTTTCCCTGTGGGGAGTTCCCCAGTGCACGGTTTATTTTGAAAAATTCATAAAATCATAGCTTCATGATTGACTAAAAGATTATAAATTTTGGTTTAGCTGGTACAACTTACATTAGTTTGTGGATTATAAAATCTTACAAAACTATAAGCCACTATTAATTTTTTCCGCACACAAGTGCAGCCTAAGATTGATCATGTTACTCTTGTTAAGAAAGAGTTTCAAAGAGGAAAAGATGATATGCTTGATCAAAGAAGATGAGCAATCCCCATTCAAACAATATTCTTTCACTGATCAAGTTTTTAAGCCATAGTCATATCAACTAAGGAACAATTAAGACTGTCAAGCTGATGGATTGGCTAGGTTCAAAATTAAGCTTGACTAGATAATAAACAAGTTGAGTTTGAAGTCAAACTTGAGATTGAAGTTAATTTCAAACCAAGCTGATCTAGAATGAGGCTCAATCAAGTTCAACTTAGTCACAACCCAATACAGCGACAACAATAATGCCTTAATCTCAAACTAGTTGGGATCGGCTCCATAAATCCTTTTTCTCCATTCTATTTAGTTTGGATCATAATTTCGATGAGATACAACAATATCAAATCTTTCGTTATTATTTCCTCTTCTGTAATTTTTGATCTACCTCTACCATTTTATCCTTCTACCTGCATCAAATCACTCTATCACATTACTACATCTCTAAGTCTATATCACAAATATCCAAACAATCTATGTCGTTTTTCTCTCAATTTGTCCTTAATTGAAGATCTCTTATCTTTGTACAAATAATTAGTTGCACCCTAATATAAGAGGATAATTGCAGGATGATCATCAAAATTCCAAATCTAGCAATTTCTTGGCACATCTATTGACAATAAGAGGTCTTTGGCAGTATGATAAATGAAAGTGATCAGGGCTTCAAAAAGTGATCAGGGCTGCAAACATTTTATGTTGTTAGTTATTACACATGACAATGTAGATCAAGCCTTCAAATGATTCTCCAATCTCATTAGGTAAAAAAGGAAGGTAAATAATGCTTTTTGAAATATTCTTAGTTACAGAACTATCCATATAGAAGTGTCCATATAGAAGGGCCAACTATATCTTTAACATGTTGCTATCAATGAAGATGCTTGAACGGTTAGATATCAGGAATTAGGAGATAGTGGAAAACTAAGGTTGGGACAACTTACCGGGCAGCTTTTTCTGAATCAAGAGGAAGTCGAGTATAGGGTGTTGCTATGTTGATGGGTTTACATTTCCTTTGCCTATAAACAAAATGAGGTAAATACCATATTTCCCATGGTCCATCCCAACACCTTGTCCTTCATTTATGATACACTGCTTATATTCTGTTGTCAACTTGTCACACCCTGTTTTGTCCATCTCAATCTCAACAACTTCAATAAGTGCACGGTCAAGATTCTCAATTACCCCACACAAATACTTCCTCTAAACATATATTTATCTTTTCACAAAAGTTCAACATTCTTATCAATGTACACAACTTTGTTGCATCCTATACATACCATCCCTTGAGACTTAAATCCCAATAGTTCAAGCTAAATTCTACTTCCCTTAAAAAATGTCCTCCAATTTTCACTTTCACCATCCAAAAGTAAGCAAGTTCAGGAACCATAACATTAACTAGTTGAGAAAATAAACAAGACACTTCTACGAAAAGTCTACGAAGATGCATAGGTAAGTTCTTTCGAAGCAAATAGAAGCAAAAGATATAGGGCTTGCAAAATATTACTTTTCACCAATTCTTAGGTAGGGCAATTTGGGTTAGTCAAAGATTGGTGAGAAGAAAGATAAATAGTGGTTTGGGAAGAATACTTGGTTACCTAGAAGTCAATATAGCAGAAATAACCACATCAATGCCATATGACAATTAACAAAGATGATTGATAGGGCTTATGGGTAAGGGTGGCAAATTGTGACACCGGATCATAATTGGGCCAGGTCAAGCTCAAAGTATAAATAACAAATAGATCAATCTGAACCGACCGGATCAACAATCTAAACCCGAACTCGACCTATGTATTGCATAGGTTACACGACATGATCTATATAACCCGTTTAACCTATATATCCTATGTAATCCGTGTGATCAGTATAACCCATATAACCTATGTGACCTATGTAACCCTTGTAACCTATATGACCTATGTAATCCGTATAATCTATATAAAACTCGTGTAACTTATATAATCTGTGTGATATTTAATACCAATTCACTTATAAAGTAATTATATATTAAAAATCATAGCTAAAGCAAAAAAAAAAAAAAATTCATTCAAAAAAAAAGAGATAAGCATAAAATCCTTACATAAACATTTAATCATCATTACAAAATAATAATTAATTAAATAATGATATTAATTTAGATAAATAGGTCTGCAGATCATATCCGAGTTCATAGGTCAAGTTACATGAATTGACCTATTTAATAATTGGATCAATTGCAGGTCAATTTCAGATTAGCGAGTCAACCTGTGACTTAATTGGTTTATTAATTGTGTGTAAAGGGTCAACCTGATTTTGACCCAAACCTGTTCGTGCTTAACCTGAACTTGCTAATTTTGTGTCAAATTCGAGTCACTTTTATGGGTTATGTCCAAACTTATTAGATCTGATAATGTCCTCAACTATGAAGACGCTGGATCCATATGGAAACTGATGGTTCATGTGAACTTAAGGTTTTCTGAATTGGGTAGAATTTGGAATAAAAACATTCAGATCGTTGATATTTTCATCATCCACAAGCCGCATTGTGAGAAGTAATTGCTATTTCTGTCTCCTTCCTCTAACCAAATAACTCCTTTTCCATCTCTAATGACAACAAAAACTGTTTAACCATTGGCATTGAGAAAGGATGTCTTGTTCAATTTCTTCTGCATATGATCTTTGCTATATAACTGATTAGTTGCCACAATACATTTCCTCCTCTTGTTGCTCAGTAATCATTATCCTTGGGTTCATCAAGCATTGGTAAAAATCCTTCCTATTATGATTCTAGCTTATCTATCTATTATGGAATAAAATTTAATTTTAAATTAAGCCAATCCAGTATTGAATTCATATCCATTGATATGCCCAAGCCCAGCTTATATCTATTTGTCCGTGTACCTAAGTCCGATTTATATTTGTTTGGCTATGTGCCCAAGATCAACTCATTTTTGTTTGGTCACATGCCCAAGTCTAATTCATGTTTGTTCAGCAAGGCACCTAAGTTGGGCAAAAAGCTGAAGTTTGGCTTACATCAAGCTCAATCATGTTTATTAAGCTCAGTTCATGCTCAAGGTCAAACACTAAATTTGGTTAGGCTCATATCAAGCCTATCCATTTTGATTTCAACTGGGGTCTGATTTGACTCAAAACGACTCCAATCTATGTAATGAAATAAGTCTAATTGCAAACCAGATCCCACTCAACCTCTGCAATGTCTAAGCCATCATTAGATGTTTATCTTTTTATATTTTAAAAGAATACCAGAGGCTCTGGGTGCTAGAACTCTCATGGGATGGTCATCTTTTATATTTCACGAATAATATTGTCAAAAATGAGAAAACTAGAGGATTATAAAGACTCCTTTTCATGGCATCACCAAGAGGTGTACTAATCAAAAGAACTTCACTTCAAAAGTTCACAGATAAGATGAGCCTGGCAAAAAAGAGCTAAAAGGCAGAGTTTCACATGACTTGTAAGGATCTAAGAGGGCATGGCACACATGACTTTTATTTCTAAAGCAAGGGTGGGATAGTGTACAAGCTTCTCAATTTGCCTAGAAATGTGTTTGTATGTCGACAAGCTTCTCTCGTATGAAAGCTTCTAAAGAAAAGATAAGGTTTATCTTAGAAGAATGAGATAGACTTCATCAATTAATTAGTCTTTATCATCCTCTATATAAACAAGTGCAGGTAATGTCTGTGAAAAATGCAAAAGAACATATAGGGAGAGATATGTGACAATGTTCAGTGGTCATAGAGGATTCTCCAATGTTACATCAAAGGTTGCGCAATTGACTAGGCAAATGACAATATATCTTGCAAATATATTTCCTTTTATTTTCATGATGTAGAAATGCCATAAAATGACATGATCTATGTACTCAACTCAACTCATTTAAGCCTTTTCTCAGCTACATGGGTTCGGCTACATGAATATGCTTCCTCCGCTCTGCTCTATTCAAGACTAAATCAATATTCAAATTACAAATAGTGACAGAATCTATGTATTACCTTTTTTTTGTGTAGCATGCTATGTAAAATTGAATATGTTAATATCAATGCAATGACTTATGAAAAAATGTTCTGCTATATTTATTTATTTTTCACGTTATATTCAAAATGATATTAGATTGCAATTTTTTTCAATATTTTTTTTGTTATATTAACTAAACAATTAAAAAAAATTGCACGATATTTCAATGAGAGATTCTTCATTAGAATAAATTAATAGTGGCTTTCTCTTGGGCTATTGAGAAGGTTCCCTGCAAGAGAAACTTTAGTTAAATAACCAAGGAAAGTTTGGGTCTTATATATTGAGAGTTCCACATATTCTAAAATTATTAGCGTGCCTTGAAGGAATATGTGGAATCAGAATAAGTGAACCTCTAAATTTATAGAACACAAGCTTCCTTAGTTATTTAACTAAGCTTTATTATATGGGGAACCCTTCACAATAGCCCAATAGAAAGCTATAGTTAATTACCTTCCAATGAAGTTCGCTCCATTAGAAGACCATGCAGAAATTTTTTCATTACTTAAATAATATAACGAAACCATATAAATATCTAAGGAATAATATTCTAATATCACATGATTTTGAACACCACTGAAAATAAATAAATAGAATAGGATAGAATACATTTTTTTCTTAAATTATTGCATTGATGCTTATTAATGCATTCAATTTTACATATCATGTTAAAAATTGGATATAAAGACCATGTCACCTCTCAGTTTTCACATCATGAGCAATAAAAGAATATTAAAAAAATGTCATACCAAATTTTTAAGATCCCAAATAGTCTGCTTCATTAGTTGCATAGCCTCATGGAATAGTGTCACAAGTCCTAAAATACCAGTATGTTTCCCCAGTTCACAACTTCTTCTGGTCCCTAGACCTTTACTCTTCTCATATATATAGAAAAGACACATGGACGATAGGGATCTGTTCTTTAGATAGATTTGATCCCATTCTTTTAGAGATACCGCTCACCTCTTGAAAATCTCTTGGAATACAACCAAATTGGTGAGTGAAGAGAGATCACTCAAAAAACTCATACGCCATCCTACTTCTTGCCAACTAATTAAAATAAGAAGTCAAATTGACTTCTCCTTTGTATTGTCCTTATCTTGCTCCTTGAATACATTTTCAACTTTAAGTAAGAGCAATGTATTTCTAGATGGTGTACTTCTCAATGACATCATGGAAAAGGACACTTTAAACGTTAGAATTCATGGTTTTCTCATTTTTGATGGCCTTTCTGTACTTCAAAATATAAAAAAGGTAAGCATCAGACAAGGTGGCCTAGTTGCTAGGGAAACCAAGCTTCAGACATAAGTAGAATCTGGTGTGTGTTTGAACATGTTTCATCAACTGAGCCAAAGTTATTTTCACCACATAAGATTCAAATAGGTTCGATGCTGGATCTTGAGCATGAGTTAGGCTTGACAATTGATTAGCAACATAAGCTACCTTACACAAGTCATGAGCTGTAAAGAAAATAGGCATTGATCTTGAATCATTGGTGTGATAATGAGCTGGCCACATGCCAATACAAATCAAATGCGGGCACATCGCCACCATAAGTCGGACTTGGGCACATTGCCAACTTAATATTAAGTCAGCACGGACTAGTTTCGCAACATTATCATTCTACTTTTGATAACCTGACACCTCTGATTTGTTCTGTATGAGTTAATATAGCTGCCTCCCCTCTAAAATGCTCATTGACCAATATCTTGTCACTAATATCCACGGAAACGAAATCAAAATGCCTTGACTTATATGAATTGCTTTTGAAGGTTAAGATATGATGCATGATAGTAAAAAAGAGAGAGAGAAAAAAAAAAAGAGTTTTACAATCTCTATGTAATCCAGGGAAAATTCTTGGAGAAGCTTGTATGGTACATGATTATCAGACACAATGAGTGTTCCAGCCAAACACTATCATGGATCTTTAACAATTGCTTGATCTCCACATATAAAGTTCCAAATAATCATTTTCTAGGCCAGGCCTTGTTCACCTGCCATGAGGTGCTCAGACTTGATCATCCTTTCTTATCAAGCTAAAGCATAAGATTAACAGCAATCTCCTCTCAAATAAGAGGTTTCTCTATAGAGTGTCCTAGGGAAACACCTCCTTCAATTTCAAGACTTTCCAAGGGAACTCAGTGGTCATTATCCATGTTGAACTCAATTTCCTTGTTCAGTGTGTCTTCTTGCATGAGACAACCTTGCCAGTAAAGGATTCACAAACAAAATGGTTCATAAGACTTTGTGAAAAATCATTTCATGCACACATCTCCTTGATTTACATAAAAGGATCTTGTTTGGGTTAAGAATTGAATATACAACAAGATGTTTTATCAACTGTGTTTTTACCAATAAGCCATATTATCCCTTAACAATTATGTACTACCAAATCTTTTGAACACATAAAAGCTTTTGTCTGTTCTAACTGCTGCAATTATGCATTATCATGGTTGTGATGCCATGCCATGGGAATTTGCATGTTTAGGATTTCAAGGGTTACATCACATGCAGACACATGATGTGACATAGTGTATGAAGTGAAAACAGATATACCTGATATATGAATTATTGTATGGATGGTCCCAGGCTTCAAATGTCAAGCTCAAACCCAAACTAGTGCAGGCTTTGTAAGCATAGTATGGCTTAATTCTAGGCCATGGTTAATACGAATGCAGCCTGGCTAGCAATTTTATTAACAAAAAACTAAACTGGAGATGCTGATGTCTAAAGCAAGAGAAAACTATCTTTTTAACTTTTAGTTATAGCAGCGTAAGGCTTACAAATAACAAAGAAATAGAGGCAAATCAATGAAGTAAATGGGTTAAAGTAAAACCAGATGCATTTAGCTTTTTTAATTCAAAATTCGTCCATAGTCCATCATAAATATAATGCCAAGTATCACGCAGCAATCAAAATAACTTTTATGGTTTACCTAAATAAAGCGGTAAGAATCTTTTTAACCCAACATTAAATGGACCGTGAGTGAAACCTAACAATCAAATTACTAAATCTTTAAAAGGAAGCAGAGTAGCAAACAGCCTTTTTCAGAGAGATTCAGCCTAATTTGAACAAAGAATAAGATCAAGATTTAGAATCCATTCCGACGAAATATATGAAAAAAAATAATGATCATTTTGAATGGACAACACTTCATAAAATCAAAGCAAAATGGCAGCAGATCTCAAAAGAGAAAAGGAGGGGAGGGCAATTCATCCGTACCTGACGCCGGCGTCGCCGACGATGCCGATGGCCATGCCGGCGGAGAGACCGGCGAGGCCGCACGCGAGACCGGAGGAGAGGTGGGCGTAACCGTCGAAGAGGTAGTAGGACTTGGCCTTGGGGTTGATCCCGGTGCTGATGATGACGGCGATGATGAGCCCGTATATCCCCAGCACTCCCGCCATGACCACCGGCACGATCGACTTCATCACCAGCTCCGGCCTCATCACGCCCATCGACGCCACCCCCACCCCGCTCTTCGCCGTTCCGTACGCCGCCCCCATACCTGTGATTCAGAGAGTCCACCCAACCAACGGCTCAGATCCAGTCATCCGAATCATCATCCTCATCAACATCATCACAAGAAGAAGAAGAAGAAGAAGAAAGAGACGAAAGAAGGGGCCATTGTTTTTCTTACAGGAGAAGACGAGGGCGGCCGCGGCGCCGAGGAAGCCGAAGAAGGGAGCGGTCTCGTCGCCGCTGAAGCTAGACATCTCCGATTGCAAGGGGGTTGACGAACGGTGATAGGATCCGGAGACGCTTCTCTTTTCTTTTTCCCTTGCGAAGGGGCTGGAAGAGAAAGGGCGTCCGATTTCTCTTTCTAATTTCTTTTTATTGTTAATAATAATAATAATAAGCCGCTTCCATTAGATTGGTTGATGATGGTTTGCGACGAAGACTCCTCCTGCGTGCGGTCTTCCGCGGGACAGCGTAAGAAATCGTACTGCTCGATTTTGACGGCAGTTGATGCGGCCAAAGTTCTCCGCTTTCCTTCTGTTATCCGGATTTTTTTTTAAAAAAAAAAAATAACCAACAACTTAGCAATATAATTAAATATTCAAATAATGAAATTATTTTTTTTATTTGACAATAAAATAATTTTTAGATATAAACCGTTAGATTTGTACGTGGCTGAATTGCCAATACCCTACAAAACGTAAAAAAATTGAAATCTTTAGAGAGTTTTTTTTTTTCTTTTCATGTGAGACAATCAAGTGCGCAATAATTCCTTGTGTTGATATAATTTAAAATACTGATCAATATATAATATATATATATATGATATTTTAATCCTAAATATATATCGATGGAGATATATCTTGTAAGGCTAGAAAGCCTAATGTTCGGCCTAATTTCAGTCTAATTCTATTTTGATATTGACTATGAGATTGATTTCTATGAACTCAATCAAACATAATAGATTTTTTGAATTTGTTGGTTGTATTGTTTCATTGGTAAATTGCTTTGATGCTTGCTAATCATAGAAAGTCTTAATTATGACATTTGGACCACCGTGACAGAGATGCTGGCTCAGCTCATCCTTGGATCGGAGATGGCTTGGATTAAAACCTAGATTACAACATCTAGTCAATGTCGGGTTGAAAGGAATCCAGCATCTAGCTGTAAACCGGATCTAGTCTGATTCAGAGAGCCCAAGACAAAATCTTCAATAATTCAAATCAGCAACATAGTTACTGATATTTTGTTTTATGTTTGGTTTATAGTTTGTTCTATGGTGCGTCCAGTATGAAGAGATGTATCGATAAAATTCTAATATAATGTTAGCACATTTGATATGTGTTCTTTATCAGTGCTGGTATGCTAGTACGGTTTAGTATATTCCAACAAAAATCTATTGATGAGTGCTACTTAGCATCATGTTGATGCCACTACTCAATATATTTGTCATGGTAGGATGTTGTGTATTTGTTTGCATGTGAATTGTGAATACACTGATGAATTCATAACAAAGCTAAAATTTTATTTATTTTATTTTTTTTTTGTTACAAGCGGGCGATCATACCACTCTGGGATGAGTCAACCCTGAAATATCGGAATACAAAATTTGCTCCAGGATAACCGGATAAGGGTCACCAGGGTGCCATTCCCACTGATCAGAATGGCGAGCTGCAGCCGAGGCAACCCAATCAGCTGCAGCGTTAGCTTCCCTGTAGACATGTCGAATCAGAGGATCATAGTAGTACTGAAGCATATCCCATATATCACTTATCAGAGGGTTGAAGGAGGGACAAAGATCAGGCGCCCGCCGTATCCACCGAATCACCGTAATAGAATCTCCCTCAATAACCACCCAGCGCGAACGCAAAACGCGAACAGCGTAGGTTATACCAGCCCATGCAGCCTGCAACTCTGCCATGGGAGCAGAAATATCAAGAGAACCATGCCCGCCAGCCGCTAGCAGCTCACCCTCAGGCCCCCTGATAATAAAACCAGATCCAGCAATGCGACCCGTTACAGAACCATCAAAATTCACTTTGACATAACCAGGTGGTGGGGGCTCCCAAGCAATGAAGACCGTAGAACGGTGCGCTGCCGAAGCAGCAGGGGAGTCCCAGATGCCCAGTCTGTCAGAGTGACTATCCACAACAGAGCCGAGATATTCCGTAGCAAGGAAACTGGCAGTGCGGATAATAGTGTGTGTCAAGGCCATACGCTCAGCAAAGACGATCTGATTACGAGTCAGCCATATCTGATGAGCCAGATAAGCGAGAAACACACCCTTAAAGCATCGGCCGCTCTGGACAGCTGTGTGAATATCATGCAATAGAATCCGTCGACCGGGACCCTCCTCCGTCGTCCAAGAACTGTATGGAAGATGCAACCAAATCTGGGAGGCATAGGAACAGGTAAATAAGGCATGCTCAACCGTCTCCTCCTGGAGCCCACATATCGGGCAGAGCGGACTAATGTTGAGGCCACGCCCAGCCAAAAGGGAACAGGTAGGAAGGCGATCCCACCTTAATTTCCATAAGAAAAGCTGGATCCTGGGGTGACAGGGCAAGCGCCAGATCCAAGCCACATCATCGAGACCCGCAGACCGAGGGCAGATGCGATCACTCAGATCTCGAGTAGGAGCACGAGGAAGGCAGGAGCCGCGCCAGAGTCTGGTATCAGAAGCAGCAGAGGAGACAAGCGGGGTAGCAAGGATCCGTTGCACTAGCTCGCCTCCAAAAAAACGTGACACCGTGGGAACATGCCAAGCTTTAGTATACTGACTAATCAGAGCAGAAACAGACATCAAAGGTCCAACCTCAGAGCTCAGGAAAGTCGGCCACCGCGAAAACGGAAGGTCCGCTATCCAGGAGTCATGAGTAACATTTATAGATCTCCCATCCCCAACCATACAATGAATGTCAGACATAATAGTGGGGGCAACCTGGCAAATAGCTCTCCACATGAAGGAACAACCACGTGGGATACGGGAGACCGTCTCTGAAGTCCATCCTCCATATCTGCCACGCATAACAGAGCTCCAATAGCAATGAGGTTCCAAGAGAAATCTGGTGGCATGCCGAGCAATAAGGACCTGTCTGCGGGCCACCAAAGACTGAATCCCCAATCCGCCCTCACGGATAGGCAAACAAACCATCTCCCAAGACAGAAGATGAAGGCCGTGACCTCCCTGCGTCGATCCCCATAAGAAAGCACGAAACCGACGCTCTATCCGACGAAGGCAAGAGATGGGAATTAGAGCATTGGACAAAGTGTATAAAGGGAGTGAGGTAAGAATAGATCGGAGTAGAGTAACACGCCCCATCATGGAAAGGCCAGAAACCTGCCATCTGTCCAATCTATCAGTAATCCGTCGCTCGAGGATTTGAAAGTCGTGCTGACGAGGACTCCGCCCGGTAATAGGGATCCCAAGATAAGTCATATGGTCAGAAGTCGTCGAAATCCCAAATAACTGGGAGATGGCAGCACGATGGCAGTGAGGCGTAGACGGGCTAAAACATAGGGTAGATTTCTGCACATTAATAAGCTGGCCAGAAGCCTGACAATAGGACTGCAGAATAGCTGAGCAGGCCATCGCATTCTGAACAGTAGCAGGGCTAAGCAGGATACAGTCATCCGCAAAAAGCAGGTGTGAGAGAGGGGGACCATCGGGCCCAGGCATGTACGGCTGTAACTGACGCTCGCCAACAGCTTGAGAAAAACTGCGGGAGAGATCATCAGCACATAGGATAAACAAAAAAGGGCGAGAGGGGGCATCCCTGGCGAAGACCCATGGCAGAGGGAAAGAAGCCGGTCGGGCTACCGTTGATCAGGATAGAGAAGGTAGGCCACTGAACACAAGCCATAATCCACTGAATGAAGAGATCAGCAAAGCCAAAGTCCTGAAGCGTCTGTCTGAGAAATGTCCAGCTGATCCGATCATACGCTCTTTCCATATCCAACTTCATAGCCATTAATCTGTGTCTGCCCACCGCCCGCTGAAGATCAAACATGAATTCCTGAGCAATAAGGGCATTATCAGTAATACTGCGACCCCGGATGAAAGCCCCTTGCTCAGGAGAGATCAACCGCGGTATAATACCCTGCATCCGAGTGACCAAAATACGGGCACAAACTTTGTATAAGGTCGTGCATAGGCTGATGGGTCGATAGTGCTGGGGGGGCAGAGCATCCGATCGCTTAGGGATAAGGGCAATGTATGTTCGTTGCCAGTCCCGAGGAATGGATCTCGAAGAGAACACAGACTGGATAGCTGAAACAACATCCTGCCCGACAATATCCCAATAGTACCGAAAGAAAAAAGGCGGAAAGCCATCTGGTCCTGGAGCCTTATCAGGCCCTAAAGCCCAAACCGCTGATCGAATCTCCTCCGCAGACACATCCAACGTAAGATTACCGTTATCAGCATCAGTAACCTTAGCAGACTGCGATACAGGAGAGCAAGGGGATCCTCCATCGACCTGCTCCGACCATCGGGTCTGAAAAAATCGAGATATATGCTCCCGAACAGTATCATCATCCTCAACAATATGTCCGTCCTCATCGCTAATACGGCGAATCCGGTTGGCTGCACGACGAACCAAAGTAGCCTGGTGAAAGAATCTGGTATTTCGGTCACCCTCCTGAAGCCACTGGATCCGAGATCGCTGGCGCCAAAAAATCTCCTGCTGGCCAAGTAACCTATGATGCAAGGTCAAACTCTGCCTGAGAGACTGAAGATCAATGGAAGAGAGACCGCCATCCCGATCCTCCTTGGACTGAAGATAAGAAATATCAGCTTCAGCAGACTGCACCCGCTACTGCAGGTCCCGCTAAAATTTCATTGCTAAACTATTTGATCTTATAAATTGATACTGCTGACCATCTTCTCTGGGCGGTGTTATAACCTCCTTCGTAATTTCTGAAATTAATGATGTGATAGCTCGTTCTCGGGATTTTGGAATCCTTGTCCCGGCCTTTGGCTCCGGCCTCTCCGGCCTTTGGCTCCGGCCTCCTCCGGCCTTCAGCTCCGGCCTACAGCGTCGGCTCCGGCCTTCAGCTCCGGCCTTTGGCTCCGGCCTCCAGCATCGGCTCCGGCCTCCAGCTTCGGCCTTTGGCTCCGACCTCTGGCTCCGGCCTCCAGCGTCGGCTCCGGCCCCCAGCTCTGGCCTTTGGCTCCGGCCTCCAACTCCGGTCTTTGGCTCCGCCTACGGTTTTGGTCTGGTTCTAACCATAACTTGGTGTCATTCTTTCCAAAATACACTGAAACCCACTTCAAGTAACGGACCCCGAGATTCGAGACATCTGTTACCATGTATCTCATTCGCTGAAATCACGGGCAGGTACTAGCGCATCCCACAATTACCGGCATACACGGCGCCCATTCAGCAATGGCTCACCCACTCGCCATTGAGGAGAACGTGGTTCCCCAAAGAGGTATAAGAAGAGGACCCGAGCTCAACGCGAGGGGACTCTTCTCTAAAAAACTCTACTAATATATACAACTTTCCTGTTCTATCAACCCACTGACTTGGGCGTCGGAGGGTCCCCACCGGAACCACCGGTCCGGGACTTTTTGAAGGCCCCTGAAGGAAGACGGTGACCTTTCTGTACTCTGGAAGGCCTGCGGAGATCCCAACTCACCCGACGGTCATTGCAAGTGGTTTGGCAGCAACAGATTGGCGCGCCAGGAAGGGGGGGCAGGTGAACGTTTGTTCAACGTATCTGCGACCCCTGCAAGGGAGACGATGGTAACCACGCGAGCTTAGGAAGCTTCTACCAGTCAGGCTGCGGAGCGTATCCCGCAAGCTGAACAATTGGAGAACAACCTCTATGTTCCATCTCCTGCGCCACCGCAGGTTAGCCAGTTCGATCGGCTAGATGCCCTGGCCCATCAAGTGCAGGATCTGATGACGGTGGTACGGGGACTGCAGGAGCATTGCTTCGCTGCCGTACCTGGGCCGCCGTCTCAGCCCCCTTCGCTCTGCGAGGAAGGCCATGAAACCATTTAACCTCATCAGGGAAGGACCCCTCCTGAAGCCTTCCGCCACTCATCCCCAAGGTCTCGCCGCCGAGAAACCTCGAAACGGCGATGGTCCCTTTCCCGCCATTCCGATCGTTCCCGCAGGCGACGCAATGAGAATGAGCCACGGCGATTGCACCCAATACACCGGCGGCCCTCTCCATCCTCTTCCTCTGACTCTTCTAAAGGAGACTCGAGCAAGAAGGCCGCTCGTCGGGCCGAGCAACGGCTCGATGAGTATCATCAACGATTGAAGGAACTCAGCCACCGAATCACCAACCCAAATGGAGTGGACTACAACCACCGTCCACCTCTTTCACGTTGCATCATGGAGGAGCCGGTCCCACCCCGGTTTTGTCTTGTTGAGAAATTATTGAAACATAATTGCCCCAACTTTATTGATTTTGATGATTTCCAAAAGCCATGAGTACCTTAAAGAATACAATGTGTTTATTTATCAAAAACCTTGAGCTTATTCAAATTGAAAGGAATGAACTATCAATGTTATATTCAATGAGTTTTGAATCCGTTAGAAAAAGGAGTTTCAAGTTCTATGCTTAAAAGATTTCAAAAAGGAATTTTTATACATTATAATTCAATCGATGAATTCTTGAAACATGTCTTGAATCCATGATAATGTCATATTTAATGTATTCAAGTCAAATTTATATTTAAATTTAATTGGGACAAGTTTTAAAGTCTATCAGAACATTTTTCTGATTTTTGTATCGGTCCCGAGCCGACTCAAGGGTTTCCGAGTCGACTCCCAAATTGTCTGATTTTCTCGAGCCGACTCTTGTCTGTGCGAGCCGACTCCGCTCAAACAACAGAACCCATATTTTTTGAGCACTTCTCGAGTCGACTCCCCATTTTCCTCGAGTCGACTCCCGACTTTCAGGAGCCGACACTTTAGTTTTCGCGAGTCGACCCTTCAATGCTTAAAATGTTTCTATTTTTGGTAATCGACTTCGAGCCGACTCCCTCAGAGCTCGAGTCGACTCCGCGAAATCTGGGCGCGATTTTTAACGATGACACATCAGCCCCAACGGTAAGATTTTTGAATAACGGCTATTTTTCTTTGTCTCTAACGGATATATTTTTGCAGATTCTATAAATAGAGGAGCTCTTTTCAAATCAAAAAGATAGAGAAAATCAAAGAGAGAAAAGAATATCATTTGAAAAGAGGGAAAAACAGAGCATATTGGAAAATCATTTAGCTCAAAGAAGAGTGATTCAAAAGGAGTGAAATCCAAGTGAAGTTCGTCTACTCCTTCTCATCAATCCACAAGAGCCAAAAGAAAATCCACAAGCATTTCAAAGGTCAAATCGAGGATTTTCAAAAGAGGAAAAAGCTTCATCTCAACTCCAAAGTCTTCAACGGTCAAGAATCTTGCTGAGGCGTGATTCAACTTTCAAGAGGAGTTAAGAGAAGAAGGAAGAAAGCCCAAGCTCTACCATCTGCAATCAATCAGGCTTTTCTAACCTTTATTATTTTGTACTTCATTTGTATATTTGCTCAAGGGGAGCACATTATTGTTCAAACACTTATTCTATTTGTTTGCTGATTCAATCAGTGGATTGAATCAGTGGAGGTTGGTATACCTCGTTACAAGCCGGAGTGCTTGTGTTGGGTTAGTTGTGAGCCCGTGAAAAACAACGTGTAGGGTTTTGTGCTGGTAAGCCCGAGTTAAAACCAGCTGGGTTCGTTGTGCACCCGGTAAAACAACAAGTTTGAGTTGTGAGCTTGGAAAACAACTCGGCTGTAATCTAGAGAGATTATAGTGTGGACCCAAGTGAATCTTGGGAGTGGACGTAGGTGTTGGTTGCACCGAACCACTATAAAATTATCTTGTGTTTGCCGTGCCATATTTTCTCTATCTCTATCTCTCTTTATTTGCTTGTGCATTGCTTATTAGTTAGCCTCTCACTTGCACATCTTGCTAACTAATCAATTAAAGTTAAAAAGTCTTAAATTTTTAAGAACCCAATTCACCCCCCCCCTCTTGGGTTGCCATCTGGGCCAACAATTGGTATCAGAGCAAGTGCTCATTTAGAATTTGATCTCACGATCAAGGGCTAAAGATCCATATGGCAACACAAATTGGTTCAAGTTTTGCTGAAGGTCATTCTACGAATCGACCTCCTTTATTTAATGGAACCAACTATTCATATTGGAAAGCTAGAATGAGAATATTCATTCAAGCTTCTGACTATGAATTGTGGGGAGTAATAATAATGGACCTAGTACACCCACACACCTTATTGATGGCACTATTGTTCCTAAACCCGAAAGGGATTGGAATGATAATGATAGGAGAATGGCACAACTAAATGCTAAAGCCATTAATATTTTATATTGTTCCTTAGACTCAAATGAATTCAACCGAATCTCAACTTGTAATTCCGCAAAAGAAATTTGGGATAGGTTGGAAATTACTCATGAAGGAACAAACCAAGTAAAAGAATCAAAGATAAATATTTTGGTTCATAAATATGAATTGTTTACAATGGAACAAACTGAAACCATCACATGCATGTTCACTAGATTCACTGATATTGTGAATGGTTTAAAAGTCTTGGTAGAATTTATTCTAATGCTGATCTTGTGCGCAAAATTCTTAGGTCACTACCAAGATCGTGGGAAGCAAAGTCACTGCTATCCAAGAAGCAAAGGACCTCAATGCATTACCTTTAGAGGAGCTTCTAGGATCCTTAATGACCCACGAGTTAACAATGAAGCAGCATGTTGAGGAGGAAACAAAAAGAAGAAAACACTTGCCCTCAAGACTGCAGAAATGGAAGAGAGCAGCAGTGAAAGTAATGATGAAGATGATGAGGAAACTGCTCTCTTGGCCAAAAAATTCAGAAAGTTTATGAGAAAAAGGCCCTTCCATAAAAAGAAATTTGGAGCAAGATTTGAAGGAGAAAAGGATAAGAAAAAGGACAAGGAGAAAGAAAAAGAAAAAGAGCCCTTAGTATGTTATGAGTGCAAAAAGCCAGGGCACTTTAAGTATGATTGTCCTTTGCTGAAAAAGGCCTACAAGAAAAAGAAGAAAGCATACATGGCAACATGGTCTGATGAATCTTCCTCGTCGGAAGAAGATGAGCAAAAGGAAGTTGCCAATATTGCTTCATGGCCAACGACGACGACAACGACAATGAGGTAAGTTCTGAAAACTCAAATGATGATTTACATTTGATGAAATGTTTGAGGCTTTCAATGAACTTATGATTGATTTTAAATCCTTAAAAAGAAGTATAAGTTTTTGAAAAATGACAATATTAGTTTAGCTAAAAGTAAAAATGAATTAGCTTTAGAAGTTAAGAACTTAACTAATGAAAAAGAAGAACTTAGCAAAGAAAGAGATAATCTTAATCAAGAAATAGATTTGTTAAAATCTGAAACTAAAAACTCAACTAAAGATTTAAAAGATCAATAGAAACTTTAGCTTTAGAAAAAGAACAGCAAGTTAAAGAAAATGACTCTCTTAAGAAAGATGTTAAAAAATATAAAGACATTGTTGAGAAATTCACTTTAAGTTCAACTAAACTTAACATGATCCTAGATAGTCAAAAAGCTGTTTTTGACAAAGCTGGTTTAGGATATAACACATTAAGGAAACAGAAATCTCTAAAGAATATTTTTATAAAAGCCAACCAAAGTAATATAACTTGTTTTAAATGTAATGAAAAAGGTCATAAATCATTTGAATGCAAAACGTTAAATAATAACAACAAGTTAAATATTAAAGCTAAGAAAATATGGGTTCCGAAAGGAACAATTTTTATTGCTGCTAACCATGAAGGACCCAAGAAAGCTTGGGTACCTAAGCATAAAGTTTGATTATATTGCAGGAATGTCTTGTAGCCAAAAGATCAAAGAAAAAGTGGTACCTTGATAGTGGCTGCTCAAGACATATGACGGGTGACAAAGATGAATTCATCACCCTAGAGGAAAAGAAAGGTGGAGTTGTGACGTTTGGCGACAACGGTAAAGGTCAAATTATGGGCCTTGGTAAAGTTCGCATAACTCCATCTATAGTTATTGATAATGTACTTTATGTTAATGGTTTGAAGCATAATCTAATAAGTATAAGTCAATTATGTGATAAAAACTTTAATGTTTCATTTAAATCTTCTATATGCACTGTAACTAATTCTATTGATGATAGCATTGTATTTACTGGTTATAGACATGGCAATGTTTACTTAGTTGACTTAGAAAAATTATCTTTGAGTGATCATTGCTTAATTGCTGACAATGCTAACATAAATGAAATTAGTTGGTTGTGGCATCGTAGATTAGGTCATGCAAGCACACACCTTATTTCAAAACTAATTAAAATGGATTTAGTTAAAGGATTACCTAAACTAGATTTTGAAAATAATAAAATATGTGATGCATGTCAATTTGGAAAACAAACTAGAAGTTCTTTCAAATCTAAAAACATTGTTTCAACTTCTAGGGCTTTAGAGCTACTTCACATGGATCTTTTCGGACCAACTAGAACCACAAGTCTAGGAGGAAAGAAATATGGTCTAGTGATTGTAGATGATTATTCTAGATATACTTGGGTAATGTTTTTAGCTCACAAAGATGAGACTTTCTCGATATTCCTGAAATTCTTCAAGAAAGTCACAAATGAGAAAAACACTACTATAGTATCTCTAAGAAGTGATCATGGAACAGAATTTGAAAATCACTTATTTGAAAGTTTCTGCACTGAAAATGGAATTAATCATAATTTTTCAGCCCCTAGGACTCCACAACAAAATGGTGTAGTTGAAAGAAAAAAGGACTCTAGAAGACATGGCCCGTACCATGCTATGCGAAAGCAACTTACCAAAGTATTTTTGGGCGGAAGCAATTAACACAGCATGTTACATCTTAAACAGAGCTTTAATAAGACCAATATTAAAGAAAACACCTTATGAATTATGGAATGAAAGAAAACCAAATATAAAATACTTTCATGCATTTGGATGTAAATGTTTCATTCATAATAATGGTAAAAACAACTTAGGAAAATTTGATGCTAAATCTGATGAAGGAATTTTTCTAGGTTATTCAACAACTAGTAAGGCATATAGAATCTTTAACAAGAAAACCTTAGTAGTTGAAGAATCCATTCATGTAGTTTTTGATGAATCTTTAGCAACTGGATCTGAAAAGATTGATGATGAGGAAGATACAAACATAATTGAAAAAGATCTTGAAAAACTTAATATTGAAGTATCTTCTGATCATGAACAAGAGGCTAAAGATGATGATTCACATAAGGACGATGATGTCAATATTGATCATAATGATGTAGATCTTCCAAGAGACTGGAGATATGCTCATAGTCATCCTAAGGAATTGATTATAGGCGATCCATCTCAAGGAATAAGGACTAGATCATACATGAGAAATATTAGTAATCATCTTGCATTTGTATCACAAATTGAACCTAAAACTATAGAAGAAGCTGAAAAAGATAATAATTGGATGTTAGCAATGCAAGAAGAACTAAATCAATTTACAAGAAATAATGTTTGGACTTTAGTTGAAAGACCTAAAAATCATTCAGTAATAGGATCAAAATGGATTTATAGAAATAAACTAGATGAAAATGGCATTGTAATTAGAAACAAAGCTAGATTGGTTGCTAAAGGATATAATCAAGAGGAAGGTATTGATTTTGATGAAACCTTTGCACCTGTAGCTAGATTAGAAGCCATTAGGCTATTACTTGCATTTGCATGTCATATGAATTTAACTTATTTCAAATGGATGTAAAAAGCGCATTTTTAAATGGATTTATTAATGAAGAAGTTTATGTAGAACAACCACCAGGTTTTGAAGATCACGAATTTTCAAATCACGTTTTTAAATTGCACAAAGCTTTATATGGTTTGAAACAAGCACCTAGAGCTTGGTATGATAGGTTAAGTAAATTCTTAATAGAAAATGATTTTACAAGAGGAAATGTTGATAAAACTTTGTTTTTGAAAAGAAAAAGTAAAGATTTACTTGTAGTACAAATATACGTAGATGACATTATTTTTGGTGCTACTAACGATTCTCTTTGTCAAGAATTTGCAAAGTTGATGCAGGGAGAATTCGAGATGAGCATGATGGGAGAACTCAACTTCTTCCTTGGACTCCAGATCAAACAATGCAAAGAGGGAATCTTTATCAACCAAACCAAATACACAAGAGAACTACTCAAAAAGTTTGGTATGGAAACAATGAAACCCCTCGGAACTCCAATGAGTCCTTCATGCAAGCTGGACAAAGATGAAGAAGGTAAAAAGGTTGATCAAAAGTATT
Source organism: Calamus simplicifolius (assembly GCA_900491605.1). Lineage (NCBI taxonomy): Eukaryota > Viridiplantae > Streptophyta > Magnoliopsida > Arecales > Arecaceae > Calamus > Calamus simplicifolius. Next base: position 1,494,236 of record UESW01003860.1, read on the forward strand.
ATCGAGGTATAATCGGATCCCTTCTTTATTTAACAGCAAGTAGACCAGATATTATGTTTTCAGTATGTTTATGTGCTAGATTTCAATCTGAACCTAAAGAATCACATTTAATAGCTGTTAAAAGAATTTTAAGATATCTAAATGGAACTAAAAATGTAGGTTTATGGTATTCTAGAGACTCCACATTAAACCTAATTGCATATTCAGATTCTGATTATGCTGGATGTAAATTAGATAGAAAAAGCACAAGTGGTGCATGCCAATTCTTAGGTAGTAACTTAATCACATGGTTTAGCAAAAAGCAAAATTCAGTTGCATTATCAACTACTGAAGCTGAATATGTAGCAGCTGGAAGTTGCTGTGCGCAAATCCTATGGATTAAGCGACAACTTGAAGACTATGGTATCACACTTGATAAAACACCCATAAGATGTGATAACACTAGCGCAATCAACTTAACTAAAAATCCAATTCAACACTCAAGAACAAAACACATAGAAATTAGATATCATTTTATAAGGGAACATGTAGCTAATGATGAAATTTGTTTAGATTATGTAAACACTGAAGAACAATTAGCTGACATATTCACTAAACCTTTAAATGAAGAAAGATTTTGTTATCTTAGAGGAGAGTTAGGAATTTGTAATCCTTTTGAATAAATTTTGAAACCTCTAAGGAAATATATCTAGAGTTCTTTCAAATTCTCAAAATCTTAAGGAAATTTTATCTAGAACTCATATCAATTTGATCTCTCAAAGTCCATGATTTTTAATCATACTCAAAGATCAAATTCCGGACTCAATTCGGATTCTCTGAATCTTAATCTATTTTTCTCTGAAATTGTCTGGGAGCCGACTCGAGAGTATCGGAGTCGACTCGAGTTTCTGCTGAAACTCAGGAGTCGACCCCTCCTCTGAGCGAGTCGACTCGAGATCGTGTCCGTGCTCTGTGACTAGTCGCGAGCCGACTCCACACTTTGCGCGAGTCGACTCGACGTGGTCCCAGTCGATTATTTAGGGCACGAGTCGACCCGACGGACATTTCATTCTTTCCAAATCTTTCCAAATCCTCTCCAAAACTTCCCAAAACCCTCCAAACCTCAAATAACCTCTGATTAACCAATCCTTCAAGATCAATGGCACCCAAAACCCGAGGAGCTAGCTCGAGTGGCGCCGGTTTGAAGAGAAAGAGGACCGTTCGACGACCCGTCCGCGAGCCGTCTACGGATTCATCCTCTACCCCTTCTGCTAGTGATCCTCCTGCTCCAGCTCCTACCCTTCAGGTAGATCTTCTAGCCAGTAGGATTGTAACCACAGGAAGAAAGGTTGATTTTGAATTGTTTGAGAATGAAGGATTCATAATTGGTAGACAACTAATTGAGATGGGATTTGAGTATATTTGTTCATTGGACTGTCCCACCTACCCTGCTCTAGTTAAAGAGTTTTACAAGAATTTGACCAGAGGAGATGATGGCTTAGTAAGCAAGGTTAGAGGCATTGGTCTGAACATTACATCCTCTATTCTATCTAGATTATTGAATTACCCTTGTCTGGACCATCTACATTTGCCCCAGAAGATAGATCTCCAGCCCTCACTAGGCTATTGAACAGAAATTTTGAAGGATTTGAAGAAGTTTTGCTAGTCAATTGCCTTTGGAATTAAGACTTCTCCACAACATTTGCAGCAGGATTTTGTTTCCCAAGACCGGCAGATTCGACTATGTTTCTGAGAGAGATATTTTTGTTATGGATGCTGTTGTTTCTGGGAAACCCATCAATCTACCTAGGATGATAATTTGGTATATTGCAGATTGTGCGGGAAAAAGAAATCAGTTTGCCCTATGGCATGGTTTTAACTAAATTATTTCAAGCCAAGGGATTGTTTTTGTGATAGTGAGCCAAAGAAGGAGTTAAGACATACAGATTATTATACTTTGGCTACTATTCATCGCATGGGGTTTGTTAAGAAAAATGGAAATTGGGAGAGAAAGAATGTTACTGAGGACAGAGATAGAGCTGAGGCCCCCAGACCTTCTATGAGACATTCATCACCTGAGCCTCCTCAGTGCTCGTCTGTTCCAGAGTCTGTTCCTGCTCCTGCTTCTGATTCTACCCCTGCTCCTACTGTTGCTCCTGCTCAGTCTTCTACATTTTCATCTGGTAGTTTTTCTGATACACAGTTAGATCAGCTTCGATCATTATTCAAGTCTGAGATAAGTGAGCATGAAAAAGATTGAAAGAAGAATTTAATGAAAAGTATATGAATTAAAAGAAGCCTTATATTCACTCAGTGATCGGGTTGCATCGATTGAGTCTACTCTCAGTTCATCTACCGGTCCTTAAGTGAAGACTTAAAGAATATCTTTGGAGAACTTAAGGATATCTGCGGTGACTCGGAGACATACTCCCAATGCAACGCAGAGCTTCAAGAAAAATTACATCTGCTTGTACTTTTGTTGATAAAAGCTCAAAGACTATGTTAGACTTCAATGTGAAGGGATGAAGCAGATTGTTGATCACTTGAATAGAATTACTAGAAGAAATTTTTAAGTTTTTATGTAATCTCTTTTTGATGTAATCAAGTTTTTTTTCAATGCAATGAGCAAGTTTACATTTTCATGTACTTTCATTTTGAAGTAATGAGAAAGTTTGATGCATTACTTTTGTCTATTTCAATTGTAAGTATCCTTGAATACTTTGAATGATTATCCTCAATTGATAAGTTAAATAGAAAAAGATAAAGAATGTTATTGATATTAAACTTCCTAACCTTTTTGTTGATTACAAAAAAGGGGGAGAGTTTTTTTCAATCGTATATGCCCTTCAATTCAATCAAAGTTTAATTTTGAAAGAGGAAGAGCATAAGGGGAAGAGATAAATTGAATTTCATAAAGAAAATGCTTAAGTTTCTGATTTTGAAAAATTTTGAATGATTTATAAAATTAAGGTTCATAGGGGGAGCTACCTCATTGAGGGGGAGCCTTTCCATGAACACAATAGTTGATTTTGGAATCACAAATTTTTAATTTTATAATGCATATACTCAATGTTTTTGTCATCATCAAAAAGGGGGAGATTGTTGAGAAATTATTGAAACATAATTGCCCCAACTTTATTGATTTTGATGATTTCCAAAAGCCATGAGTACCTTAAAGAATACAATGTGTTTATTTATCAAAAACCTTGAGCTTATTCAAATTGAAAGGAATGAACTATCAATGGTTATATTCAATGAGTTTTGAATCTTAGAAAAAGGAGTTTCAAGTTCTATGCTTAAAAGATTTCAAAAAGGAATTTTTACATTATAATTCAATCGATGAATTCTTGAAACATGTCTTGAATCCATGATTAATGTCATATTTAATGTATTCAAGTCAAATTTATATTTTAAATTTAATTGGGACAAGTTTTAAAGTCAATCAGAACATTTTTCTGATTTTTGTATCGGTCCCGAGCCGACTCAAGGGTTTCCGAGTCGACTCCCCAAATTGTCTCGAGTTTTCAAGAGTCGAGCCGACTCCTGTGTGCGAGCCGACTCCGCTCAAACAACAGAACCCATGTTTTTTGAGCACTTCTCGAGTCGACTCCCCATTTTCCTCGAGTCGACTCCCGACTTTCAGGAGCCGACACTTTAGTTTTCGCGAGTCGACCCTTCAATGCTTAAAATGTTTCTATTTTTGGTAATCGACTTCGAGCCGACTCCCACAGAGCTCGAGTCGACTCCGCGAAATCTGGGCGCGATTTTTAACGATGACACATCAGCCCCAACGGTAAGATTTTTGAATAACGGCTATTTTTCTTTGTCTCTAACGGATATATTTTTGCAGATTCTATAAATAGAGGAGCTCTTTTCAAATCAAAAAAAGAGAAAATCAAAAAGAGAGAAAAGAATATCATTTGAAAAGAGGGAAAAACAGAGCATATTGGAAAAATCATTTAGCTCAAAGAAGAGTGATTCAAAAGGAGTGAAATCCAAGTGAAGTTCGTCTACTCCTTCTCATCAATCCACAAGAGCCAAAAGAAAATCCACAAGCATTTCAAAGGTCAAATCGGAGGATTTTCAAAAGAGGAAAAAGCTTCATCTCAACTCCAAAGTCTTCAACGGTCAAGAATCTTGCTGAGGCGTGATTCAACACTTCAAGAGGAGTTAAGAGAAGAAGGAAGAAAGCCCAAGCATCTACCATCTGCAATACAATCAGGCTTTTCTAACCTTTTATTTTGTACTTCATTTGTATATTTGCTCAAGGGGAGCACTTATTGTTCAAACACTTATTCTATTTGTTTGCTGATTCAATCAGTGGATTGAATCAGTGGAGGTTGGTATACCTCGTTACAAGCCGGAGTGCTTGTGTTGGGTTAGTTGTGAGCCCAAGAAAAAACGTGTAGGGTTTTGTGCTGGTAAGCCCGAGTTAAAACCAGCTGGGTTCGTTGTGCACCCGGTAAAACAACAAGTTTGAGTTGTGAGCTTGGAAAACAACTCGGCTGTAATCTAGAGAGATTATAGTGTGGACCCAAGTGAATCTTGGGAGTGGACGTAGGTGTTGGTTGCACCGAACCACTATAAAATTATCTTGTGTTTGCCGTGCCATATTTTCTCTATCTCTATCTCTCTTTATTTGCTTGTGCATTGCTTATTAGTTAGCCTCTCACTTGCACATCTTGCTAACTAATCAATTAAAGTTAAAAAGTCTTAAATTTTTAAGAACCCAATTCACCCCCCCCCCCCTCTTGGGTTGCCATCTGGGCCAACACGTCTCCCTCAGCTGGACCCGTATGACGGTACGACAGACCTTCTAGACCACTTGGAGAGTTACAAGGTCCTCATGCAGGTCAGGGGGCGATGGACCCTCTCCTGTATGTTGCTTTTCCAGCCACACTTCGGAAGGCGGCGCGTGCATGGTACTCTCGTCTACCACCACGCAGCATCAACTCATTCAAGCAACTCGAGCGATCTTTCCTGGCCCACTTCGACGCATGCCGGAAGATCCCTCGAGTCGCTGATGGCTTGTTCGCTGTCCAACAAAGGAGCGGGGAAACTCTGAAGGATTTCATGGCTCGGTTCAAGGAGGCCATGCTCAAGGTCTATAACTTGGAGGATTCTGTAGCCACTCTCGTGCTGAAGCGAGGACTCCACCCGTCCAGATTTGCGTATTCTCTAAATAAAAAGCCCCCCGGCTCCTACGTCGAGCTGCTAAGCCAGGCACAGAAGTACATTCGTGCCGACAAAGCAGATTCTTCCAGAAGGGAGGCCGACAAAAGTTCCAGCAAGAAGTCAGCACCCGTAGAACCCGCTGGAGGACGGTCCAGAAAGCCTGAGTCACCTCATCGCGCGGATAGCCGGCCCCAAACACTAGTTCCCAAGGAGCATTTTACACCCCTCCTCACTCTGATATCTCACATCTTGTTAGAGATTGAGGAAGAACCTTACTTTCGGCGTCCACCTCCAATGAAGTCAGGGGTCCCCCGCAGCAAAGAAGTCTATTACCGATATCACAGAGACTATGGCCACGACACTGAAGATTGCTGCCAACTGAAAAAAGTTATCGAGGAGCTTGTCCAGCAAGGCCATCTGAGCAAGTTCGTCCGTCGGGGGAACCCTACAACCGCGGGTCTGTCAGTACCTCCCACGCAGCAAATTGCCTTGGACAACGCCCCAACAGAGAAGACGGTGGCCATGATCTCCGAGGGGGCAGGCAGCGGTTCCAAAAGACAGCGAGAGGAAGATGACAATCCTGTAATTCCTTTTTTCAAAAAGACCTAGAGGGGGTAGTGAATAAAAACAATGATGGCGTCGTCATCTCTATGACGATCGCCAAACATCCTGTAAAGCGGATTTTTGTTGATAGTGGAAGCTCAGTGAATGTTTTAAGTTACGATGCTTGTGTTAGAATGAGTTTACCTGCAAGTTCTCTTTTACCTGTCACCACTCCGCTAATGGGCTTCACCGGGGATTCAGTCCAGGTCGAAGGGAAAATCACTCTCCCAGTCACAGCCGGAACCCCACCACACCAGAGCACGGTTCTTATGAACTTCTTGGTGCTGCAGGTCCCCTTGGCGTACAATGCTATTTTGGGGAGGCTTGGCTTAAACCTGTTGGATGCTGTCATCTCCACCAAAAGGCTACTTGTGAAGTTCCCCACCAACGAAGGAATAGGAGAAATGAGGGGAGAGCAAAGCTCGTTGCTGCTCTGCTATCACCTAGCCCCCAGTCTGCAAGAGACCGCATTGGCGACTGCACCAAAACTGACTAACCCCCGAGAGGTGGAGAAGAGAGGGGAGCCAGCCGAGCACCTCCTGACTTTTCCCTTGGGAGACGACCCCGCGAAGACCATCCAAGTCGGGGCATTGCTTCCAGAGGAGGCCCACGATCAGCTCCTTGCTTTCTTGCGCACCAACTTTGACGTCTTCGCATGGTCGTCGTCTGATATGCCAGGCATCCCGAGGAGATAATCACTTACCAACTCAACCTCAAGCCAGAATGTCGGCCTGTCCGACAGAAGAAGAGGAGTTTCGCTCCGGATAGACAGAAGGCTATCGATGAGGAAGTCCGTAAACTAAAAGCTGCAGGCCACATTCGGGAAGTTCAATACCCCGATTGGTTGGCCAACGTCGTGATGGTCCGCAAGGCCAACAGGAGTTGGAGGATGTGTGTAGACTTCACCGATCTTAATAAGGCATGCCCGAAGGACAGCTTCCCTCTGCCCCGAATCGATCAACTGGTAGATGCCACATCTGGCCATGAAACACTTAGTTTCATGGACGCCTTCTCTGGGTACAACCAAATCAGGATGGAACCCACAGACGAGGAGGCTACCTCCTTCATAACTGAGAAGGGAATCTACTGCTACAAGGTGATGCCGTTCGGACTAAAGAACACCGAAGCCACCTACCAAAGGCTGATAAACAAAGTCTTCAAGAGCCAGATCGAACGCAACATGGAGGTATACGTGGACGACATGCTGACAAAGAGCATTCATGCCACCAACCATATCGCCGACCTGACGAAAACTTTCGATAACCTCCACTGGTATAGGATGATGCTGAACCCCTGTAAGTGTGCCTTTGGGGTGACAGCCGGCAAATTCTTGGGTTTCATGGTGACCCAATGAGGAATAGAGGCGAATCCGATAAAGTCCGAGCCATCTTGGATATGAAATCTCCCTCCAATAAGAAGGAAGTGCAACGTTTGGCTGGACGGATAGCGGCCCTGAGTCATTTCCTATCCAAGTCTGCGGAGAGGTGTTTACCTTTCTTCAAGGCACTACGCCGAGTCAATGGTTTCGAGTGGACCAGGGAGTGTCAGGAGGCCTTCGAAGGATTAAAAGAATTCCTATCCGCCCCACTACTGCTGTCCAAGCTAAGGAGTGGAGAAGAACTCTTCTTATACCTCGCGGCTTCCCCTGAAGCGGTTAGTTCCGTGCTGGTGCACATGGATGCTAATGGGACGCAAAAGCCAATGTATTACACCAGCAAGGTGTTGCATGATGCGAAGACAAGGTACTCGAAAGTCAAAAAGGTCATCTTTGCACTGATCATCTCTACCCAACACCTCCGGCCCTATTTCCCAGCTTACCCGATCGTGGTGGTCACCGACCAGCCGCTCAAGGCGGTCCTGTCCCGTCCTGATACTTCTGGTCGGCTGGCAAAGTGGACGGTCAAGTTGGAAGAATTTGATCTGTCATTCCGGCCCAGGACAGCTATGAAGTCCCAAGTCTTAGCGGACTTCTTGGTCGAAGGCACCTGGACAAAAGAACAAAGGAAAGACCCTTCGGATGATGAAATCAAGGAAGAAGGGAGGGACTGACTCCTTCATGTGGATGGGGTGTCAAACTCTCAGGGAAGTGGGGCTAGCCTCATTCTAGCCAGTCCCGATGGAGTGGTGACGGAGTACGCCCTCCGTTTCCTTTTCCCAGCTACCAACAACCAAGCCGAGTACGAAGCCCTACTATCTGGAATACGGCTAGCTTATGAGCTCGGGGTAAAGCATCTCAGAGTGTTCACCGACTCTCAGCTAGTTTGTGGCCAGATAAAGGAGGAATACGAGGCACGAGATCCCATCATGTCACATTACATGAGTATGGTGCAGTCGCAGGTCTCCCCCTTAACCCATTTCAGCATTAGTTACATTCCCCGAGAGGAGAATGCCAGAGCCGATGCGCTGTCTCGTCTAGCTACATCGGCCGACGGAACCTTGGGAAGAACTTATATGGAGTGCCTGGAGACCCCGAGCATTGACACAATAAAAGAATACATGCCAGTCCGCCAAGAGCCTTCTTGGATGGATGCCTACACTAAGTACTTTACTACTGGAGCCCTACCAACCGACCCCACCAAAGTCAAGATCTTCAAACGGCGAATACACAAGTTCCTAATGTTCGACGGGCAGCTGTATCGGAGGTCCTTCTCCCATCCCCTCTTGAGATGTGTTGGCCCCACAGATGCCGATTACATCCTCCGAGAGATCCATGAAGGTATTTGCGGAAGCCACTTGGGGGGCAGAGCATTGGCCTACAAAGCCCAACGCCAAGGCTATTACTGGCCCACCATGCGGGAGGACGCGGCCGAGCTAGTCCGGAAATGTGATAGTTGCCAGCGGCATGCCAACATCCAACGGCAACCAACTTCTCGACTGAGCCCTCTATCGGCTCCATGGCCGTTTGCCCAATAGGGGATGGACATCTTGGGACTTTCCCTCCTGCTTCTGGCCAACGGAGGTACTTGCTTGTCGCCATCGATCATTTCACTAAGTGGGTGGAAGCTGAAATGTTAGCCAAGATTACTGAAGCTAAGGTGAGGAGTTTCTTTTGGAAGTTCATTATTTGCCGATTTGGACTACCCCACACGCTCGTTACCGACAACGGATGCCAGTTCAACAATGGCCCATTCAGAGACTTCTGTACTGAACTGGGAATACACCAAAGGTTCACTTCTGTTGGTCACCCGCAAACTAACGGGGCTACCAAAGTGATGAATCGTACAATCTTACAAGGACTCAGGATGCGCTTGGACAACTTCAAGGGGAGATGGGTAGAAGAGCCCCCGAATGTATTATGGGCTTATCACACAATGCCCCGTGCTCCCACTAAAGAGACTCCATTCAGCCTTGTCTTCGGAACAGAAGTTGTCGTCCCAATGGAGATCGGTGTCCCTAGTCCCCGGACACAGTCGTACAATGAAGATGACAATCCCAGTCAACTAAGGGCTAACCTCGACCTCGTCGAAGAGCTTTGCGATCAAACACGAATCAGAATGGCCTCTTACCGACAAAGGATTGCAAAGTACTACAACGCCCGAGTTCATCCCAGGACGTTCCTCCCGGGAGATTTGGTCCTCAAGCGAGCTGCAGTCTCCAAACCTACGGAGGGAGGCAAGCTATCCCCCAATTGGGAAGGGCCTTACCGGGTCACCCCGGCACTTCATCACGGAGCTTACCGGATCGAAGAACTAGACGGGACACCCTTCCCTCATACCTGGAATGCAAATAATCTCAGGCGGTATTATCAGTAACCCATTGTCATATTTGTTTTAAACATTAGCCTATAATTATCGTTCATCCTTTTGCACTAACGAAAGTGTTTAAGCATTCTGGCTCCTCATTAAAGCCCGGCTCCGCATCGGCACCTAAAGCCCGGCTCTGCGTTGGCACCTAAAGCCCGGCTACGCATCGGCACTTAAAGCCCAGCTACGCATCAGCACTTAAAGCCCAGCTACGCGTCGGCACTTAAAGCCCGGCTCCGTGCCGGCACCTAAAGCCCGGCTCCGCGCCGGCACTTAAGCCCCACTTCGCGTCGGCATTTTATCCAACCTCGTGTTGGCATTGAACGACTTTGCATCTGCACAAACGTGATCCTACCCTAAGTGCTTTGACCCTCGTGCCTACAACCAAGCCTGATCCTGCATTAGTTCTCTAATTGATTTTCTAATGTCCCTCAAAAAGGGAATCGTATCATAATTTTTCGGCCATAGGTTTTTGGTTCGTGTCAATTCACACACTAGCAGACCCAATTACGAACCAAGATATAAATATTACGGATCAAAAGATTCATTAATAGCCCAAAGTTTACAAAATCGCCGATTTAAATCGGACTTGAAACATTACAGTCAAAGTAAAGGAGACTAGGGATTGTCTGGAGCTAAGTTGTCATCTTCCAGGACATCATCTGGCTCCAACCCTTCGATCCCTTCAAGGCCATAGAGTTTTTTGATTTTTTCCTTGCAGTCTTGGAAGCCGCCCTCATATGCAAAAGCTGTCGACTTAGCCAATTCCCTGCTAAAGGCACTAGACTTCCTGAAGTTCTCTACGGCCTCTGTAGCTCTCTTCTTCGCCTCGGAGGTTCTCTGCTCGGCTTATGCAACCTTTTGCTCAATTTCTACAGCCTTTTTCTCGGCCTCCGCAGCCTTCTTCTCGACCTCGGCGACTTTCTTCTCAGCTTCGATCGTCGCCGCCTTTAAATTAGCAATTTTGGCATCGGACTGGCGGGCAATCTCCTCCGCATTCTCGGCCCTCTCTTCGGCCACCCTTATCTCAATGGTGGCAGAGTGTAATTGGTTCTTCAGCATATACACTTCCGACTCTGCCACCACCAATTTCTCCTCCGCTACCCTTTGTTTTTCTTCGGCCACATGAGCATTATCTAGCTCATTGGCCGCTTTGCGTTGGGCAATTTCTAATGCCTCTTCTGCCTTTTCGGCTCTTAGCCAGAGGGCTTCGGCTTCGCCCTTAAGCGCCCGAGCGGTTTCTGCTCGGGTATCCTCCAAGGCCATTTCTGCCCTCTCTGCCCTGGCCCGGAGTTCTCGCATCTCCTCCAACAATTGATCGAGAGCAGCATCGCTCAGGGCCCACATGTCCCTCATGGCAATCATAGAATTCAACGCCTGGATAGGGTGTTTAAATTAGACAAAGAAAACAGTCTAAAAAAATGATGATAGTGGAGCAAAACTCACCCAGAGGTGCACCACAGACGCCTCTCGAAAGAAGGTAGCCCTCCCCTGATGACGGAGGAATTCCTGCACCTCGGACACGGATGCCTTGTTCAGTGCTTGCTCGGCCCAGTGACTATAATTCGCCAAAATCGATTGAAAGGAAGGATCAACGCCCTTCGCTTCCACCAATGTGGGGGCCGCGTGGGAGGACTCTGCCTCCGACTCTACCGCCCCCGGCACTTTCACTGGTGGAGGCACCTCAGTTGTTGCCCCCTTAGGGGATATAACAGCAGCTGGAGTCGTCTTTGTAGTTGAGTGGGCCGGCTCCGTTTCGACGGCTTCGGGCGGGGGCGACGGTGCTTTCACAAATCGCTCCGGAGAGGTATCGAGCAGGATAACAGGAGGGGGAGCCGGTGCTGGCGAAGGCAAATCACTTCTTCCCTCCTCGTTCCGCCCAACTTCCTCGCTGGCTTCGGCCCATGCTGCGTCGTTCCTCACGGGCTCATCGGCTTGGGCTTCCACCGCCTCGTGCCCGTGCAAAGGCTCCATGACCTCAGCCCCACCGGCTTTGGCCCTTCCGGCGTTGGTCCTCCTGGGAATCTTGGCGACGGCCCTCCTCTCGGCGGGGGCCCCATTCCCCTTGGCCTTCCTCTTCCTGGTAGCGGCTTGCCTGATCTCATGGAGTAATGGCATCATCCCTATATCAAAAACAGGAAAGGAGTTAAAAAAAATAATAATAATAATTAAAAATGAATGCAAGGGACAGAAGAAGAGGGGAAGGAGGTAAATAATCAAGTGCTCACCGCTAGATGGAATAAGGCCGGCGAGGCGGAGGTTTTCGTTAGTCAGAAGCTGATTGCACCAAGGGATATCGGCAGTTAGAAGTTGCCCGAAAGCCATTCGATCCCTCGGAAGGATGGAAGAATCCCTATTGGCGTCGGTGTTTGGTGTCCCCCAGCTTCCGCTCACTCCCTCGACATTGGCAAAGAAAAACTTATCTTTCCACCCTTTAACAGAGGTGGAAAGATGCAATTTGAGGATCCTAGTGGGTCTTGGGGTGAAGGACCACCAACCCATTTGCTTGCGGAGGGTATAGAAACTGCGAAATAATGAAATGCTAGCCTCTATACCTTGCATATGACAAAGAATCAGAAAACCAACGATGGTTCGGAAGGAATTAGGAACTAATTGGGAGGGTGTTAAAGAATACCTATCTAAAAGATTGAGGATGAAAGGGTGAATGGGTAATCGAAGTTCTGCCTTAAAGAAGGCTCCGTACAAGGCAACCCTTCCGGGACGGGAAGAGGTTATCCTGTCATTAGGAGCGGGGTAGGACAAACATACGGTTGGAGGAAAGTTATATTTGGCTCCTAAGTTCACTATGTCTTGAGCAGACATGGTGGAGGCAGTCCACTCGATGGACTCCTTGACAGCGCTGGAGGGACCAGTGGCTGCCGAACGGCGTCGGAGAGGTTCGTTCGACGGCCGGCTGACCCCCGGTTGCTGGATATCCGGCCGACCGCCGTCGTTCCGGTGAAGTGTGGTCAGAAGATGGGGTGGTCCAATGACTCGGTAAGGAGGCAGAAGGTTGAGAAGGAATGGGGGAATGACCCCTGGAATCGGAAATAGAGCAGGAACGTGAAGAAGCCATGGAAACTAACCTGGAAAGCTCGAATTGAGATTGAAGGAGCGCGAGGAGGGGAACAGACACAGGAGGTGGATGGACGCTTGTAGACTCAAGGAGGGCGGTTGTAACGTAAAAGAAAGTGGGGATGGGAGGATAAGGACGATTTTTCTTTTATAGCCCCATTTCAAATCATCCCGTGGCTGTCCGGTTTGGCCATGTGTCTACTTTCAACTGGAAGCCGCTTCGGCAGCCCATCGGCGCGAAAAAAGCAAAAAGCTTCACCACTAAAAAGATGGCGGTGTCCTTACCGCAATGATGATGCTCACCTTTTTACAACTCCTTACTCGAGAGAAATCTTCCCCAATCCCAACGGCATGAACGGACGAAATAATGGCGCGGAGCTCAGCCGCCTGGTGGATATTAACACCCCTTTCGCTGGTGACTATGCGCCCACCCATCTCAGGGACGGGGGGGGGGCATCTGATATGGCTGACCATCTCCTCTGGGCGGTGTTATAACCTCCTGCGCAATTTTCGGAATTAATGATGTGATAGCTCATTCTCGGGATTTTGGAATCCTTGTCTCAGTCTTTGGCTCCGGCCTTTGGCTCCGGCCTCCAGCTCCGGCCTTTGGCTCCGGCCTACAGCGTCGGCTCCGGCCTCCAGCTCCGGCCTTTGGCTCCGGCCTACAGCATCGGCTCCGGCCTCCAGCTTCGGCCTCTGGCTCCGGCCTCCAGCTCCAGCCTTTGGCTCCGGCCTCCAGCATCAGCTCCGGCCTCCAGCGTCAGCTCCGGCCTCCAGCTCCGGCCTTTGGCTCCGGCCTCCAGCTCCGGCCTCCAGCGTCGGCTCCGGCCTCCAGCTCTGGCCTTTGGCTCCGGCCTACAGCATTGGCTCCGGCCTCCAGCTCCGGCCTTCAGCTCCGGCCTTTGGCTTCGGCCTATGGTTTTGGTCTGCTTCTAACCATAACTTGGTGTCATTCTTTCCAAAATACACTGAAACCCACTTTAAGTAACGGACCCCGAGATTCGAGACATCTATTACCGTGTATCTCGTTCGCTGAAATCACGGGCAGGTATTAGCGCGTCCCGCAGTTATCGGCATACACGGCGCCCATTCAGCAATGCACCCACTCGCCGTTGAGGAGAACATGGTTCCCCAGAGAGGTATAAGAAGAGGACCCGAGCTCAACGCGAGGGGACTCTTCTCTAAAAAACTCTACTGATATATACAACTTTCATGTTCTATCAACCCACTGATTTGAGCATTGGAGGGTCCCCACCGGAACCACCGGTCCGAGACTTTTTGCAGGCCTCTGAAGGAAGACGATGACCTTTCTGTACTCTGGAAGGCCTGCGGAAATCCCAGCTCACCCGACGGTCATTGCAAGTGGTTTGGCAGTAACATAAATCATTTTCTTCGAGGCAGAGATGGCAATTGAAATTTGATAGATTAAAAATGGCAACAAGAGTGTTCAGCTGAATCGCACTCGTATGGCTGCTAAGGGGATTTACTGGTTGAGCATCCATACTGTTCCTTGATCAGTTGAAACTATGTAAAAAGCTAACTTCAAGAGGAGGATTTTAAATTATATTTTGAGGAGGGTCATGAGTTTTTGCATGCAAGGATGCTGCAGCTCAACAATATGGTCAATAAGTAACTGCGGGGGATTTTAAATTACATATGACGAGGGTCATTTGCATTTGAATACAAGGCTATTGAAGCTTAACAATATGGTTATGGCTTTAGGATTGAATGGACTCAATTCTGAAATTCTAGTGTTTGAATAATTATGGGCACAAGCTAGTGTATTTTCTAGCAAGAGAACCACTGTTCTCTTATCCAGTCTTTTTGCATCTTGATTAGCTGCTTGAATCACCTCTTTTTATATAGTGTGTTATATTTAAGCTATCTATTATTTTAGTTCCTTTTATACAATCACTGGAAATGATATATATATATACACACACAAAAGGCTCTTTAGTCAACCCCATGACTATTTTTATATGTGATGTGGTATTACTATCCAGCATAACTTGCCTGGTTTGTTTATAGGCCATTCCCCCTCTAGATGTTCACATTTATGTAACCATACCAATAGTTTCTCCTCAAGTTGCACAATCTTATGGATTAATGTGACTGCATTTTGGGATTTTCCTAGGATCCTAAGTAGCTTATCCATAAACATGAGCTACTGTGAAGCATGGACAATTTCTCCTTCTATCCATACAAATAGTTTCCTTTAGTTTGTGCCTTCATTTTAAGTGCACATGCCAGGAATTCACAGTCATAACTATTGCTAGAGCTGGAAATGGGCTGGGTCAGGTTGAGTTTCCTTGCAGCCTGGGCCTGGCCTGAAAAAGTTGGGCATTGGGCCAGACCTGGTGCCTAAAAATTACTTACAAAATCAGCCACTTGTCATGCTGCAGTTGAGAAATTAATTCATTTGTATTGCTGGGGTTATTTTATTTACTTCACATATCTGCATGATCCACTTTGTAATAGTTGAAGATTCATAAATCTTGCATTTTGTTTGCACGCATAGTTTATGCAGCTCTGATGTTTGTTTACACTGAGGCACCGTTATTTGATCCCTTATCTTGTATGTGGTTGTTCATAATCCCATCTGTGAAGTCTCTCTGAGAAAGGAATTTTTGGTTCCTGTTCTGTATACTTGATTAGTTGGATGTCTATGTTTCAAGGCATCTGATGATTTTACTAAACAAGAGAGAACTTTGTGTTCTATCAAAATTTGATATTGTTTGTGTTCTGCCTTGAAAATTTTCAGTTCAAGAGGCTGAAGCTGATGCTGAACCAAAATTCATCCCCTTTACTTTGCATTGGAAGGGGTTTGGATGGAAAACCTTTAAAGCATCAAGAGCCAACCATCTCTTCAGTAGTGAATAGTCAACCAGAAGCATCAAAAATGCGAAACACCACCACTCAGCAACATCTACTTCATAGGGTAGTAGTTCTGCCCATCAATCCGTTCTCTCTTTTTGTCTCTTTCTTTCATTCTTCTTTGTGTGTAAATTGATCATGTTGGGAAGCGAGAAGGAACTTGGTTTGTTTCTCTTCGAGGAGATCTCTCCTTTTTCTGGCACTTATTCAAGAGCTAAGAAGATGCAGGTTGAAGCTGATATGCGGTTCATAAATGAGTTAACATTTACTCAAGAATGACCCAACCAGGAATGAGGTATTTGAGCCTATGATCTTTGACTCTGGTACCATGTTGACCTACCAATAAATCTCAAAAGGGTTAAAACTTTAGGGCCTTAATTAAACGCCAAGAATGTAGATGCCATTGCCAATCAATCATATGATAGGGAATACAACAAATATTCCTCTAATATAATCGCTATCGCTATTCAGTACGACGAGGATTTTACGTGGTTCACCCAAACTGGGCTACGTCCACGGCAGCACAAGATGTTGAATCAAGTACAAGCCCTCAAAACACTCTCTCTCAGAAACTCTTGTGATCTCACAATTTTTTTCTCTCTCTGTAGCCCACACAGAGGTCCTCACCGAGCCTCCAATTTATTTGACGGTTGCAGCTGAGATGACGCCTCAAATCCTCCTCCAAAAGCTGGATAATGGCCAAAATATCCTAATAACTCCCCAAATCTATCCAAATCTTATATTACTTTTGGATAATGACAAAAACCATCTTCAACTAACTCCCCAAAATCTATCCAAATCTCATGTCATATTTGTTATTTTTGGATAATAACTGATTTGCCAACTCGTAAACTCTGGTTTGGGACGATGAAATTAATCTCATTCATAACATCATATACCTATAACAGTGCATACAGGCTTCAGCACTTGACATAATATTCACCTATTGTGTTAACCCAGAAAGAGGCAACTGAGGCTTCAATGGGGGTGAAGGTGAAAGGATTGATTAGTTGCTACCCTCTTCTTTCTTGCTTGCATGCGCTAGAATAAAAGTATATTAGTTTTGGCATGTTCAATTTTTTTTCTTGGCAGAACGAGGTCAACAAAGAATCTACTTTAAAAATAATCCTTACAGGGTTAGACATTTGAATGGTTGCTGTCAAGCCTGCTGACGCTGCTCATAGCTCTGCTTGGGGACAGAACAAGTAGGTAAATGTTTGAAGTCCACAGCAATCTGCCATCATTTTCTGTAGAAAGAATTCCAATTTCTGTACCTCCTGGTGTGACAGACCCTGGTGAAGTCTGTTCTTCAGTGGACCAAGAGGAGGGGATGCCCATCCGACAAGGGTGTTAGAGGGAGGGCTCAAAAAGCCAGTGCCTGGCAGTGAAACAATCCGATCAACTGCTGCTGCTTGCTTGTATTCCAGAGCCATATGAGCAATCCTTAACTGTACGATCATGTACAAGTCTCGTGTCCTTGAAAAATAATCTCATTCTTAGCATTCCAAATCATCCTGTTGACATTCTTAGCATCTTCTGGCATGCTAGTTGACCTGAGAACCTTTGAATTGGTCCTTGCAGCCATTATTTGGCACCGAATGATTTGAGTTGGAACAATCTGGGCTGCAGTCCATCAACCAATGCCCCTATCACTTTGACTTGCACATTAAAAGATGATGTTTGATTCCTTTGATCTAAAGAATGTCCAGTGAAAGGACCAAGACAATTTGTAACGACTCAGGCCCCAGCCCGTAGCACCAACGAAGCCGTTTCGTTATAAAAAAGTAAGATGGATAAGGGCACAACTTAGGTCACCATAGTCCAAAAGAGATCAATTGGTACTTGTCCATCTTCCTTAACTGGTTATAAACCATACAACCAACTTTCAATTTTTCGATATGAACTATTGGGAGGGGCATCACAATCTACCCCCTTACAGAGGCGACATCCTCGTCGCCAGGGGAACATGATCATAGCCATCAGGCAGGCAGGATTCTAGAGATAGCCTCCATAAGTTCAAGAGGTGGCTTCCATCTTTCATGGATGTAGCATTTACCCTGTGTGGCACTTAGCTCCTGTACTTCTGGCTAATGCCTGGCTCTGATACCATATTGTAACGACCCAGGCCCCAAGCCCGTAGCACCCATGAACCCATTTCGTTACAAAAAGCAAGATGGATAAGATCTAAACCAACTTAGGCCACCACATGCCAAAAGAATTCAAAGGGGAGTTGAGGGACTGAAAATGGACATGAAATTTGTTTAGATTGGCCCCATGGCCTCACTGACCGCTATAATTCTACACCATCTGATTAATTCTTTGGACATTTCCTTGGATGCATGGGCCACAAGAAGGCAGCTGTCGGTGGAGAGAATAAGAAGCTATTGGACCCCGGATGGAAGGCTGGTGGTAAGAGCTTAGTAAAATGACTCATTGGTTGCTGCAGCAGGTGTGTTTGAAGAGTCCTGGTAGCATGTCAGCGCACAAATAGGAAAAGAAAAAGATGGTGGCGGAAACATTGACGCTTTCCACCACTGGAAAGCATGGGCTTTTTCTTTGTACAGCTTCTGTCCATGAGATGAAATTTTTTTTTTTCCTGACTTAAAAAAAAAAAAAATTATGTGGACAGTTCCATTTCACTCCATGGTAAACCCTTTTTCATATCTGCAGTGATAGCCATGAATGCTTTCAACTTGGGCACTCTTCAAGAGAATGGATGACATCTTGAGCTATCTATCCCACAATATTATCAGAAGTGTTTCTTCCATGAACAAAATGCTCTGTTTATTAAAAAATCAAATTTGGCATGAGTGTCTTCGTTCTATTAACCAAAAATATTTTAATTTTTTTTATACAATGACTAATCTCTGAAAATCTACTTCCATGGATCCAAAGTCCTTCCATAAGATATTATGTCTGATGATTTACAATCCCAATACTAGAACTCAGTAACAGAAACATCTATTCGCTGCGCACTAATATGCATCGATATCATACTTAAAGTCTACTTATATCAATGGCAATGATCTAAGGCTATTCTCATAAGATATTATGTATGAGAATTTGAAGAAGTTTTGATTCAGCCAAATTTTTCTCAAACTATTGATCAACCAAGCATGTTGTTACACCAAACAAATTTTATTGTACCCTTAAAACAAAACACTTGAAAAATTTTGGTTTTGAAAGATAATGTAAAATAATGTAAGTAATACAACGGCAAAATAAAGGAGTGTATAGAATGGTTTAGGCAATTATCCGAATTTGAATCATGGCTTAATAAGATTTTTTTAAAAAAAAAATTCTTAAAACAAAAAAAATCAAGATATGAAAGCTGCAAAGCCTAAAAAAATTAAAAAAAAAAAAAAACACAGCCCTAATTCAAACACTCCATCAAATGTTTTGCATCAATCACTAGGGATCCTAACGTAAGTTCTTTTCTTTTCTTTTCTGATTAACTGCGCATCCTAATGTATGTAACTTCGTAGATGTGGTATGTTATTATTATTTTGTTTAAACAATTTGAGTTCGTTTCATGAGTTGGCATGTCAAGACCCAACAACATGGGTCCCATCAAGATGGCATTCCCTTTTGGAATGAACCACCTAGATGTTCCTTGAAAGTGAGGGGCCTCTCCATGAAACTTTAAAAAGCCTATGGCGTCATCATGAAGGTACGCATCCATCATGGCTCTCGGGAATAACCCAGCCAAAATGGCTTGCATGGTCTGGCCAACATCAACGTTGCTTCACCATCGCATTTCCCACGAAAGCTCTCGACGCGAAACGACGTTATCCGATCATCATCCCAACGTGGAATATAATTAAAACGCCTCTCGCTTCCTTGCTGTCCGAAATCTGGTCCTTATAACTTTAAACTCATGTTTAACTATGCTTTCAAAGTCAAGACTGAAATCTAGACCATATTAAATGGCCTTGGGATTTGGAGACTTTCGTTCAATTTGAGGGTACAATTTTTGCTTATCACATCTGATTAGAAATGCAATGATTTGAGGAAGAAATACTCTGATTCATCGGATTATTTTACAAGTCAGGTGCTTAATGTTTGATACTAATGATTTGATGCTACTACTAACTTGACTATCCCAAGCTTTTGGGCCTCCAATGCTACTCTGACAGTAGTTCATAGGACGATTTCTATCTGCCCCTTTTGGGGTTTGTTAAGATAAATTTTAATAGCAGCGTTCGTGGTACCACTGATGAAGCAGGGTACGTTATTCGTCTGATAATGGAAGACTTCTGGCGGTCGGCGGAACCTTCCTTCATGACTGCTCTATTCTAAAGTTGAGCTCATAGCTGCATGGGCGGGCATTGTTAGAGCGACCCAGTAGATGCGGGCTCAGAGGATCCTCATTGGGAAAGATTCTACCATCGTCATCGATTGGATTCAGGGTGGAGTGGATCGCGAGGATGCTCATTCGTTGCTTTGCGATAGTTGGCAGCTATTGCAAGACTCGACGGTTACTATAGCCCACCATATTTATCGAAAAGTAAACTCTGAATGGCCTCCTATACTGCATAGTATTTTATTGATCGAACCTGACCTCAGAATGATAGGATTACATTTTTCTCGTTGTTTTTTTTTTTTTTTGACTTTTTGAATTGTTGTTGCATTAGAGTTGTCTGATTGTCTATCTATATTAAAAAAAAAAATCTAGACCGTCTTAAACTTGGCCTATCAAACCAGATGGATAATGGACCGTATTAACATCTAACAAAAGTTAGTTCAGGAAATGATGTCTGAGTTGGTTCAGAAAATTATGTCTGAGCCCTTAAATTTGGTTCCTACCGATCCAATCAAATCCCACCTACCGAGCAACCAGATTCAATCCAGTTCTAAATCTCCAAACCAAAGCAAATTTGGTTGGAACTACTACTGTTCATCCACTTGTTGCCCTTGAACATAACCGATCGAATAACGGCAATTGTTCTGCTCCGGCCAACTGCTGGTATCCAACAGTAAGTAATCTTTGACGCCGTCCTTGTGGTTGGATGACATCAATTTCCCCATTATTCAAACCTTTTGGTCGGACTCATCCATTTGATTAGGTGGCGACGGTTGAGCCGTGACGCGGATGGTACATGTACTTGCTCCCCCTTGGAGAAGACGATGGACCTTCTCGCCGGTCTCAGCGTATCAGAAGCTGGCACGAAGTCCTTTTCTTTAACAGGGAATGGCCAGGCATCAGTTGCCTGTCGACCACCCCTTTGCTGCTTCAGCTGTTTGCTGCTTCAATATACCCCTGATGGATTAAACTTCAAACTTCAAACATACTCTCCTTGAGATGGCCTCATATTTAAGCAAAGCTCATAGATACCCTCTCACTTCTAAGGAGGATTCTTTGTCTCCTGTGGACACCAAAAGCCAGGGTGTAATTTAGGTGGACCCTCACAAGTCACAAGTGTGGTCTTGTACACAAGTTTTTTTTTTTATATAATTTTTAAAATTATCATTTTGATGTACAAAAATTCCTTTTCTCATTTCTTCATTAAGAGGCATTAGCATATTATGATCACTTAATAGCAAAGTTATAGATAATAACTAAGGTTGCTATTCAAACTGGCTCTAAAATCTAAATGAAAGTAAAACCGTACAATTGCCTGAGGATCGATCCATTCTTTACTCAGTAGTTCAACCGTATAGAGAGATAGATAAATGGATAAAATATTTTTTTTAAAGTTAAAAGAAAATTAAATAAATATAGCGCAGGTCTATGTCCTTGTCCTTAAAAGATAGGGTTCTTGACTAAATACAAAGCCTTTAAATGAAGCGCTTGCATGCATGTGATCTTGTTAAAAGATCATTTAATGGTAAAGTTATGACTTTGCCGTAGTAGAGAGAGAGAACAAAATACTTCTACAGTTTCCTTTATGGACTGAGAGAAATTATAATACTGGCTGAAGCCCTCTCAACTTCAGCCCATCACAGTCAAAAAAAAAAAAAAAAATGATGCCAATTTAAAAAGCCTTGCTGCTGCATTGAGGTTGAGGAGCTGCATCTAATTACCACATGGTGCTTATGCATTCTTGTGTTAAAAATAAAAATAATTATTTACTTAATTTAGCATGCATGCATATATGGATCGCATGTCAATTATTGAAATCGATGCACGTAAGCCTACCCTGATGCACAAAGACTTTTTCAATGCTGATTATGGTAACTGAATTAAGAAGGGAGATTAAGAATGACAAGCCCATTAGCACATGGTGATGTGATCCCAAGTTATGCCATTATTCTCTCTATTATTCTTATCCTTTTGTTGTTAGGAATGGACGCAGGACAACATCAAAAAATTGTCAAAATTCCGGCATCATAGCATGTGATGTTTCAATGCAAAGCAACATGTAATGGATTGCTTCCCTCATCTATTAAAAGGGGATTGGTTGGGAGGTTAGTGTTCACATCATATCCAGCACACACCGCAATAATCCTCACTGTGTTAAACTTAAAGAATAAATGGAGATTAGCTGTACCGCCACCAAGAGCAAGTCTTCTTATTCCAATTGCTTTGCTTGCGTGCTTAATAAACAACATTAAATTACTATACTTTTTCCCCACAAAACCCCCCGTTCCGATGTTGATTTGAAAAGGAAAAGTGCGAGGAGGTCCCTCGTTGAGAAGACTTTGACATGCGGTGGTGCAAATGGGTTGATCATGAGTAGGCCTGAATGCACCTTGTATGATCTGATCAGGAACAAGCTTATACTCGAAATTCATAGAATTAAATCTGAGCAAACCAAGCCTATACACCAATCAGAATTAAAATTAGAAGGACAAAAAAAAAAAGGGTTCCATTATTGCATGCTTGGATATATTTAGCCAAATTGAAATAGGAAAGAAAAGGCTAGGCACTATATTTCATTTATCTTTTTTCAATTTTCTCCTATATTTTTCATTTTTTTTAATGCATGGAGGAGGAGGACATTCTCCTTTTCTATATATATATATATATATATAAGGATGTCGGGTTCAAAATACCATCATATATCAGTTGAATTTAGCTATACTTCTAGGTTTTCTTTCTTCAATTTATACAAATTTTAAAAATATTTTATTTTTTATTTTTAATAAGTTATTATTTGTAATTATGTGAATTTAAGAATGAAAAGAGCAATAATATATATATGAAACCTAGCTTTCATTATATTGTATTATATTATATCAATCTACGTGCACAAGTTAGATAAATATTGACATGTGTGTAAATATTGAAATATAACACTGCCTACTCTATGTTACTGTGCATTGAAAGGAATAAAAAAGAGACGGGTTGGCCTAGAGAGTAGTAACAATGGGGCTTTCAAGTTTACAATGATCCGGATCTTGAGTGGATTAATCAAATTTGGATCATAGAAATGTCACCTAGAAGCTCATTTAAAACAGGGGGCAAAAAAAAAAAAACACTCACTCTGCGTTCGATACTTTTTCTACTATTTAACCCAACGTATGGTTTAGAAACGATAAAACTGGAAGAGAAATAACTATGCCACTTGGAAGGCTCTCGTTAGAAATTATTTCTATTTCTATTTGATTATAATTTTTAAAATAATATTTTGACCTTAGAAGCTCGCAAACGGCAGCCTCTTCCATCCTCCACTTCATCCAAAAACAACGCCATTGCGGTGCGAAAAAGAAAGAAAAGAAAGAAAAGAAAAGAAAAAACGCTGAGACTTGAGAGATAAGGCATTGTTTGGGATCAGCAAGTGGCCAAATGTCCCATGCAGCGGTCCACAGGATGGCCATAGCCAGTCCAACGTAGAAACTCCACCGGCTTGTTGTCGACCGTCGCGCTCACGGGCTTATCTCACTTGCCGCCAGGAAAACTAAAGACTAGATTACAAATAATAATATGTCCCCATCGATGCCCCCCGACTCCCCACTCTTCCTCCCCCTCCAGCGCCACCGCCAGCTCCTCCTTCTTCTCTCCAAACCACATCCACACTTCCTCCAAATCGCTCCTCTCATTTGTCCCAACTCCGCCATGCGACCAAACCCTAACCCCAGCCCTAATCCTCACGCTTCCGCCATTGTATCCTAATCTCTCTCTCTCTCTCTTTCTCCATCGCTTCGCATGGACCGCTTCGACCTCCACCTCCGCTTCCAGCCCTCCCCTCCAATCTCCCTCCCCTCCCGCTCCTCTGAGGAAGAGTGCCCCATTTCGTCGCCGTTGATCGTGCCGGGGACAGGCGGCGGAGCGGGGGAGAGGGGAGGCGGAGGCGGAGAAGGTGCCGGCCATGGACACCAGTTTTCGATCGCGGCCGTGGTGGTGGCGGCGCTGAGGAAGTCGCTGGTGATGTGCAGCGTGGGCGCGGCGGCGGAGGACGGGGGCTGCCCCTCCTCGATGGAGATCGGCTGGCCCACCGACGTGCGCCACGTTACTCATGTGACCTTCGACCGCTTCGATGGCTTCCTCGGCTTGCCTGTGGAGTTCGAGCCCGAGGTTCCGAGAAAGGTGCCCAGCGCTAGGTCGGTCTCTAAAATCTCCAAGATTCTTCATTTTTTGAATTTTTCTAGCAAATTTATTAGCATCCGTTTCCAATCTCTCTCCTTTTCTTGCCTATGTGAACTTGTTAAAAGGTTTTTTTAAAAAATAAAAAAAAAGTGAATAGTGTTGGAATTGAGGTGAAATTTGTTTGCCTGCAAAGAAAGCTTTTTATTTCTCAGCAGTTTGTTTCTTGTAAACTTTGCCTTTCGGCTGATAATTTTAGGGCCGATTCCAACGAAACCAGTGCTAAGCTGAACTCTTGAATTGTAGGAGCTTCCATTATGAAATTACTGATTTTTTCCCCAAAAATTTTCTGAGCTTCTTTTGTTCTTTGTATAATCCATTTCTATCGGGGAAACTTCATCATTTTCTTTCTTTTCTTTCTTTCTTTCTTCGTCCTTTTTTTTTTTTTCTTTAAAGCCCTCTCCTTTACTTTTTCCACCACACACTTTTTGTGCTTCAAAAGCATTGAAATATATGGAAAATATCCTCTCCCCCTTCTTTGCAATGCAATCAAGTACAGGACGTGGAAATTTTATTTTGCTTGATAATTATTGGCCATCTCAATTGAACCCATGCATTCTTACGAATACCCTGATGATGCCATTTGTTGGGGCATTCTCATCTTCCACGTTTTCAAAATTCCTCCGTACCTCGGTGGCAGATATGGTTGGCGTTCGCAATGACATTTGGATCAATTCATCAGTACAGTTGCTTAGATCATTGGCTAAACTTGTCTTGTATATATAACTTTCCTTCATTAGAAAGAATAGCACTAGGATAATGAGAAGCAACTTACTTCAAGGGATCATTTAGCTGAACTCATTGAATGATGTAGTTGAGTTTTATACTAGAAATTTCAGGCAACAAATCTTACTAAATTTATATTACGAATGGAATATTATAGAGATGGTCAGATTGGTAGCTTATGTTTTGTAGATAACTGACTGTGCATTACTTATGTAAGCTAATTGATGTATTTGATTATTTTAGATTAATAATTATATAGATTTTGCACATGGAGGCATGACATGCTTGTCGAGTTATGTGTTGCATATCTGGCTGCATGCACCAATTAGATTATCCAGTATTCTCGTAAGTTGTAAGTTACTCCTTGTTTATCATAGTATTAGAGCCTGGATTGATGTTCACGAGTTCACATGTAGCCCTAGAGACTACTCTTTGGTCATTAACTCCGTTTTTGCTTCACTCTTTTATTGTTTCAACTATCGAATCAACATATCTGGACAAGTGGCACATTTTTTGGTGCAAACTGGTAGGCTATCAAATTGATTGGCCGTCGGTGTTGGAAAAGCTACATAAATCAACTTACTGTTGCGCTGTTGGGCATATTATCGTGAAGATCTTGAATCTACTCTCCACTCAGAAGTTGCTTTTCCAAGTCATTGTTTCATACCCTCTTTTATCACGAAGTTAACAGAAATTGACAGCTAGTATTTCTCTTTGTTCTGCCCCTAGCAGTTGTGAGAGCACAACAGGTTCCATTCTTTTGTTGATTAGATCTCCAATCTTCTTGTGGCCTCCTTGGAAACTGGGATCGAATCCTTTTCTGTCAATTCCTTGGCTCTGCTTGGTTCTAAACCAAATTGGTTTGGTTTGAAATGAAGTTAGGTCTCTTGCATCTTTGGTAGTAATATTCAGGAATCAGGATAGCACAGAACCAAAAGTTGCACAGCTAACTTTTCTTCATTTTTTTGATATATGCAGAGGTGAAGTTTTTCCTTATTTCTTGGGGAATTGGTTGGTAGGTTAGAATGATTTGCTATTCTAAAATATTTTTGTCATGCTTTACGCCCACACGTTTTCTCTAGAAAAATCATTTATATCGAGACTACACTAGAACCACTTATTTAACCTGTCTCTATAATTTCTGTGCTACAGATCTGAAACACTACTACTATGAATCATTTGGTTTCAGTGCTCTTGGCTGAAATAGATCCACTTTAGCTAGGACTGGACTGAAACCAACTATAATGTTTCGTGTTTTCAGCTAGTTTCAATCAGTTTTGATCCAGTTACAACTTACAACTATTTTTGGTGATCTTGGCCAGTCTAGGCTGAAATTGATCACAGATGGTTCATTTCATTATTTAGCGTTGTAATGTTATTTTACGATAATTTCTCCATCTCTTTAACTATATGTGGCTAATAAACTTTCATTCTGGGTAATTTACTAAAATCGTTTTAGTTCAACGAAGGTATGCTTCAACTTACTCTAGCATTTCTCATATATCTGAAAATACTAGCAGTTTTTTAGTAAAAATTTCAAGACCTACTCACCAGATATTATTTATGTAAAAGGAAACAGATGAATTCAATACATTTTATTTGCTAATCAAATGCAAATAATAGAAAATGAAGCAGAAAAGATGACAAACCATCACTTCCATGTATAATTGGTTTTGTTCATAGTTATCTTTTTAAGATTTCGAAAGCTAATATGTAACTAGTGGCTATTACTTCTTGGTTAATAAGTCTAGACTCCATGAAGAATTCTTGCACAATTAAACATTGAATTTGTGCAATTTCTGAGAACACTAGAAGCAATTGGGATTTTTTTAAAAAAGAAAAGACAGAAAGTTGACCTTTTTTTAGATGTAAGATACCTTTTTTGAGTTTTTGAGAGATATTCTGAGGAAAAAGAAGAAAAAAGGTCTATATGGAGTAGATCGAGCCCCCATGGGATTGAATTCATAAGAAAAAAGCTTGGATTTCGGAACTTTGAGCTCATATTTTGTAAACATTTAAAGATGCACTGTGATTGTCTCCAGAGATTATGCCATATTTGCTCCCAATCTAATTACTTTTGCCTTTTGTTTGACTGAAGTTACATAATCCAATCCATACTTTGCAAATCATGATTTTCCTATCTAAAAGATCCTGATGGACACATTGTTTTTGTCTTATCTTTGCAGTGTAAGCGTATTTGGAGTTTCTGCTAAATCTATGCAATGCTCTTATGACAAAAGAGGGAATAGCGTGCCAACAATTCTGCTTCTGATGCAAAGGCACCTGTATTCACAAGGAGGCCTTAGGGTAAGTTCTTTATTGTTGGGATTTGCTGACTGATGGTGCTATTATTTGTAAGATCTGTGGGAATTGATACTATTCCTTTTTTGTTTGAAGGTGGAAGGAATTTTTAGAATTAATGCCGAGAATAGTCAAGAAGTATATGTTAGAGATCAACTAAATAGAGGAATCGTGCCACATGGAATTGATTTACATTGTCTTGCTGGTCTGATAAAGGTGATCATTATCTTCCAAGCCTATGGTTGTAACTAAATCATTGGTTTCTTGGAGTGTTGCAGTTAGTCCATATTCTTTTTATCATATATTTGAAATAGTTTTATGCAATTCTCATTCTTTACATGGGCATAGATTTACCTCGAGCTCTTTGTATACCGGTTCCAGTCATGGCAATATCCATGTGTCCTTTCTCAAGTTTTATGATCCATTTTCTGGGAAATATTGATACAAACTTTATGATCCACTGTTACGTTATCGAGTTCTAGAATTTGGACAGTTCTGTGAGGTCTCTGAACTAGAAAATTTTGATAATATTATACCGGTCAAAGATCTGCAGTACCTATATTTTCATGAAATGCTGATTATTATATTCCAAGATCTTGGCATTTTGATATACTGTACCATGGCATTGTTGTCATCATCATTGCCATTGTCTTGTTTTCTAAGTTCTTGTGATGGCAATCAATGTGATACAAATTGCTGATGCACTTATATTGGTTACATAATAAGCGAAATATACTGGAAAAACATTTGATAATTCTGAAATAAATCATTCTGATTATCTTTCTTCCATGAAAAGAATAACTTTGCTATTATCATTTGTGACCAATTAAAACCTTCAGATCAAAGCCCTAAGCAGGTTAGTTTTACTTGGGTTCATGCGGTATTCATATTTAAGGTAAACAGAATGTAGTTCTTGATCCAAGCTGGCTAGGACAACATGATCGATCTTGGTTTGAACCAAATTATTAATTAAGTTTAGAATCATCTTTTATCCTTTTTGTCAGATTCTAATTATCCATTTGTTGAACTCATAAATTTGCATCTCTGTATATCTGGGTATAGAGATCATATCCATGTTAGCTTTTTTTTTTTTGGAATAATAGTTTTATAATTACTCTGTGGTTAGAGTCTAGCTTCCCGGATTTGTAAAGGATCCTTTTCTGCCCAGCTCCTCATTGTTTGTTTTCCTTATTTTACTTCACGTCTTGCAGTCTTTTTTTGTATTTTTATCGAGTCTTGCAAAGGGATAGACTGGCATTCTTTTCATAAATGAACTTCTCAAACTTTATGTATGCCAGATCTGTGTGAATTAGCTTTGCATTGTGATAGTGTTGTTCTTGCCTATAGGAATCATTATAAGAAACATGGCCCCTTGGTGAAGAATGCTTTTGTGGCTATGGGTGCAGTGCAAAGGCAAAAAAACTGTGATTATAACAAATCTGGTCACTTCCATGATGTGTTACATGAAACATAAACGCATGATACATGACTAGTGAGAGCAGACCTATCCACCATTTGCATAGTGAACAATAATGATGAGAATTGAAAAGGTCCATGACATGTGATATGATTAGGTTGCCAAAATTGAGACTTAACTGAAAATGGACAGGATAAATCCTGAATTTTGGATCTACTGATTGTCTGCCAGAAATCTTGGCCCATTTTCTGTTATGGATCAAAATAAAAAGAGACTAGACCAGACCTTGTCTGACCCACTATTACTATAGAACAAATAAAAAAACTGGTCAAGAATATTTGGTTTTGACCTAGCTAAATGAAACCCAAACTGAACAGTAGCACAAATTACCAATTTCAACCGTGATTGAGTGTGGTATGCCTTTTATGCAAATGAATTTGGTCTAGAGCTTGATTAACTTTGATTGGATTTCTTTGCAGCCTGACATAGGAATGCTTAAGCATATTTTCGTTGGCTTTTATCATGTCTCCATAGAGTGATTCATGCTTTGCTGAGTTGATGTAATTGAGCTTCAGCGTCATGGTCATCAGCCTGATTTTCTAGATGACTTATCACAGGAAACACTAGTTGATTCTTGAATTGTGCATCCAAATGAACTCATATGAGGCACCACTCTAGAGACACCAGCTTATTGGGTGCTATCATTAATCTTATTTGCCCTGAATTGTAGGAAGGGTGCCCAAGAACTTGTCATTTATTCATTTTAATGACTTTATCTGTTGTTTTGTACTATCTATATAGCAATATACAGTTATATTCCTGCTGAACAGGTGATTTCATATGTTAAATTCTGCTGCAATGCTACCATCTTTCGGTCTGTCAAACAACCATGAAATTTAGTAGTGGGAAATAAGGAACAAAGTAGATATTCGGAGAGGTAAGCTGAAGGATGAAGGGCCGACTATATTTTCGTTTAATCTGAAAAACCACAAATACAAAACTCGATACTTCAGGGAAAAGAGAAATCAGAAATATCTTGAGATTAGGTATCTGAACAATGTGCAAGAAAAATAGTGTGAGAACACACCAAAATTACTCTATATCTGAGTTTCAAGAGTTTTCGATTTAAAATCTATCATCTGCATGTCTATTCCTATAATTATTTCCTGAACTGATAGAAGTTTTCTTAATGCTGTTGTAGGCATGGTTTCGGGAACTCCCCACTGGGGTGCTTGATTCATTGACTCCAGATCAGGTGATGCATTGCAACACAGAAGAAGAGTGCTCTGAACTTGCAAGGATGCTTCCACCAACAGAAACAGCATTGCTTGACTGGGCGATCAATCTGATGGCTGATGTTGTGGAGCATGAACATTACAACAAGATGAATGCTCGTAATATTGCTATGGTTTTTGCACCTAACATGACTCAGGTTACTAGAAAAATTAGATTTTAAGCAGTCAAGTTATTCTCCATAGAAATCAACTTGAATATAAATTAGAAATCAACTTGAATATAAATTCACTGTTGTGAGATCTCTATCTTTCAGATGGCCGATCCCTTAACTGCATTGATCCATGCAGTTCAAGTAATGAACTTCCTTAAGACATTGATCATAAAGGCACTACGAGAAAGAGAGGAGGCATCTGCAGCAACCAGAGCTTTCCATCCCTGTTCTGAGTCTCCAAGTGACAAGGATGAGCCCAATTCAACGAAACCAGCTGAAAAATGTAGCGTCGGATCTAATGAGCAGGCTATGAGCATGTGTTCTAATGAGCAGGCAACGAGCATGTGTCTTTTTGACAGACCTGCCTTTGGCGAACTCTTGTTCAGTGCAGAACACAATGCGGATAGTGATGCTGAAGAGAGATTTCCGAGCTTCGAGAAGAAGAGTGAAATTAATGAGGACTGTGAGTTCATTTCTGGAAAAAGTTCGCCCGTTAGTTGTGATTTAGATGTAATAGAAAATGGATCTAAAGGTGGACAAGTTAGTGGGGATGTAGAAAGCTTGTTGGATAGATTAACTTTTAGGAAAGGAGTGAGGAAGCTTTGCAGGCACCCTGTGCTTCAATTAAGCAGGACCAGCAAGAAATCAGGACAGTTTGGCATTGTTAATTCTAGGGAAGAAAGAAGTGAAGCTTGGGCATGAGGTGTATCATATGGTGGAAACATGTTTCAGTAGTCTTACTTGGGCTTTAGTTATGATCATCGGATGTTTGCGGTTAGTAGCAGGAATTCAAAATTTTAGTGGGCTGTTGTTTATAATGCAGCTAGGGGAGTATAAAATAGAATAATGTCTACGCATACTTGGGAGTACCCTAGAGGTGTTCACAATTTGTGGTTATTTTTTCTCTGCCTTTAGATATATGTTGTCTTTGAAGTTGTCAGATAGAAATTGTACCTATAGATGCTCCTTGTTGATTGATTGTATCAGGATGAATGACTATTAAAAGCTTATGCAGACTTGGTCAACTGATTTGGTTAGCAGATTGTGACACAATGAGTTCTAAACATATATGCCCACTATTGGTTATCTGGAAGACTGACTCGCTGCCTTTGATTGGCTAACTTGCTTCACCTTCCATCCGGCAGTTGAAATGGCTGCATTCCACATTGAGCTGGCTTCATGCTTGGTATGGCTTATACATTCATAGTGCAAATTATGCCCCCCTCCCCCTCTTTTTCCTTCAAAAATAAAGTAAAACAATGAGAACTCTATAGCCTTTTTAAAGTTTTACATGGCAAATGCCTCAAGATGGAGCTTCTGAAAGGAATGCCTTAATTTGTTAGTGCCCTCCTCACTTGCGAAGCATTTAAAGGCTTCGAAATTTTTTCCTAAATTGAATGCTTGGCTTCCTTTTAAGTGTCATAATTTCTGCATGATATGAAGGGAATTTTTGAGGTGGGGATAAAAGTATAGGTGGTGGCCGTCTTTCACGGTAACCTCATTTAAATCCGTTCGAAAGATCATTATCCTCTTATTTGGGATGGCTTTAAGCGATGCTCACACGGATGCTCAAAAATAAGCTAAATGAAGTTGACCCAAGTAGCCAGCATCTGGCTTATCCCAACAGGGGCTGTAGAGTCCGTGAGAATTGGACTTTCCATGCGTGATTTGGGGAGGAGTTTATCACTTTATCCTCCCCTAAACAGCCGCGCATGGATTTGGCGATGGAATTAGGGAGGAGTTTTTCCTTTCCTTATTCATTTCGGCTTATAATATATATATATATATAAGAGGGGATGGGGGCTTAGGGTTGTTTCATAAGGCCGGAAAAAAAAAAAGAGAGAGAGAAAAGAAGAGAGAGAGGAGAGAAAAAAAAAAGAAAAGAAAAGAGAAAAGTAGGGAAGCAAAGTCTGCTATCGTCAGGATTTCGTTGGACGCTCGAAAAGAAAGGTAAGTTCTTAGCAAATCATTGAAGATGGAAAGAAATTATGCATAGGTTATGAACGCGGTGAGGAGATTATAAAATATATTTTTTTTTAAAAAAAAAGAGGAGAAGGGTGAGTGCTTGGATTGCGGCACAGATCCAATGATGGCTCTAGAAGAAAAATTAATTTTTATTTTATTTTATTTTTATTAAAGTTTATTTTTGTTAATTAAATAAAATATATGAATTAGGTCAATTGAAGAGGACAACCAACGTGGCCGGAAGGAGTTAAATTCGAGTCCTCAATAAGGGGATTCTTACGGGCTATTGAGCTTATTATATATGTTGAAATTTTTTTTACAAGTTGAGGTGATTAATTTGATAGGATGGGATGGAGGGACGCTGCATTTATTGAAATTAGTTAGATAGATATAAATTTTATTTTAATAAATTTTTCTAAAGATTGTAGGAAAAACAATGAACTTATGTTTATGACATCATAGGATGGTTACCCAGTTTACTTTTAAATTGTGATAATTTCTATTTCTTTAAATGATAAAACTTTTATGAAATATAGTGTGGATTGATATTATCAGGCCTTGCATGGTCTCTAGGGCTTGCCTTAGGGTTCATGCAGTTGTGTCACATAGCCGAATCAGATGGTGGATTTGGGGCGTGACAGAAGTGGTATCAGAGCTTAGGTTTATGATCATTAGGGATGAAAAAAAAATGATGATAGAAGTGGTATCAGAGCTTAGGTTTATGATCATTAGGGATAAAAAAAATGGTGACCGAAGTGGTATTGAAAATATGGTTTAGGATTTTGGGATTTAGGATCGAAGTGAGAGTGAGTGGAAAAAATTTTAAATTTTATTTGAATTAAAAGTTTTGAAAAAATTAATTTATTATATGTTAGCTAATAACTATTAAAAAATAAAAATGGAATGGTAGAACTCAAGAATGTGGTAAAAACTAATTTGAAGTCGAGACATGGTAACTAACGAGGTGTCTTGTAGAGACTAGTAAAAATGTATGTCAATATATATACTTCTTAAGAAACTCAATTTCCATTTGGTACAAAGATCATATTGATTCTTGATGTTAGATACATCATTTGGGTACTTAGGAATTGAAGTCAGAAGTAAAACAAGCATCCCTAACTCTTTGATGTATTTGGTAAGAAAAATTTCGAGAACGAAATTTATTTTAAGGGGGGGGGGGGGGGAATGTAGAGTCCGTGAAAATTGGACTTTCCTAACTACCCATGCATGATTTGGGGAGGAGTTTATCCTCCCCTAAACAGCCGTGCATGGATTTGGAGGTGGAATTAGGGAGGAGTTTTTCCTTTTCTTATTCGTTTCAGCCTATAAAAAAATATATAAGAGGGGTGGGGCTTAGGGTTGTTTTATAAAGCCGCCAAAAAGAGAGAGAGAGAGAGAGAGAGGGAGAGAGAGAAAGAAGAAGAAGAGAGAAAAGTAGGGAAGCAAAGCCCTCCATCATCAGGATAAGGAAAGAGAGGTAAGTTCTTAGCAAATCATTAAAGATGGAAAGAAATATGAACGCGATGAGGAGATTATAAAATATTTTTTTTTAAAAAAAAGGGAGAGGAGAAGGGTGAGTGCTTGGATTGCGGCACAGACCCAATGATGGCTCTAGAAGAAAAATTAATTTTTATTTTATTTTATTTTTATTAAAGTTTATTTTTGTTAATTAAATTAAATATATGAATTGCTTCAGTTGAAGAGCACAACCAACGTGGCAGGGAGGAGTTAAATTCGAGTCCTCAATGAGGGGATTCTTACGGGGCTATTGAGCTCATTATATCTGTTGAAATTTTTTTTAAAGGTTGAGGTGATTAATTTGATAGGATGGGATGGAGCGACGTTGTAGTTATTGAAATTAGTTAGATAGATATAAATTCTATTTTAATAAATTTTTGTAAAGATTGTATGAAAAACAATGAACTTATGTTTATGACACTAGTGGATGTTTACCCGGTTTACTTTTAAATTGTGATAATTTCTATTTCTTTAAATGATAAAACTTTTGTGGAATATAGTGTGGATTGATATTATGAGGCCTTGCATTGTCTCTAGGGCTTTCCTTAGGGTTTATGCGGCCATGTCACGTGGCCGAATCAGATGGTGGATTTAGGGTATGACAGGGGTTGCTGACCCTCCACTCAAAATTGCACAAGAGCCGGTAGTCATTTTTTAAATCGGTGTTTTTTGGCACTAGTTTTAGAAGAAGGGGTGAGAAATAATTTTTTTTGTAAAAATAATGTTAAAGTAAAAAAATATCATTTCAAATAGTATTGTTTACTTCCACTTCATTCCTTCCTGCTTCGCTCCGTCAGCATCTTGGTGAGGTTGCTGATACCGTAGACCTTTTGCACCAGGCCGAATTCCTTCATTCTCTTGGCCGAGAAGTAGGGGGCCAACTCACAGTTCTCGGAGCACTTCTTCCTCTGGTGCTTGCACGACACGCACGCTTGGTGGCCACCCTGGTTTATGCTGGCGACAACGATTGAGACCGAGAGAGAAGGCAGAGATTGGGGTAGACGGGGGCCGTTTCCTTGCATCCTATAAGTCTAAATCGTCATTTCAAGTGACGATTTTTCATCGAAATCAAGCCCAATATGAGGTCCGCTGAAAACACCAGAACATCAGAAATCGTCACTCGATTTCAATTACCAAAAATTATCGCTTCAAATAGCAATTTCAACTCGTTCCACCTCGCTGATGGAGCGAAGCGAGAAGAGATGCTGCTGACAAAACAAAGCGGAAAGAAATGAGATGAAAATAAAAAATATTATTTAAAATATTATTTTTTTTATTTTAATATTATTTTTATAAAAAATTATTTTTTTATTCTTTTATTCTAAAATCGGTGCCAAAACGCATCGGTTAAAAAAAAAGAAAAAGAAAGTAAGGGTACTTGTGGCAGCCTTAATACGATAAAAAGGGGCGTATAATTGCCGGCCTTTCCACCGGGACCAGTAATGCATCCACTCCCGGACGTTCAGAACCTTGTGCCTGCCATGGTGCTGTTTATGATGTGGTACCTTCTGGTCAATCACCACTTTTGAATGCCTCTCGTCGAATCACCACTGTACTACGCCAGAGGGTCCACCATAACCAGTCCATGAAGGTGATGCTGATCCATAGGGAAGTCTCTAGCAATCTCAGAAAGCTTTCTTCGTTTTATTAGAAAAAGTAACACGCCTTTATGATAGATCCAATGGACTAGTCTTTGGCCAGTCCCAAGCATCTGGCTTCAGTGGCCGTCAATCGTTTCGAGTATCTGGCTTCAGTGGCCGTCAATCGTTTCGAGTACAATATGTGACAGCGTCTTTCTCTATGACATAATATTAGGCAATTCTGAACATAATTAATTCTTGCCACCCTGGCCTCCGAGATATATGGTTGCCGATAAAAATCCACCAGTTTCATAATAAGCAGTGTAATTGGGTCCTATATATGGAACACTTACTTAGAAGAGGAATACCATAAAATGTTTGATAGCTAGGAGATTAAACCAATGACTCCTTAATTTTAAGCGAACTCTTAATTGACTTACAATCACCCTGCCACTACAGCAACATTCGATTTTATTAAAATTAAATGTATGTTAATTAATATACTTAATCAAAGCTTACTCACATTATAAAATATGCTCATTTCAAATCTATTATGATATTCATATTCAAATCAACTAAGATTCTTTACCCGTGATTCACAAGGTTCGATCTTAAATGGTTATATTAAATGCAGGGAAGCCAAAGTAGCTACTTTGAATTGCTTTTCGTCCGATCTAGTTTTCTTCTGACGTATGACTCGCTCATTATTAAACTTCTAAAATGTCATCAGTCTTGGTGTTTCTTGGTGTTTTTCAATATGGTTCGATCTCCACAGATTTCATGTGTAACTCCTATATAACATTAATTATAATGGATCTTCTCTAGCAGCTACGATCTAATTAAATTAATCCTACATAAAATGTTTTTTAGATATAATCATGAAATTCTTTTCTTGGGTATATGAATATGAGCTTAATTATATATGCGACCCCATGATATGACCGTTCTGCAATGCATCGATCGAGCAATTAATTAACGTTTCCTTGATCATAATATCAAACTCTACTGATCATGCCTGATCTCATTTCCCCTGGGAGAGTTCCAAGCCGAAGACCCAGCTGCAAGCCCCTGAATTCCGCCACCCCTGTAGCACTAGAGCCACGTCGAAGGCCTTTTGCTTGCCGGCCATTACTCTAGCAGCTGGGGACAAAACCCAACCAGAGCACCGTAAGATTAACCACGTACGTACGTCCAAAAGGATCGATATAGACCGCACCGAAGACGATAATCCAAAGCACTAAAGAACGAAAGAATTTTATTTATTTATAGCTTTTCGCTTTGGTTTGAAGCGGCGTCATCGCCTTCCCGGAGGCTTCTTCGATCCACAGCCGTACTTTTCCGGAAGCAAGCAAGCGCATGCATGGTGGAAACAAGGTGTGTGCGTGAGAGAGAGAGAGAGAGAGAGAGAGAGAGAGAGCCGCAGTTAACAACCACGGTCCTACGTTGCCACGGCCACCGAGGCGCCCGTGCCGGAACCACTCGTCCACGCCGGCGAGGAAGCCCTCACGAAGGATCGCCGCTCCTCCTCCACCTCGATCCAGGTCGTACCACGAAAGCTAATTAAAGGGCGTTTATCCACGTAAGAGAATAAATAATTGGTTGATAAATCCCCCACTATTTCTTGCAACATCGCGCCTTTCGAAAGGGAGGTTTACAAATCTCGTGACTAATGTTTCTAAATCTGGCAGTTGGATTAAGCTTAATGTCGTATCGTGAACTTTTTTTTTTTTTTTATCAACCAAAATTGGAAATCAGTGAGCCAATTGGTGCGGACGCTCACGTCCCCCACTGCCTGTCGGTGGTCAGCAGAAGAGAAGCAGCTAAAGTTTTACGGTCCAAAAACGAGGACCTGCTGCTCGCTCGCTCTCTTTCTCCGCCAGCGTTATAATTCATTCCACTTCTATGCCCTTCCCATTCCCCAGCGTTATTACTCTCTCTGCACCCCCGCAGTGAAGCTGACAAGATAATGGAAGAACTCATCTCCCACTCCTCCTCCTCCTCCTCCACCTCCTCCGACGCCTTTGTTCTCCTCCTCCTCCACCCCCGCCACGTGTGCTCCCCCGAGCCTCCAGTATCTCCTCCACTCCCGCCCGGAGTGGTGGGCCTACGCCATCCTCTGGCGACCGTCTGCCGCCGAGGATGGCCCCGCCGTCCTCTCGTGGGGAGAAGGCCACTTCCGCGGCGCTCGGGACGCCGACTTGCCGGGGAAGACGGAGAGAGATATTGCACCCATCGGCAGCGCTGCGGACGGGTGCGGCGTCACCGACATGGAGTGGTTCTATGTCTTGTCGCTGACCCGGTCGTTTGCGGTGGCCGGGGACCCGGCCACCGTCCCCACCAGTGCCTTCGGGTCGCTGTCTCCCGTCTGGTTAGCGGGGGCCCCAGCGTTGCAGTCTTGCGGGTGCGAGCGAGCCCGGGAGGCCCAGCTCCATGGCGTCGAGACGATGGTCTGCGTCCCGGTCGGCGGGGGAATCCTCGAGCTCGGCTCCGCGGAGCTGATCCCCGAGGACTGGGCCCTCGTGGAGCAGGCCAGGACCTTCCTGGCTGCCGCCACGGACGTCGCCGTGGCCACCCCCGCTGCGAGGCCCCCGCTGCAGCCGGGAAGGGACGGGCCGTCGTCCTGGCTCGACTCCGAGCACTCCGACGCTGAGGAAGGAACGATAGTGGGCCGACGGCGGGGAAAGAAGCGTGGGAGGCGGCCGGGGACTGGTAAGGAGGTGGCAGTGAATCACGTGGAAGCCGAGCGCCAGCGGAGGGAGAAGCTGAACCACCGGTTCTACGCGCTGCGATCGGTGGTGCCGAACGTGTCAAGGATGGACAAGGCATCCCTGCTGGCCGATGCGGTGACCTACATCAAGGAGCTGAGGGCGAGGGTGGAGGAGCTGGAGGCCGAGGCGGCCAGGAAGGCAAAGAAACAACCCGAAGTTGGAGATCAGGTGGGTAGCAGCCATGGAACTAGCAATGGCCGTGCGGTGTCGTCGGAGATGGGGGAGGGAGGAGAGAAGGTGGTGCAGCTGGAGGTGGTGGATGTAGGGACGGAGGAGGCGATGCTGAGAGTGCAGACGGAGAACGTGAAGCACCCGCCGGCAAAGTTGATGGGGGCGCTGCGGGACCTGGAGGTGGGGCTTCACCATGCGACCATGGCCAGCCTCAAGGGAGTCATGGTCCAAGACGCGGTGGTGAGGGTGCCTCAGGGCCTCAGGGGTGGGGAAGTCCTCAAGGCTGCCCTTCTTGCAAAGCTGGAGAAGGATTGAGCTAGCTAGCTTCGTTGCAGTTGGCATGGCCTTCTTTTTCTTTTTCTGTACATGTTCTATCCAGTGCACAAAGAAATCGAATTAATCCTGCCTGCCATTTACCCCGGCCCGATCTGAACAAAAATCTATTCGAAAATGGTTTCGATGTGACGCTTTGGCGCCATTCGTTTGGCGCATGTAATGTAATCCCCCCCTCCCCAATGGTCATGGGCTCATGGAATCCAACGAAGGCTCAGGTTGATTTTTTTCACGCAAGTTCTCTAGACTTTGAGCTTAGATTCGGTCCGGTCAATTCGCGGTCGAGATAGTCCATATATTGCGCCGTCGATTGTGTTGTCAATTGACCAACAACCACCAGACCAGCAGACCACCACCACAACGTTATTTTTACGAAATTAAGTTTTATTATGCTTGTTAAAAGATTAATGCTCGTGCTATAAAATATGCTCATTTGGAATATACTTTAATATTTAATATTTGAATATTTTTTAATAAAAAATTAATCCTTTTCTCTTTGACAAAAATGATAACAAGATATTTTTTAAATTATTCATTATGATATTTTTCATAATTTTTGATTTAAAATATCTAAAAGTATTAACAACTTCAGCACATTCTTATATTTGTATATAGATTTTTTTTTCCTTATAAGTTCTTTAAACTACAAATAATTTTAGCAATAGTAATATTTCATATAGAAATTTTTAATTGTTTATGTTATATATTATTTAAATAAATTCTAATTTCTAAAATAATTTTAATATACAATCTTTTTGGATTAGTAAATAATGTTCTTGACCAAATCAGTAGGAAAATTTTAAAAAAATATTTATTACTTATTATAAAACTTGAGTTACATACTAATATCTAATAGTTTATCACAAATGTGATGTAAAGAAATATTTTTATTGTTTAAAAAATAAAGTAATGTCATAAATTTTGTAGCTTTTGATAATTTATGATAAATGTAAGGTAAAATGTTATTTTTTGATGTTTTTAAAATTATTACTTAATAAAATCATGGAGTCTATAATTGATGGTCTATTTTTTGTTTTAAAATCTGAACGGATTGATACATGAAAATATTCGTTTGAGAGATATTAGATGGATGCTAAATATTTTATTTCAAAGAATTTCAATGATTTGCATCTCTATTCGGTTAACTATGATAATAGGATATGAGACATATTCTTATTATTTTACTCTTGTATTAAATACGAACCATTATTCCTGTTCTTTGGTTCTTATGTTTTTTAATCGAAGAACAATGAAATTTATAAATAATCATATATTTTTATAAAGATAATAGAACATGTCCCATTATCTTTGTTGTAATACTCTTCTACCTTCTTATTGCTGTGAAATAGAGATATTTATAAATAATTATATAATTTATATAAATATAATAGAATATAAATCATTAGTCTTATTCTTATGAAGAATAAGAATATTTATAAATAACCATATATTTATATAAAGATAATAGAATATAAGCTATTATTCTTATTCTTTTATTCATTTACTTTCTACTTAAAAAAATAGAGGTACTTATATATAACCAAATATTTTATATAAAGATAATAAGGTATAAGATATTATTCTTTTTTTAAATTTCTATATTGATGCTTTTATCTTGATAAAACCTGCCAAAATTTGCAGCTACTAATTTATCCTCAATGGCTACCATCATATTAAATCATTACTATCCATCAAGATGGTAAAACCTTCGGAATCGATCCAGATAGTTCTCTTCTCCATTCCTAAATTCTGGATATATTCCTTTGTCATTTCTTCTTCTACTTAAGATGGATTTTTTGATCTATCGCTTTTAAATTATTTCAAGGAGTAGTTTTATACTCAAGTGCAAAGAAATTATGCTCCAACTCCTTCTAAAAATATGACGAATTAGGATGGTGCCAAAAAGGCTTTCCTTTGATCTTCTATTATTCTTCCATGAATAAGCCATAACTTTTCTGGATCTATTAGATAAATATCTTTTCATATCGATTTATTCATATCTTAAAGCATAAGACATAATATTCAAGGTTTAACCATGCAAAAAGACATTTAGCATGCATTCACTCAAAAAAACCTAACATGAAACCTTTTAACTCTTCTTAATTTTCTATCTTACACACATGTGTATGTATATATATATATATATATATATATATATATATATATATACATATATGCATACAGACATGCATGTGCATGTGTATACATATTTAATAAAAAATTTTATATACTTAATTTATGCATCGATATTGAAACTACATATAAATTATTTGTACGATGTATCCATCACATCTGCTCTTTTATGAGAGAGGTAAGATGATCATTTTTAGGAATTCGATCGAGGAAGAACTGGAATTAAAATTTTTTGCTTTCTTTGTCTCTCTGTTCATAGAAAATTTGATATATATTACTGTTGATGCTAAATCACCGTCCCCGAGCGTCCGATCGCCTCCTCCAGTGGGCATGGGATCC
The DNA here is from genome assembly GCA_900491605.1 of Calamus simplicifolius. Classification (NCBI taxonomy): domain Eukaryota; kingdom Viridiplantae; phylum Streptophyta; class Magnoliopsida; order Arecales; family Arecaceae; genus Calamus; species Calamus simplicifolius. The sequence continues at coordinate 1,534,910 of UESW01003860.1, forward strand.
TCCAACGAGCTCCTTGCGCCTGCGGGCCTGCAAACAAGTCCCGAAGGCCGAAGATTCTAACGGAGACCCTCCGACACTTAAGTCAGTGCTCTGGGCAATAGCCGTGAGCTTGAGGAAGCTCAAAAGAGAGAAGAAGAGAGAGGCTTAGAGTCGTGCTCTCTGTGGGCAAGAATTAGTGTTAAGAGTGTAGTGCGTTCTCAGTTCTTAGAGTTCTTAGTGTTACCTGGTTGGGGTCCCTCTTATCCTTTTTATAGATGCCCGGAGTCCGTGGGCTTGGGACGTGATCACTTGTCAGAGCATTAATTGATGGCAGCACAATGGAGCTTACCTCCATGTGACGTGTCAAGCTGCAAGCCATGTCGGGTCAGAGTAGGTGGCTGCAGGGCATGGCCAATCATTACGGCGCTTGTCAGATGTGTCCCCTACGTCACCTTTTTGGTTGTCCTGTGCAGATAGCGATGGGTGATAAAGTTAGTCATGTGGGTCCCAAGGTACAGCCGTTGAGGAGAAGATGATGTTGAGTTGAAGCCAACTGTCCCTCAGCATTGATTATAGAGTGCTTGCGTGACACTGTTCATACCCGATGAGCTTTAGAAAAGGTCGAGGATGAATACTTACATGACACTGTTCACTACCGAGGCCGAGCGCTATTCATGCCGAGGGGAAGAAGCCGAGCACGTCTGAAGAAGGAACCATAAATGCCTTAATTTATGGAAGAAATAAGGCATTAAATGTCTTAAAGCGGGTGATGCACGTGGCCTTTATGAGGCCATAAATGCCTTTATACGAATGAATAAGGTAATAAATGTCTTAGAGTAATGAATGCACGTGGCCTTAAATGCCTTTGTGCGATAGGCGAAGAAGGGTGGGTTGAGACTTGAGGCCGAGACCGAGAGGGGGTCTCAAGATCGAAGGTGGAACATGTTCAAGGCCGATGGGGCCATCATGGCAGCCATAAATGCCCTCCAAGTCATTATGCCCTCCAAGTCATTATGATCGAGACCGAGAGGGGTCTCGAGGTGCAAAGTGGAATATGTCCGAGGCCGATGGGGCCATCATGGTAGCCATAAATGCCCTCCAAGTCATTATGACCGAGACCGAGAGGCCGAAACCGAGGGGGGTCTCGAGGTCGAAGGTGGAACATATCCGAGGCCGATGGGGCCATCATGGTAGCCATAAATGCCCTCCAAGTCATTATGACCGTACCATTAAATGCCTGTTGTAGTTGGGAGGATGGATGTTGGGAGCTGAAGCCGAAGGGGCTTCGTAAGTTTCCTTCCGTCATGGTTCTCTAACGGCTCGGATCAACCACATCAGATGTGATGGGGCACGGAAAAAAATTGGTGGAATGAGGGGATGGTGATGTATTCTAAGTAATTACCACCCTTAATGAACATTTGAGCCCAAGCTATGGCTGAATTCATGCATGGGAGAAATGAAGAACATCAAACCGAAAGCAGAAATCTAAACACCCTTGTGCAAGCTTCTTTCAAAGAAATAAAAAGATTAGGATCTAAAGGTATGAAAACCTTCAAACTAAGTTAAGCCACCTTTAAAACTTCAGATCTAAAGGACCAAGAGGTTTTTTTTTTCCAACAATGAAGTAAGATCTTAAAGTGGAAGGGATGCACTCAACACTTAAAGAATTGAGGGTTGGTTGACAAGATATACACCCCTTACTTAAGAACTCACCTTGGCACTTGATCCTTGACATGGAGCCATCATCCTCAACTCTAACATCCTCAAGAGAACCTGCAAGTGATCAGAAGTAAGACCGTGGAGGCAAAGGAATTGAAGGAAATAAAAAAATTGAACAAGGAAAGGAAGGCTTTGAAATATTTTGCTGAGACTTGGGTAGCACTTGTCCTTCTTCCTGAAACTATTATGGAACCTTGGTAGAATGGTTTAGAGTAGCAAATTGGGCCTCTCACCCTCTCCCTCAAGGAGTGACCTAGATCTAAGACTAGGGAAACATGAGCCTCAACTCAAACTAAGAGCATCTCGCCCTCTTCATACTCAAAGATAAACAAGGCACTTGGCAAAAGAAATCAAATAAACTTGATTTTATTTCTCAAACTTCATATCTACAAGATGGAAAGCTTGGCCTATTTATAGGCCAAAGGACTTCCAGAAATTTCAGCCCAAAAAACTAAAAGATCATAACAATCTAAGGATTAGTTATGATATAGCTAACTAATTACAATCAATCCCTAACAAATTTGGTTGCACAAGCTTCCATGTGGCACCTCCTTAGTTTGCCATGTGTCATTATTAGATACCTCCATGTGTCCTCCAAGATTTGACTTCTAAGTTGCCATGTGTCATCATCAGATACTTCCATGTGTCCTCCAAGATTTGACTTCCAAAGAAGACTTGATGTCTTGATAGCAGTTGTTGGAAGATTATTGAAAAAGTATATGCCCCAATCCTTTTGATTTTGATGATTACCAAAAGCCATGAGTATGTAAAAGATGTGATATGAGTTTATTTACATGTGCAATGAATTTATTTTGAACAATCAATGAGAATGTTAAAGTTTGACATTAATCATTTTGAAAGTAACTTTAAGCTCAATGTTTAAGCTTTCAAAAAGAAATTTTATAATTCATAGATTAATCAATGAGTTTTTGGAATACTTCTTGAATTAATTCTTAATGTCAATTTTATTGAATTCAAGTCAAAACAATGATTTAAAATGAATCTGGAACGATTTTAAAGTCAATCAGAAAACTTTCTGATTTTTGATACGTTCCGGAGCCGACTCTTGAGTTTCAGAGTCGACTCCCCTCAGAGAACAGAAATGTCTATCTGTCTCGAGTCGACCCACGTAATTTCACGAGTCGACCCCCGATTTGTCGAGCCGACTCCATGACTGTGCGAGTCGACTCCGCTCAGACACCAGAGGTGTTTTTCTGAGCACTTCGCGAGTCGACCCCAACTTTTCATGAGTCGACCCCCGACTTTCAGGAGTCGACACTTTACTTTTGGTGAGTCGACCCCATGACTTTCTAAACATTTCTATTTTTAGTATCACGAGCTCGAGCCGACTCGGGAAAAGCATGAGTCGACTCCAGCAAATCTGGGCGAGATTTTTACGGATGCCAACTCAGCTCCAACGGTAAGATTTTTGATTAACGGCTATTTTTCTTTGTCTCTAACGGCTATATTCTTGCAGAATCTATAAATAGAGAAGCCATTTTCAAATCAAAAGAGACGAATAGAGAGATATTTATTTCAAAGAAAAAGAAGAGAAAAATCGGAAAAACAGAGCTTCAGTTGAAAAAATCCGTGATTCAAAATAGAGTGAAAGAAAGAGTGTGAAATCAAAGGAAGTTCCTTCTGTGTTCAAGCTCAAATCCAAGGAAGCTTCAGAAGAAAATCCAAGTGCTATTCAAGAGCATCTCAAGAGATTTCAACACTCAAAGAAAAGAGGAAAAGCCCAAATCAACTCCAACACATATTCCGTGAAGAATCCAAGCTGAGGCCTGGTTCTACACTTCAAAGGAGTTGAAGAAAAGAAGAAAAGCTCAAAGCCAACCAACTGCAAATCAGGCTTATCTAAACTCTATTCTTACATTTGTTTATCTGCTCATTAAGGAGCCTTGTAACTAAACAAACAATATTTCTATTCTTTGTGTCTAGCTCAATCTGGGGGATTGAACTAGAGGAGGTAGTCTTACCTCAGTTCAAGCTTGGTTAAGCTTGGGTTAAGGGTTTTTGTGCTGGTGAGCCCTTGAAAACCAGCTGGGTTCGTTGTGCGCCCGGGAAAACAACAAGTTTGAGTTGTGAGCTTGTAAAACAACTCTGCTGTAATCTAGGGTGATTATAGTGTGGACCCAAGTGAATCTTGGGAGTGGACGTAGGTGTTGGATACACCGAACCACTATAAAATCTTTTGTGTTTGCCGTGTTCTATTGTCTCTTTCTCTATCTCTGTTTTATTCACTGCAATTTATATTTACTTTGCATTTGCCTTCATTCATCTCAAGCTAAATAATTTAAAAGGCTAATTTTTAAAGAACCCAATTCACCCCCCCCTCTTGGGTTGTCATCTGGGCCAACAATTGGTATCAGAGCTAGTGCTCATTAGATTTTGATCACACGATCAAGAGCTAAAGTTCCAAATGGCAACACAAGTTGGTTCTTTTGCTGAAGGTCATTCTACGAATAGACCTCCACTTTTTAATGGCTCAAATTATTCTTATTGGAAAGCTAGAATGAGGATATTCATTCAAGCTTCTGATTATGAGCTATGGGGTGTTATAATCAATGGACCTAGTACACCCACACATGTTATAGATGGCACTATTGTTCCTAAGCCCGAAAGGGACTGGAATGATAATGATAGGAAAATGGCACAGCTTAATGCTAAGGCCATGAATGTTTTATATTGCTCCTTAGATGCTAATGAATTCAATAGAATCTCCACATGTAATTCCGCAAAGGAGATTTGGGATAGACTAGAGGTTACCCATGAGGGTACCAATCAAGTAAAAGAATCTAAAATTAATATTCTTGTTCATAAATATGAATTATTTAGCATGGAACAATCTGAAACCATTGCATGCATGTACACTAGATTCACTGATATTGTAAATGGTTTGAAAAGTCTTGGTAAGACATATACTAACTCTGAACTTGTTCGGAAAATTCTTAGGTCATTACCAAGATCATGGGAAGCAAAAATGACTGCAATCCAAGAAGCTAAGGACCTCAACACTTTACCCTTAGAGGAGCTTCTAGGATCCCTTATGACCCATGAGCTGACTATGAGGCAGCATGTTGAGGAGGATTCAAAGAAAAAGAAAGTAATTGCCCTCAAAGCTGCAAAAGAAGAAGAGAGCAGCAGTGATGATGATGATGATAATGATGAAGAGACTGCTCTCTTAGCAAAGAAATTTAAAAGATTTATGAGGAGAAAGAAACCCTTCCACAAGAAAAAATTTGGAGCTAAGTGGGAAGGAGAAAAGGATAAAATAAGGACAAGGACAAAGAAAAAGAGAAAGACCCCTTGACTTGCTATGAATGTAATAAACCGGGGCACTTTAGAAATGAATGTCCATTGAAGAAAGCCTACAAAAAGAAAAAGAAGGCTTATATGGCGACTTGGAGTGACAGCGAGGAATCTTCTTCCGAAGAAGAAGAACAAAAGGAAGTCGCAAACGTATGCTTTATGGCGGACGACAACGATGAGGTAAGTTCCGACAACCCTTGCGATGAATTTGCTTTGATGAACTTTTTGATGCTTTAATGAACTTGTTGGGGATTTCAAAGTTTTGAAAAAGAAATACAAGATTTTGAAAAATGAAAACTTAACTTTCATTCAAGAAAAGGAAAATCTTAACAATGAAATTAAGAAACTTAAATCTGAAAATGAAATTTTAATGAATGAAAAGGAATCAATCTCAAATGAAAAAGATAAACTAAAGAATGAGGTTGAAAAACATAAAAACATAGTTGATAAGTTTACATTAAGTTCAATTAAATTAGACATGTTATTAAATAGTCAAAAAGCAGTTTTTGACAAAGCCGGATTAGGATATAACACTTTAAGAAAACAAAAATCACTTAAAAATATTTTTGTAAGTGCTGGCCAAAGTAATTTTACATGCTTTAAATGTAATCAAACAGGACATAAATCTTATGAATGTAAAATTCTGAAACCTAATAAAACTTAAATGTTAAAGGAAAGAAAATATGGGTTCCGAAAGGAACAATATTTGTTGGTACTAACCATGAAGGACCCAAGAAAGCTTGGGTACCTAAACATAAAGTCTGATTTCATTGCAGGAATGTCTTGTGGCCAAGAGATCAAAGAGAAAGTGGTATCTTGATAGTGGCTGCTCAAGACATATGACGGGTGACAAAGAAGAATTCATCACCCTAGAAGAAAAGAAAGGAGGAGTTGTTACATTTGGCGACAATGGCAAAGGCCAAATCTTGGGGTTTGGTAACATTCAAATAACTCCCTCCACATTTATTGAAAATGTACTTTATGTTGATGGTTTAAAGCATAACTTAATAGTATAAGTCAATTGTGTGACAAAGGTTTTAAAGTTTCATTTGAATCTTCTTTATGCACTGTAGCTAATCCCATTGATAATAGCATTGTTTTTATTGGAAATAGAAATGGCAATGTATACATGATTGATTTAGACAAATTGTCTACAAATAATCATTGCTTAGTTGCAATAATGCTAATATGAATGAGACTGGTTGGTTGTGGCATCGAAGATTAGGTCACGCAAGCACACACCTTATTTCAAAACTAATTAAATGGATTTAGTAAAAGGTTTACCTAAATTAGATTTTGAAAATAACAAAATATGTGATGCATGTCAGTTTGGAAAACAAACAAGAAGTTCTTTCAAATCTAAAAATATTGTTTCAACTTCTAGGCCTTTAGAGCTACTTCACATGGACCTTTTTGGACCAACTAGAACCACAAGTCTAGGAGGAAAGAAATATGGTCTTGTGATAGTAGATGATTACTCTAGATTCACTTGGGTAATGTTTTTAGCTCACAAAGATGAGACTTTCTCGATATTCATGAAATTCTTCAAGAAAGTAACAAATGAGAAAAACACTACCATAGTGTCTCTAAGAAGTGATCATGGAACTGAATTTGAAAATCACTTATTTGAAAGTTTTTGCAATGAAAATGGAATTAATCATAATTTTTCAGCACCTAGGACCCCACAACAAAATGGTGTAGTTGAAAGGAAAAATAGGACTCTAGAAGACATGGCCCGTACCATGCTATGTGAAAGTAAACTCCCGAAATACTTTTGGGCGGAAGCTATTAACACAGCATGTTACATCTTAAATAGAGCCTTAATAAGACCTATTTTAAAGAAAACACCTTATGAATTATGGCATGATAGAAAACCCAATATAAAATATTTCATGCATTTGGTTGTAAATGTTTTGTTCACAATAATGGTAAAAACAATTTAGGCAAATTTGATGCTAAATCTGATGAAGGAATATTCTTAGGATACTTCAACAACTAGTAAAGCATATAGAGTATTTAACAAGAAAACTTTAGTTGTTGAAGAATCAATTCATGTAGTTTTTGATGAATCTTTAGCACTAGTTCTGAAAAATTTGATGATGAGAAGATACAAACATAATTGAAAAAGATCTTGAAAAATTAATATTGATGTATCTTTAGATCAAGAGCAAGAAGCTAAAGATAATGATTCACCTAAGGATGATGATACTAATAATCATAATGATGTAGATCTACCTAGGGATTGGAGATATGCTTATAGTCATCCCTAAGGAATTGATTATAGGTGATCCATCTCAAGGAATAAGAACTAGATCATCTATGAGAAATATTAGTAATCATCTTGCATTTGTATCACAAATTGAACCTAAAACTATTGAAGAAGCTGAAAAAGATAATAATTGGATGTTAGCAATGCAAGAAGAATTAAATCAATTTACAAGAAATAATGTATGGACCTTAGTTGAAAGACCTAAAAATCATTCAGTAATAGGATCAAAATGGATATTAGAAATAAACTAGATGAAAATGGCATAGTAATTAGAAACAAAGCTAGATTGGTTGCTAAAGGATAATCAAGAAGAAGGTATTGATTTTGATGAAACCTTTGCACCTGTAGCTAGATTAGAAGCCATTAGGCTATTACTTGCATTTGCATGTCATATGAATTTTAACTTATTTCAAATGGATGTAAAAAGTGCATTTTTAAATGGATTTATAAATGAAGAAGTTATGTAGAACAACCACCAGGTTTTGAAGATCACGAATTTTCAAATCACGTTTTTAAATTGCACAAAGCATTATATGGTTTGAAACAAGCACCTAGAGCTTGGTATGATAGATTAAGTAAATTCTTAATTGAAAATGATTTTATAAGAGGAAATGTTGATAAAACTTTGTTTTTGAAAAGAAAAGGTAAAGATTTATTAGTAGTTCAAATATATGTTGATGATATTTTTGGTGCTACTAACAATTCTCTATGTCAAGAATTTGCAAGTTGATGCAGGGAGAATTTGAAATGAGCATGATGGGAGAACTCAACTTCTTCCTTGGACTCCAAATCAAACAAAGCAAAGAGGGAATCTTCATCAACCAAACAAAATACACAAGAGAAATCCTAAAGAAGTTTGGTATGGAATCAATTAAACCCCTCGGAACACCAATGAGTCCTTCATGCAAGCTGGACAAAGATGAAGAAGGTAAGAAGGTTGATCAAAATATTATCGAGGTATAATCGGATCCCTACTTTATTAACTGCAAGTAGACCAGACATTATGTTTGCTGTTTGTTATGTGCTAGATTTCAATCAGAACCTAAAGAATCACATTTAATTGCTGTTAAAAGAATACTAAGATATGTAAGTGGAACAAAAAATGTAGGTTTATGGTATTCTAGAGACTCCACATTAAATCTGATTGCATACACTGATTCTGATTATGCTGGATGTAAGTTAGATAGAAAAAGCACAAGTGGTGCATGCCAATTCTTAGGAAGTAACTTAATCTCATGGTTTAGCAAAAAGCAAAATTCAGTTGCATTATCAACTACTGAAGCTGAATATGTAGCAGCTGGAAGTTGCTGTGCTCAAATCCTATGGATTAAGCGACAACTTGAAGACTATGGTATCACACTTGATAAAACACCTATAAGATGTGATAACACAAGTGCAATTAATCTAACAAAGAATCCAATTCAACATTCAAGAACTAAACACATAGAAATTAGATATCATTTTATAAGAGAACATGTAGCAAATAATGAAATATGTCTTGATTATGTTAACACTGAAGAACAATTAGCAGACATATTTACAAAACCTTTAAGTGAAGAAAGATTCTGTTATCTTAGAGGAGAGTTAGGGATTTGTGATCCATTAGAATGAATTTGAAACCCCTAAGGAAATTTTATCTAAGATTCTTTCAAATCCTTGATCTTTAAGGAAATCTTATCTAGAATTCATATCTAATTGATTCATTCATATCAATGATTATTTTATCAATTTTTATGATCAAATTCCGGACACATTTCAGAAATTTCATGTTTTTGCTCTGAAATGGTCTCGGAGCCGACTCGGTGCGTATCGGAGTCGACTCCTGGTTTCGACTGAAACTCTCGGGTCGACCCCTTCTCGGCGCGAGTCGACTCCACTTCGGGATGGTTTTCTGTGACTGTCCGGAGTCGACCCCTTGCTTTGCGCGAGCCGACTCGAAGTGGTCCCAGGTTGATTTATCTAGGGCAGAGTCGACTCGCCGTCATTTCAAACTTTCCAATCTCTCAAAATACTCTCTCCAAAATATCTCCAACCTTCCAAATTCCCAAAATCACTGATTAATCCTTCCAATCACCAATGGCACCCAAAACTCGAGGTTCCAATCTTGCTGCGGCCGGTGTGAAGAGGAAGAGAGCCGTGAGGAAGACGGTGAGGCGTCCGGTGCGTGAGCCTTCTCCAAGCACGGATTCCACTTCATCTTTCAACCCCCAATGCTTCTCCAGCCACTGCTCTTCTCAGGTAGATAGATTAGCAGATAGAATCATTACCACGGGTAGAAAGTGGATTTTGAATTTTTGAGGCAGAGGGATTTTTATTGGGAGACAATTGATAGAGATGGGATGGGAGAAATTGTTCCTGGATTGCCCGACTTATCCCTCTCTTGTAAAGGAGTTTTATAAGAACTTGTCTAGAGGAGATCATGGTCTCATAAGCAATGTGAGAGGAAATAGGATCTCTGTGACTGTAGAGCTTCTGTCTAGACTATTGGATCTACCCTTATCTGGCACTGCCACATTTTCTTCTGAAGACCGAAGCCCTGCTCTTGCTAGATTATTAAACCGGGATGTTGTCGGTTTTGAAGAGGTTTTTGCCAACCAATTATCTTAGAACTGAGATTGCTTCATAACATTTGCAGTAGGATACTTTTTCCTAAAATAGGAAGATTTGATTATGTATCTGAAAGGGACATTTTTGTGATGGATGCCATTGTGACGGGCAAACCTATCAACCTTCCCAGTATGATTCTTTGGTACATTGCAGACTGTGGAGGAAAAAGGAAATCTAGCTTGCCCTATGGTATGATCCTCACCAAGATCTTCCAGAGCCAAGGTTGTTATTTCTGACAGTGAGCCAATGAGGAACCTGAGACATACAGACTTTTATAGCTTGGCCACCATTCATCGGATGGGTTTTATTAAGAAAATGGAATGGGAGAGGAAAGGATTAGTAGAAGATAGAGCTAGGATGCTGAGGCTGCAGGACCATCAGTTAGACATCCTTCACCTGCACCTCCGAGCCCTCCTACTTCTGCCCTGCTCCACCCCCGCTCAGTTATTGATCAAGCTTCATCTCTTCTGCTGGCTTCTCAGATCACAATTATGCAACTCAAAGGACTTTTGATGATCAGTCTGAAAAATTAAAGTCTGAGTTTGAAATAAGTTCATGAATTAAAGGAGACTCTTATTCTTTGGATGATCGATCACTAAATTGAGTCTACTCTCAGCACTTCTTCAAATCTTTAAGTGGTGATCTCAAGAACATTTTTGAAGAACTTAAAGATATATGCGGAGATGGAGAGACCTATCTAAGTGCAATGCGGAGCTTCAAGACAAGATTTTGACTGCTTGCACCTTTGTAGATGAAAGGCTCAAAGACTATGTAAAAATCCAATCTGATGGAATGAAGAACATAGTAGATCATTTAACTAGGATTGTTAGAACTCATTTCTAATGTATTAGATTTTCAATCCTTGTATGTATGAAGTTTTGTTATGCTTTCATTTTGATATCAATGTATTAGACATTTGATGTATTAGACTCTTTGATGAAATGAAATGTCAATTTTGATTACTCAATGTATTTCTTTCTATCAACGAATGAATGAATGTTTATGCTTCTCTACCTTTTTGTTGATAACAAAAAAGGGGGAGAGTTTTATAGTTTTATGATTGTGATGCATTGAGAAAATCAAATTAATCAATGAGATAATTAATTGAATGATTAAGTTTCATAGGGGGAGCTACCTCATTAGGGGGAGCCTAAGCCTAACTATGAAAACAAAATAAATTCACTAATCAATCATGCATAAACTCAATGTTTTTGTCATCATCAAAAAGGGGGAGATTGTTGGAAGATTATTGAAAAATTATATGCCCCAATCCTTTTGATTTTGATGATTACTAAAAGCCATTGAGTATTAAAATGTAATGAGTTTATTTAAATGTGCAATGAATTTATTTTGAACAATCAATGAGAATGTTAAAGTTTGACTTAATCATTTTGAAAGTAACTTTAAGCTCAATGTTTAAACTTTCAAAAAGAAATTTTATAATTCATGATTAATCAATGAGTTTTTGGAATAGTTCTTGAATCAATTCTTAATGTCAATTTTATTGAATTCAAGTCAAAACAATGAATTAAAATGAATCTGGAACGATTTTAATGTCAATCAGAAAAGTTTCTGATTTTTGATACGTTCCGGAGCCGACTCCTGAGTTTCAGAGTCGACTCCGCTCAGTGTACAGAAATGTGCATCTGTCTCGAGTCGACCCACGAAATTTCGAGTCGACCCCTGATTCTGTCGAGCCGACTCCTGACTGTGCGAGTCGACTCCGCTCAGACACCAGAAGAGTGTTTTTCTGAGCACTTCGCGAGTCGACCCCAAGCTTTTCATGAGTCGACTCCCGACTTTCAGGAGTCGACACTTTACTTTTGGTGAGTCGACCCCTAACCTTTCTAAACATTTCTATTTTTAGTAAGACGAGCTCGAGCCGACTCGGGAAAAGCATGAGTCGACTCCAGCAAATCTGGGCGAGATTTTTACGGATGCCAACTCAGCTCCAACGGTAAGATTTTTGATTAACGGCTATTTTTCTTTGTCTCTAACGGATATATTTTGCAGAATCTATAAATAGAGGAGCTCTTTTCAAATCAAAGAGACGAATAGAGAGATATTTATTTCAAAGAAAAAGAAGAAAAAGGAAAAACAGAGCTTATTGAAAAAATCCGTGATTCAAAATAGAGTGAAAGAAAGAGTGTGAAATCAAAGGAAGTTCCTTCTGTGTTCAAGCTCAAATCCAAGGAAGCTTCAAAGAAAATCCAAGTGCTATTCAAGAGATCTCAAGAGATTTTCAACACTCAAAGAAAAGAGAAAAGCCCAAATCAACTCCAACACATTTCCGTGAAGAATCCAAGCTGAGGCCTGATTCTACACTTCAAAGGAGTTGAAGAAAAGAAGAAAAGCTCAAAGCCAACCAACTGCAAATCAGGCTTATCTAAACTCTATTCTTACATTTGTTTATCTGCTCATTAAGGAGCCTTGTAACTAAACAAACAATATTTCTATTCTTTGTGTCTAGCTCAATCTGGGGGATTGAACTAGAGGAGGTAGTCTTACCTCAGTTCAAGCTTGGTTAAGCTTGGGTTAAGGGTTTTTGTGCTGGTAAGCCCTTGAAAACCAGCTGGGTTCGTTGTGCGCCCGGAAAAACAACAAGTTTGAGTTGTGAGCTTGGAAAACAACTCGCTGTAATCTAGGGTGATTATAGTGTGGACCCAAGTGAATCTTGGGAGTGGACGTAGGTGTTGGTTGCACCGAACCACTATAAAATCTTTTGTGTTTGCCGTGTTCTATTGTCTCTTTCTCTATCTCTCTTTATTACTGCAATTTATATTTACTTTGCATTTGCCTTCATTCATCTCAAGCTAAATAATTTAAAAGGCTTAATTTTTAAAGAACCCAATTCACCCCCCCCCCTCTTGGGTTGTCATCTGGGCCAACAGCAGTGTTGACTCAAGGCAGGAAGTGTTGATACTTTGAGACTTGGCAGAAGTTGAAATTTTGCAGCATGAGTTGCCACTTGAGAAATTGAAACTCTTGGCTCAAGTAAGTGAAACCTGCGGAAAGTGGATTAACTACAAAACCAAAGAGTGTCAGTCTGCAACCTTTTCTTCTTACTGATATCCCCATCAAGATGCCCCCTCGCCCCTGAGACGAAGCGGGCCCACTCTAGCAAGGCGAAAGGGCGTCACCTCCCAAGTGGCTGATCCCCACCTGACTTTAGGGTCTTTAACTTTTGACATGAAGTTTGGATGTGGGTTTCCATCCACATGCCATTGAGGCAGAGAGCCAATGAAGCCGCAATGATGCTCCTGAGACAGAGAGAGCCGTTGAGGCTGCAATAATGCTGCGGAGGCAGAGATAAGCCGTTGAGGCTGAAATAAAATTACCGAAGCGGAAATAGAGCCATGGGGGCTGAAAATAGCAGTGTAATCGAGCCGAGTCGAGTTGATGCAGTGCCAAGCTCGAGCTCGATTCGACTCTAAAATTTGAAGCTCGAAACTCGACTCGAGCTCGATCGAGTTTTTTATTTCGACCTCGAGCTCGATAAAATACTCGATGTACTCAAGCTCGACTCGACTCGAATTTCTGTATAAAAATTAAAAAAATAAATTTTAAATTAAAATAAAATATTTTTTAACTAAAAATTCAAAAGAGCTCTCACTGTTAGAGATAAGGCAAAGATTATCATTATCTTTATGAAGATATGGTTTAATGGAGATAGGGCTTACCCGTTACCGCTTAAAGATGAGCTCTATCCTTTCGCTGTTCATAGGGATGAGAGTCACGTCACCGAGGAAAGATAGGTTTTGGGGACACGAAGGGAAGGATGTGGTCACGAGAGTCATGCCGCGGAAGGAAAATGGGTTTTACGGACACGAAGGGAGGGACGAAAGTCATGCACTCACGCAGCAGAGGAAAGATGGGTTTTGGGGAGAAGGCAACGAAGGGACGGTGGGTGACTAGGAGTCAGTCACGATCCTTTTTTACTCGGTGATTTAGATGTTCTTGCGGATTAATGTTAATATAGTGATCTCATCGATGACTCGTCAAAGATGGAATAAATTAATAACTCTATGCGAGTTTTGACTGAGTTATTGTAGCAGGAGCAGGTTAGCAAAAGAGGAGGGCGAGTGACTCACGAGTGACCGTTGGTTTTCCTAATTTTCTTGCTGAGACGAACGACAGTTTGTTTTCCACTTTTTCTAATTTCATCTTAAAGCCCCACTAAACTGTTGATCACCTGATCTAATCAGATAAATTTTTAAATTTTGAAAAAAGTTACTTAAGCTCGATCAAGCTCGCAAGCTTTTCGAGCCGAGTAATTTAATGCTCAAACTCGGCTCGATAATTTACTCGAGTAGCTCGAGCTCGAGCTCGACTTGATAAGCAATGAGTCGATTTCGAGTATTTTTTGAGTCGATCTCGAGCTACTCGCGAGTTGTCTCGACTCAGTTACACCCCTAGCTGAAATAAAATTGCCTCGGATGTCTGTGTGCTAGTCCGGGAGGTGACTCGAGCGGGTACGGGCTGTTAGGGATTTGAACCGACTCGGGGCGTATGCTAGCCAAGCCGAGTGGTATCCATTAGCCGCCATACCGTCAAGCTACTCCGGAACCACCTCGGGGGTTTCGTGGCTGGCCCGAGGGGTGACTCGAGGTCGCTGGAATCATAGGTCTTGAACCACCGCGGGGGTTTCGCGGTCGGCCCGGGAGTGACCTTTTGATCACCATCGAGAGCCTTTTGAATGGTTGGTTTTTCCATAATGTATTTAGATACTAATGAAAAGAAACTTTTTCTTGTAGTGTACTTAGCTCTTTGTTGGAGGAATTTGTCTCCTTCTGCTTCGTTTTGGGAGGCTCCATGTTTGTGGCATTTGTTGGTGAGCTTGAGGGGCTCTTTGCTTTTGGCATGAAGTTTAGAAGTGGGTGCCCGTCAACTGTGAGCTGAGGAGTTGGCCTCTCCCAGCTGTGAGCTGTCTTGGAGCTTCTTGATAGCTGAAAGAAACCAGCGATATGTTGCAAGTGTACAATTTAAGAGAAGGTATTACCCGATTGGCCGTTGAGGCTGAAATGAAGCCGTTGAGGCTGTGACGAAGCCGCTAAAGCAAAGTTGAGGCTGTTGAGAGCCTTTTGAACCCCGGAGGGTGACTTAAGAGTTGAGAGTCGTCAGGTGCCTTTTTAACCCTGAAGGATGACCTGAGAATTGAGAGTCGTTAGGTGCCTTTTTAACCCCGAAGGGTGACCTGAGAGTTGAGAGTCGTCAGGTGCCTTTTTAACCCCGAAGGGTGACCTGAGAGTTGAAGATGAGAGTTGAGATTCGTCAGGTGCCTTTTTAACCCCGAAGGGTGACCTGAGAGTGCTTGGACCAGGCTCAGGTGCCTTTTTCTTTGTGCCAACGATCTTTGTTGCCGACTTTGGAGTCAGTCTTTGGCCTTTGGTGCCGAGCTGGCCTCGGGCTTGAGTGCCGATGGTACATCGGACTTGAATGCTGATGCAAGGTTGGTCTTCCCTGCATGATATTTTTAAGTATCAATGAAAGAAAATTGTCTAAAGTGCAACGTACTTAGCTCTTGTAGCACCCTTGTTTTCCTTCTGCGGATTTGAGCACTTCCGCCCGCTAGTGGTATGCCCCCAAGGGAATCAAGTTGGGAAGGAGCTTGGAGTTGGTTGATGACCAGCTCCTCTCCGAAATGAAGCTGGGGACCCATCTTCAGAGTGTAGTAAAGAGAGAGATGGGATCTAGAGCCGAGGACGCTGGAGCGGAGCCATGGACGAGAGTCGGAGTCGGACTCGGGAGCTAGAGATCGCCGAGGGAAGCCCGGGCAGCCAGCGGCCGTTGAAGACGAGCGGCCGGGAGAGTCCGCTGAAGGCGGACGGTTAGGAGAGGATGTTGCTGGGAGTTATCAGGATTCGGGCAACCTCCACATTGGTTCAAGGCAAGGGGCTCTTTGGCTTCCACGATATCTCTCTCCTTCCACTGAGTTGACGACCTGCCCCCCAGATAACTATGTTGATTGAAGGCGGAGGGTACCAGTGCTAAAATCCGAAGGCAGCTGGAATGGAATCCGCAGAAGGTCTTGGGTTTGGATTGGCTTTGGGTGCAGCAGAGGAAAGAGAGAGAGGGGGGGTAGATAGAGTCAACAGTCAAAGCCCTTTGTCCTCATCTCCCACCTTTCATTAACAGCATCAGCATGTCTTAGCTTATCACCGCTAGGAATAAAAATGCCCATAAATACTTGAGGTGACTAGGAGTTAGGATTTGGATGGCAAGGAGTGGCGCTCTTGCTGGCTAACAAGCCCGAGCCTTAAATTACCGTTGAGTTTGAGTTTGAGGTTGCTTTTGCTCCTGAGCTTGTTGCCACGTGGCCATGGAATATTGCTCCCATAGCCTTTGAACAACTGCCGCTAATGCTTGGATCTTCAGGGTGAGGGTGGCACGGTACTTTGCTTGAATGACATGAATTGATGGTGATGGTGGAACAGAGAACTAGCATCTTGTTGCTCAGCTTATTGAGGGTGCCCCCCAGCATAACTGGCGGAAGCTTCCATTGTTGTCGTAGAGGAAGTAAAAGCTTATAGCTTAGTGTCACAGAACTCTACTTTCTCCCCCTACCTGGCGTGCCAATTTGTTGATGCCAAATCACCATCCCCAAGCGTCCGGTCACCTCCTCCAGCGGGCCCAGGATCGTCCGGCGAGCTTCTTGCGCCTGCGGGCCTGCAAACAAGTCCCGGGGGTTGAAGATTCCGGCGGGGACCCTCCGACGCTCAAGTCAGTGCTCTGGGCAACAGCCATGAGCTTAAGGAAGCTCGAAAGAGAGAAGAAGAGAGAGGCTTAGAGCCGTGCTCTCTGTGGGCAAGAATGAGTGTTAAGAGTGTAGTGCGTTCTCAGTTCTTGGAGTTCTTAGTGTTACCTGGTTGGGGTCCCTCTTATCCTTTTTATAGATGCCCGGAGTCTGTGGGCTTGGGGCGTGATCACTTGTCAGAGCATTAATTGATGACAGCACAATGGAGCTTACCTCCATGTGACGTGTCAAGCTACAGGCCATGTTCCGTCAGAGTAGGTGGCTGTAGGGCATGGCCAACTGTTACGGTGCTTGCCAGATATGTCCCCTATGTCACCTTTTTGGTTGTCCTACGCAAACAGCGATGGGTGATAAAGTTAGTCGTGTGGGTCCCAAAGTACAGCCGTTGAGGGGAAGATGATGTTGAGTTGAAGCCAACTGTCCCTCGTAGAGCATTGATTATAGAGTGCTTGCGTGACATTGTTCATGCCCTTGGATGAGCTTCAGAGAAGGCCGAGGGTGAATACTTGCATGGTACTGTTCACTATCGAGGCCAAGCGCTATTCATGCCGAGGGAAAGCCTATGAGGTAGAAGGGGCCAATGTGGCAATCATAAATGCCTTTATGAGGCCATAAATGCCTTTATACATGGGAATGAATAAGGCATGCCTTAGAGTAATGAATGCACGTGGCCTTAAGTGCTGGTGCGACAGGCCGAGGGGGTCTCGGGGGTTGAGACTTGAGGCTGAGACGGGGTCGAAAGTGGAACATGTCCGAAGCCGATGGGGCCATCATGGCAGCCATAAATGCCCTCCAAGTCATTATGATTGAGACCGAGAGGCCGAGACCGAGAGGGGTCTTGGGGTCGAAGGTGGAACATATCCGAGGCCGATGGGGCCATCATGGCAGCTGTCACGGGGCCGCTCGATCAGACTACAATTATTTTCGTCTGCCACGGCCTTGTGCGGCGCTAGACCCCACAGTCCAGCCAGCCCTCCCACTTTCAAGATGGGACTAAGTATAAAGCACTCATTTCATTGATTTCCCAAAGGATACAAGACACACAGAGACCCGCCCACGGGTCTTTGCCCCACTGGTGTGTGTCCACTTCATCTGCCTGAAGGCTCACATATATGGGGCTCATGCGGTGACAAATCCCCCAACCGCTGGGAAGTTCGGCAATTGACTGGCCATTGTCTCAATCATGCCGCTCAAGTTGTTCGGGAACCACCCTTCGCTTGAGAACGACCCAACACGGCCAGAACAGCGCCAAGGCAGTTCTGGGAACCACCCCAGATGCCTCGTTGAAACCCGCCAACTGCACAGCCCTGCCTCGGCCACGTCCGAGGCTATTATGGGAACCACCCCAACTGCACTGCGCGTCCACGAGTCCCTCGGCATGCACCACTTCATGCCTTCATGTCAGGGCTCCGAGCCCAACATGTTTATCCACGGTCTAAGGCACCCTTGTCTGCAAATGACCTTACGCAGCCATGGCATTATAGTGCCAAGGCCGTCTCCGCGCCCGTCCTGGAGAAAGGGGCGTCGACTTGCTCCTCTCACCATTCTGTTGCAGCCTCCGGCCATTTGCCACCCCGGGAGTTCAGTGCTCTGAGCAACGTTGCAGACTGAGCCCAAGCCCTGCGCGTGCCGCCCCATCGGATGCCACGCGCAGCCTGGCCCTGTGCGGTCCCTGGCGTATATGCCATGTGCCCGCACTGCAGCAATCTCACTGACAGCGCCGTGCTACCAGTGCCGCTTGGCCCGCGCCATGCGACCAAGTCCTTCTCGGCCAAGGCCTCCGCCGGCCATGGCCCTGCTCGGCCAAGAACTCCCGCACCGTGTGCCAGACAAGTCCCGCACGGCTGATGCCGCACGGCCAATGCCTTAAGCGACCAAGGCCCTCCTCGGCCAAGATCCTCCGCGGCCAAGGCCCTCCTCGGCCAAGGCTTCAAGGGTCAGCGCCGTGCGGCTCCACTCCGCGCGGCCATCACCTTGTGCGACCAAGGCCCTGCTCGGCCAAGGTCTTCCATGGTGCCACGGCCCTGCTCGGCCATTGCTTCACATGGTCCGTGCCATGCGGCCCTCTCCGCACGGCCTCTGCACAGCCTAAGCTGTGCCTGTGTCCTGCAAAAGCCTCTTGCAGCCTCCTGCCGCTCCGCATAGGACGGGCCCTTCACGGCCCCTATTCGGCACAAAAAGACCGTTACAACAGCCATATATGCAAGTCATTAGGAGGCCGATCGGGGTCGAAGGTGGAACATATCCGAGGCCGATGAGGCCATCATGGCAGCCATAAATGCCCTCCAAGTCATTTTAACCGTACCATTAAATGCACAGTTGGAAGTAATGCAATGTTGGGAGCTGAGGCTGAAAGGGGCTTCGTTAGTTTCCTTCCTTCACGGTTTTCTAACGATATCGGATCAGCCACATCAATTGCCACCATGGCCGTATCTCAACCAATTTACAAGCTATTTCTTCTGAATATTTTACAACCCTACCGCGCACCAAGCACACCTGGAACGCTTGGCAGAGTCGGTCCCCCTGAGGTGATCTCAAGGCATGGCCCATTCTCGGCTTAACGAACCGAGAGCTGAGGGCGGCCCATGTATATTATAGGCTTCAAAGCCCAGTTTCAACCGAATACTTGTACATCCGTGCCTAATGTAACGTAGGAATAACTACACATTAGGGTAAACTTCTGAAGCTGGACCATATAATATTAATCTACACAATACTAGAGCATCAAATTTAATCCTTGTCTCCGGATTAAGCTGGTTTAATTAATTGGTCAAGAACCAGGCGTCGAAATTACAAAAACGTTTCTAAGTTCATTCAAGACATAAACCGACGCTCACAACCAAAAGAAGTGGACTTTCACGGGCCCAATCCAACATCCTACATTTGGACTGGTTGGGTCAAGTGGACTATCAGCTGGCCCAACCCAACATCCCATATCTGGGCGACAAATGATGCGCTAATGGAAAGGTCTTTGTGCATTGCACATGGTGCAACTTATGCACCGCACATAGTAATTGACCTCACACGCGTGCGATAATGTATAGTCAAGAATAATTTTATCTTTTCATGTATCACATGTGCAGTTGCATCTGTGCGGTGCAAAAGAACTTCTCCTGTGCTGATTCCTTATGAAAATCTTTTAATGAGAATAATAACATGCAAAAATTAAAAAAAAAATTTCTTTGCCGAAAACAACACAAATTCTTTGTTCAACTTAATGGCCGATCTATTGTAACTTGCTAATGATTATTCTTCATTTTTCCTTCCCGAAAATCTGCATCCATTATGTTAATTAAGAACCCTTATGAGATTTTGAACTACATAGCAGATGGGGATTAATAGTTTGCTTGCATGTCTCTCCAATAAGCTGCAGTTTTTTATTTTTTTTAGTGAGAGTGAACCAGATATAATTTTACTTTTCAAACAACCATACGATCGTTTGTTAAAAAAAAAAAAAGTCAACAATTTACGAGTGCTGAAACAATTTAAACAACACAAGAAAATCCATCCATTGAATCACGACCATAGTCGTGTCAACTCATAGAACTAATTTCCCGTAGTTTTAATCTATCTCAGATTGTCGATCCCTGGCA
Source organism: Calamus simplicifolius (assembly GCA_900491605.1). Lineage (NCBI taxonomy): Eukaryota > Viridiplantae > Streptophyta > Magnoliopsida > Arecales > Arecaceae > Calamus > Calamus simplicifolius. The sequence goes on from UESW01003860.1 coordinate 1,555,146, forward strand.
AATGTTAGTTCCCGAGGATGGCGAAGGTTGACTCTCTTCCGGTCCTCACCGCTTAAATTTATGGCCCCGGCGCCGCCGGCCGAAGAGTCAAACCATAAATCTTCCGGTCTGACAGCGTCCGGTTCTGCGACAACCTCACCACCTCTCCCTCGCGCGCTCAAAAGTCAAAGCAATGTCTCAGTGACATATAAATACGGCGACGGGTCAGTCAACGGCATATCCAACCGTTGGGAATGAGGAGTGGGAGCCTGCATTGCATTGCTTCCATCCATTTTATAATAGAGAAATATAAAGCATTGGTTATAAGCGTCAGAATGTGTCTGGGGGTTTAACCTAACCCAAAGTCAACCACTGGGGCGTCCTGCCCATCCTCCATTCACGCGGCTTTCCGATGAGGGACGCGTTGACCTCTTATAAAGGTATGGCATGGTGCAGCCTCAACGAAGAGGACTGAATCCTCTCTTAATTTCATATTCTAGAAGAGTATGCTGTTTTTTATTTGTATTTTAACACGCACAATTCTTTTTTTTTTTTTTTTTTGCCACACACGTTGAGTGATGGGAGGATGAAAAATTTTAACATTGAAACTTTTATTCAAATTTATTTGACCCTCTAAATTTTTAGTCAGTATAGCTTAGCTTCTTGTACATTGAGACTATTGCATTTCTTAGGATCAAATTAAAATTGATATGTCATCCGGTCAATCCACCACATTATGTGTTTGTATTAGAATAATATATTAGTCATTTTATTAATTTTAACTAGCTCAATGTAACTAAACGTTAGGAATATAATATTTTTAAAATATAAAAGATTAAACTATAAAAATTAAAAAGTTTAATGATAAAAAAAATTTTAACGAAATTTTGAGGGTCAAAAGTATAATTTAGACTTTTAATTTAACAAAAAAAGAAGGGAAGAATGTTAGGACTTTGCATGAAACATCATAAAAAATAATTATAAATTATTAAAAAATGCTAAGCCTATAAATATATGTAAAGAGAAGTGTTCTAAATGGGCTGAGATCTTGTTATAAGAATAAAATTTAAGTACAGTGCTTTGTGCGCGGGCATTGTATCTTGATGCATATCTCTTATTATTATTATTAGTAAAAACAAAGCAAAAAAAAAAAAAAATGGTTCATCTGATTTTCATTGAATCAATTGTATAACTAATTTAATTTTTTTTTAAAAAAAAGATCAATAAAAAATTCAGTCTACCGATTTGATTGTCTGATCTGATGACTATGATTCCACCGCTAGCATTTGGGGCTAGATAAGCATGGAGGGAAGGGCCTCTCTCCCATGGCTTGACCTGAGTGCTCAGAACATTCACAATTAGTGCACACCTAAAATCCCTGGGCCTGAACTCAGAAGCAGACGAGCAATTTCCTGTGGGCAATTCAAGGAGGGGAGACATGAACTCTGGAGAGCGTAATTTAAGCTATCGACATTTATTCCAGCACCAACAGTAAGGCAAAGGGATGGGTGAAAAGCTTCAAGGAAAAGGCTTGCTATATCACCTTTCGATACAGTAAATATGTATCGATTGAATGAGTTATTCGTATGATGCATGATAAAATTTATTGAATCATTGCATATATATCAATCAATATGTATAGGTGATTAACCTGTATATTTACTGCATCGAAGAATAATACAGTAAAACTTTTCGAATCATTGGCTGAATACAGTTAGGAGGGAGTGTCCCCATGAAGTTGGGTTGATTTTTGCTGAGGGGATAACAATATATTGCAGGTGGTGCCCGCAGGCTGCATGGCCTGCCACGCGAGTTGTGGGAGTTGATCACGACCCGGGAATGGTCCAGCAAAAGCAAAGTACGATTGCGTTTCTCGGAGCCTTTAATGGAGTAGTCTCCATCAGGATTCAGGAATATATCAGGCCGAAGTTTGGGAATGGGCACACCCCCTTAGGTCCATTTCATTTCTTATTACGTTGAGGACATCTGCACGTGAAGTACGTAGTCATCTTAATTAGCCTAATCATTATTATTTTATAAGGAGGTGTGATTCTTTTTCAATTTATTTATTTTTACATGGCAGAATTGAAGTGAATTTATACTACCTATGCATGAAGAATAATCTCAGATTGAATGAAAAATAAAAATTATATTTTAAATTTACGTTCTATCAATTAACTTGCACCAAGGTTCTTAAGATCATATAAATTCAACGTACCAACAACTTAATTAGGCTGACAGACCAAGGCCTATCATGGATAAACGGCGAGGGCGGTGGTGGGTTGGTGGGTGAGGCTGGACTCGTAAAAGGGACTGGTCTAAGGTGCGATGAGACCGCAAGCTTTAAATGAGGCGAGAGTGACAGAGTTGGTGATAGAAAATTTTAAGATATATAATGAATGTTTTGAGAATTACATCGGTATATCAGAATAAATATTTTAAAGAAGATACTATAAACATCTAAATCATGGTAGGGAAGCTGATGGAGTCATCTGACAGTCTTGATCCGTTTCAGAAAAAAAAATGAAAAAATGAAAAAAAATACAATATCTATGGGGACATCACATAAAATTGACATGCATATCACGAAGATGAATGCATGTGCTAGCTTTGATTATTTGGTAATGAATCATCAAGGCAAATGAAGGGTGATGGTAAAGTAGAATATAATTTTTTTAATTCCCCAGTGGTCATGAAAATAAATAATAATAATAATAATAAAAAGAGCAGAGACAACAAGCTAAACTAGCAGCTGTTGTAAATATTAATGATTTATTGCAAAGCTCCAATTAACTCATGCTTAGCAAGAATATAAATCTGCAAGTATTTTTTAGATTTATTACTTGACATGTAAATCATCAAATGTCTACGAGAATCATTAATTTTTTTTTAAAAAAATAATTAGAGTAATGTATAAGATTAATTTTGAACAAACTTTGTTTTTGTACATGCATATCTATCATATGGGAGATTCAAAAGTTATTAAAAAAGATTTCAAATTTTTATGATTATCAGTATTTTGAGAGAAGAAAGTTATGGTTATTAATATAATTTGAACTAAAGATGTTTGTGCTACACATCTTTCCCTCATGCAACTATACTTTTTTGTTTTTTTGAAAAATTCCTCTTATCAAGATCTTCCCCTGCTTCATCAAATTTTGTAGTGAATTCCTATAATTTTGTTGAACAAAACGCTTAGAAATTATCATATGAATTTCCTTTCCCCATCACCTATTAGCACATTTTCCTTTCAAAAATAACGCAATTATTTGCCACCACTTGGGTTTGGATCTTGAGACTTCTCCCTTGAAGAGATGGGTGCTGACCCATTGAACCATCAAGCGTTATGCTCTAATTTCCCCCCCCCCCCCTCTTTCTAGCCGGTGGAACTTCGTATATTCTTCACTCTCTGCACATACTCTCTTCTTAATAAATTTAGGTGATCACGCCCCTGTTCGTAGTCAAAGAAGTTAAAAAAATAAAAAATGGATAGCTACAGTTGGCTTATAATTGCGATCACTTTGGAGCTATCATATTGATGCTCTAATATTATAAATTGGCTTGTATCATATGCTAGTTAAACCTCCACTCGATCTGACAAAACCAATACGAAATGCAGAGCATCATGGTATCTTTTTATATTTCATTGCTCAGAGGATGAATCGATTGGCATTCGTTCCTTCCGTGATTTTCTCGTTCAGGCTCTGTAAACGGGAATTACACTGCCAAAAGTGTACGTCTGGCAGAGAAAAACAGAGACAGACAGGCATAATTCTCTGTTATTTGCTCTGGTTTTATTAAATATTCTTTAGAAATAGCTCAGAAGCAACTTGGCCACCCTCCTGTCCTTCAAAATGAGCTCGCCGTTTAAGTGTTTACGTTTCTATTGTTACTTGTGAAAATTATTTTTTATGATTCAGTAAAGCACCAGTTGTACCATTTGATTCCTATTAATTATACATATAATTTTATAGAGCTTTTAATGCATTTGATTCAGAATGACAAATCTCACCGAAATAATAAAGTATATTTTACAAACACCCTGATTGATTTCCTTGCTACATGAGGAGCGTTTGAATCGTGTAACTTTCTCGAGAAAAAAGCCTGAGAAAAGAATGCTGACCGGTTGAACTAGCAGCTGTTGATTATTATGCAGTAGCAGTAATATATTATACAAATCTACTAAAGAAAGAAAGACTAAAAATCTATCTAAAATTCTTAAAATCAAAACGGTGAGAGACGAGGTGTAGACAACTAAATATGAAAAAGAACGCTAGATCATTGTCTCAATTCTTTTTTTTTTTTTTGTCACCATGATTTAAAGAAGACAAAGTCCAGTTGTTTATGCCTTTGGTATCACTTCTGAGAAAAAAGATAGAAAAAAAAGCATATTATTAAAGTTTCCCAAAGATATAATTTTGTTGGTTAGAAAAAAAAAGTTTAAGATATTGATCTTAATAATAAAATAAGCCAAAGTTAAATAACTTTTGGATATTTAATTCGAGGGGTATTTCATTAGTTGATGATACCATTATTATGTCTTGAATTTCTATATGTTGGTTGCATGCTGAATGATAATTTTTATTATATTGCTACGTACATTCATATTTCATAATAAAGGCTGTGCTTATTAGTACTAAAAGATTTAAAAAAAAAGTTACTGAAATTCACATTAATTGCTTCAAAATTATAAAATAAGTATTTCAAAAGCGCTTATAAGGATGCAGTTCATTTTTTTTTTTTTTTTAATTACAGTTTCATTCATAGCTTTAGTTTTTTTTTATAACTGTCAATGTAGCTTATGTCATCATGATTCCAAAAACTGATATAATGGGATAATATGACTTCAACTAATCGTTAAACTAATCTCAAAATCAATCTAATACTGTAGCAAACTTCACGTCAAATTGATATTTAAATTATTAAAATGCAAGAGGACAACTAGCGTACTAACTAAAATACTCCAACAATATACAGTAAGTGCAACAATTTGAGCATAGAGATTGATTCACAAGACCTAACATTGGTACAAAGAATAGTTATTGATAAGGCCAAGCTCTACAGTTGGTGCCTAGCTAGCTAAGAAATGCGTGATCGTGCATCCCACATTATTGAAGCCTACATTGATGGAAGAGCATCGAAAAAACATGATCAACAAACCTTTTAGTCACGTAGATTCGCTGGGACTAAATGCAAATGTCTTTGTTCATCAACCATTTGCAAAAGGTGCTACAGCCTGCAACAATCAAGGTCATACCATCTAATGGATGACTTTATCATGGCAAGGCATGTGATCGTAGCTTTGATGATCTCACCATGAGACCATCTATGAAGGGATGCCATGTCCAAAGACTTCTTTTTCTCTTTCCTTCAACTCCTCGACTTCTAAAAGCTACATTATCACACCCTAATCCAACTCATAAAAAAAATAGAGTACATGGCATAGTTGCATATTCCTTTAAGGATTTTATCTCTTGAAATATGCAAGGCCTTCAATATTCCTGTAATCAATCCATATATATGCATTTTAAAATAGTACAAATTTATCTCAATTTCGTAAGATGTGAATTTCATCAGAACTACCATTATTTCTATTCTAATCAAAGATAGGGTTTTAACCCTTTGGTAAACAAAAGTTATATATATATATAAGTATCAACATAATATTAGCTAGCCACAAACATTATTTTCGATGAAAGCATCTATTACGATGGACAAAACTATTTTGATTTACAACCATTTTAATATATAAATTTTGGCTAAATATATAAATTCTTACCGTTAAAACAGTGCTGACGTCATGAGGAGCTCGCTTATGTGCAACCGACGTGGCCGAAGCTAGCCGATGTAGCATTTGACTTGGCTGAATCCATTGATTTTGTTCGTTGAATTCTGATTGATCCAAGGATCTAGGCCATCACGCACATCACCATCACCCTTCGCTAGTGACGCACGCCAATAGTGCTGAGGGGGAGAGGATTGTTGGAGTGAAGGAGGTGCTTGGCAAGCCTTTGGAATACTCTTCAAAAGAAGTATATGCTTAAGAAATCGAAGCTTGACCATCGCAATGGCCCTTGTTTTTGAACCTCGACCTCCTTATCGGGCCCAATTCTGCTCCATTTATTAATAATTTGAATCCTTCCTTCACCACCTTCATCAGACCTCACCAACCCCAACCCAATTTATGTCGTCCCCCTTCTCTTATCTTTACCGTGAAGCCCCAGAACCCTAACCCTCATGCTATTGTATATTCGAGCAAACTGAGGAATTTATCAAGGTATTCAGAGAGTTCCCAAGGGAAACTGGCCATGTCGAGGATGGAGGCCGATGAGGATGATAAGGATGAGAACGAGAACAAGAATGTGAGCAAGGAGGATGGTGATAATGGATTGTTTCGTTCCACCTTAAGAATGCAACAGAGAAGCTGGGGGAGTTTGCATGGTGACAGTGGGGAGGAGGGGGCTTTTGGGGTGTTGGTAAGAACCATTGTAAAGTTTGTGGAGGTTTATGAGAGGGTGGAGAGATCAAAATAGCAACGAATAATGGAGTTGGAGAGGAAGTGGATGGAATTTGCTAAGGAGATGGTGGCGCTAGTGGCAGGCTCTATGAGGGAAAGGTAGGAGGGAGAGGGGAGGGAGGAGAGAGATAGCAATTCAGCTAAGTTGGATGACTCAAGTCGAGGTTGAATGCCACGTCAGTCCAACTTTCGTCACATTGGATGCCATGTAAGTATGTTCCTCATGGCATCATTCTATTTTACTAATAGAAACGAAATAGAATCAAAAACTAAAGTTCAAAAACAACTTCAAATTTTTTTTAGTAAAGGGACTAAAATAACACATCTTCTAAGTTTGAGGGTTAAAAGTGTAGTTTAGCCATAAATTTTCTTTTTAAAATTTATATTTTATTTTTATATTATAGAATTGACAATCTTCCATTTAAGCACACAGCACAAATGATATTCTATCAGTGTCAGCCTCTAAGTCATTGTATCTACAAAAATAAAATAATAATTTAATGAGAGCAAAAGCCCAATAAATATTAATACACACTCTCATAAGTTAATTTAAATCTACTTACATATAAATACATGAAATTTTCATGAATATCCAAACACTTCTGTAATACAGCCATATACATATTATCAATCCGATTGTAATCAATTAATAGGCTATAAGATTTTATTCAATTCTAATTCAACCATATTCATATTTCATAATATAATTTCCATTTTAATAACCCAACCTCGATCACATCTGCCTCTTGATTAGGCTATCATGTTCTGGCACATGACATGATAGTACTCTTACATCATATTCCAATATGTGATAGGGCAACATTCGATGCCATGTTTCTTAGCCTATAATGAAGCATTTAATGAAATTGGTTATCAATAGCCATGCCTATGTTATCATCAGTTTAGCATAATAAAGCCAAACACTAATCACATAAATATAAAATTCGTAGCACAAGTAAAATAACAATTCTAAATTGATACTCCATCTCAATCAAAAACAATGATTGATGTCATAAATATTATAAAAAAATTTCATTTAATATCTAATTTATAATAATAATAATAATGTATAAATTTATTAATTCTTTTAGGAATTTAGGATAGATAATAATAATACTTTCCTCTTTGCACTAATTAAACTTCTCATAGTTTTTTTTTTTGAGTGCCTTGAAATTCAACCTTAATCATAACGCTTTGTAAAAAAAAAAATTCTGACTCAAATTCTCGCTTCGACTTTGAATAATGTCCCTCGATACAATAAGAAGAAAGGTACTTCTATTTTATTATATTTTATAATTGAGGAAGCAAATAGAAAGGTGAAGAAAGAGAAAGAGACGAAGGATGGCAAGGAAAAGATGAGAGAATGAAAGAGAGCGGTTAATTGTTTATGAAAGAAGGAAGAGATGGCACAAGCAATGTAAAGCAGAAACACAGAGTTTATCTACTTGGAAACATGAGGCTATCGTACGTAGTTTAAAAGTGGTCATTACTTCATGCGGTGACTAATAATATTTGAGCTATAGGGTTCAGATATTACATATCTTAAGCCTTTAAATGCCCCCACTCTCTTTCATCATCTTCATTAGCTTGGTGACAAGGCACGCTCTTGGCTACCACTTTCACTTTTATCACTAACTTGAACTTTAAATGAGAGCCTTTGCTGAGTAGCTCTAGTAGTCCTTATGCTCATTTTCTATTCTTATAGGAGCTTTAATCCGAATATAGATTTTTTTTTTTGTTGGACTCATAACTACCTCCATTCCTCATTCAATATCATCATCATCTTTTCTATTTTTTGCATGGAATCCCATCACTGAATAGCAACACCAAGAAATAGATATACCAATTTTATGATCTTTATTCTTATACTTACTAACTATTTTGATTTAAAGGATGACATAACTCACACTAAACCACTATACTCTTGTATGATAGGAAGCCATATGCGACCTACCAATGAGCCTAAACCTAGAGTATCTAATTTGGTACGATTGAAGGTTAAGTAATCTGGTGCCAAAATAGGAGGTGCCAAAGTTGAACATGATTGAAACCCATCATAAAATAAATGGGTTCAAATTAACTTGAAGTGATTCATATCGTAAATGAATCAACATGATTATGACATAAAATAATCATATTGTATCATAGGTTGAGCTGCTAACTCGAAAGTAATTTGTTTAAAATGCATTTATAGGATAATAAATTGATCGTATTAATCGGATCAAGTTGTGTCTATTTATATCGAGTAAATCATGGCTATTTATTTGAGTGAGTTGTATCGTATCAATTTAATACGATTTATTTATAAAATAGATTATGCATGCCATCTCTTATTACTTATTTAATAATTGTATCGTGTTCATATTTAGAATCTTAACATGATTAATTAATCATATTATGTTTGGGTCAACCTATATAGCATTATACCTTATATTCGGTGCAATACAAAAATGACATAGAAATACGAATTACCTCTCATATTAGAATATCCTCTAATCCACATCTTCATTCCTAAAGATAATATTTAATCAGAACATTACTCCAATTTCTAAGATATCAATAAATCAAAGGATGTGAGGAATAGAAAATAGAATTCTAATTCTAAGGTTTGTGGTCCTGCAATATCCATGGATATACCAAGATGTTAGACTCTATTATTATGGGAAATAGGAATATTGATAAGATGTTTGCTAAGTTTATATATATATAGTCGCCCTCTTTTCTTAATAAATATAGATAAACGTTTAAGACTTTCTTCTTTACACCTCGCTTAACTATTTAGACTTTGCCTTTGGTCATGTTCAAAATACATTGCTTTCTCTGTCATGCCAACACTTATCTCAAAGCACACTCTTCTCAACAACTGTATCCGAACAAAGATTTCATGGGAGACGAAAGCAGCTAACGAAAGAAAAATATCCAAATTAACTCAACTTCAAAGTCCCCTAGATTTTGGTTGGGCTAGAATTTTCCTGCTAATCACGTGCGATGCACGTGCCCATCGCATATAAAATGGCACCCTGGAGTGGGGTGGGGTGGGCGAAGGTAAGCGTTGGCCGGGGAGTTCCAACTACCACCTACCCCTTTTCCGCGTCCAACAAACGGTTTTAATGAATCAATCAATTCGCTTATCTCTCCACCCCACTCCTCTCGACCCCTTCCCTTGCCCATAATCCCAAAACCCCCCACATGGTAACGTCCTCCTCAAAGCCCTTGCTCCGTTCTCTTTCCCAATTGGCTCTCCACTACTCCTAGCTCGGTTGTATGGTGGCTAGCTTATCCCAAACACTCTCGCGCTCGATCGGAGATTTAACCATCCTCTTTCTCTCTCCACCTTTCTCATTCTGGCCTCCTCTGGTAGAAGCTGTCATCCCTCCAACTAATTAGAAGGCACAGAAAAGATGACCAATTCCATCAGTCCCACATTGATGCAATACTGAAAGAGATATATAGAGACACGCTCAGAAGCCCAAGCTTTTCGTCTCGTTCTCTTATATTATAAATCCACCAAGAAGTTGGCCTGGAGTGGCACTTATTTCTTGCTACACTGACCCTAAAAAAAAAAAAAAAAATGCGAGGTTGCGGGGTGGCGAGATCGGCACTGGCGCTGGTCGGACGGATGGTGAACGACGTTGTGAGCTTCGTGGTGTTCACCATTTTGGATTTGCTTGACGTAATGCTATGTGTTGTTTATAAGCTGGTGGACTACGCCATGGAGGCGGAGTGGAAGCCCTGCTACTGCTCCTCCTCCCCCAAGGACATGATCACTGGTAGTGGCAAGATTCTCGTGTCGGAGAATGGCGGCTCCAAAGTTGTCCGGCTTTCCTCCACCAAACTCCAGCTGGAGGACGTCTCGGACACCTTGTACTCCCGGCCCTCCCTCGTCTCCGAGGTCTCCCGAACGACAGTGCGCGAGCTCCGGAGGATTAAAATGGAGCGACAAGGCAGCCGGCGTCCTGTGGCGGCCGCACGGAGCTCAGGCGGCGTTCGATCTGCGTCGTCGAACACCACGACATTCACCATCAACTCCACCATCGTTCAGATGCTCCAAGGCAAGATCGGCGGACACAAGTCGTGCCCCGTGCCGCGGTGGTCCGACTGCCACTGCCCGACCTGCACCTCCTGGAGCTCCCGCGACTCCCTCCTCTTCGTCCACGCCGACGTCCCCAAAGGTAACCAACCACCACTAATCCTGTGGCCTGCTTGAAATTTTAATGCAGGATTTAGAAATGGAATGAGAGACATGAATTGGGTAATGTAATGCATGTGGTGAGAGTAGATGGAAGGGTGGCGGAGGAGGACGTGCTGTTCATACATGGATTCATATCGTCGTCGGCGTTTTGGACCGAGACGGTGTTCCCCAACTTCTCCGAGGAGGCGAGGGCGAGGTACCGGCTGTTTGCGGTGGACCTGCTGGGTTTCGGGCGGAGCCCCAAGCCGGCGGACTCGTTGTACACGCTAAGAGAGCACGTCGAGATGATCGAGCGTTCGGTGCTGGAGCGCTACAATGTCCGGTCCTTCCACATTGTCGCTCACTCCCTTGGCTCCATCCTCGCCCTCGCCCTCGCCGTCAAGTACCCTGGCGCCGTCAGGTCCCTCACCCTCCTCGCCCCGGTATATAACGTCGAACACCATGCATTGCCCTCCCTACCAGCACTTTAGGTTGCAATTTATTTTGATTGCCGAGATTCAAAGACTTGTTTCGATGTCTACAGCCGTATTTCCCGGTGCCTAAGGGGGAGAAGGAGACGCAGTTTGTGCTGCGGCGGGTGGCACCGCGGCGGGTGTGGCCGCCGATAGCGTTCGGGGCGTCGGTGGGGTGCTGGTACGAGCACATCAGCCGGACGGTTTGCCTGGTGGTGTGCAACAACCACCGGCTGTGGGAGCTCGCCTTCAAGTTCGTCACCCGCAACAGGTTGGCGCTCAGCAACGCCAGTAGTTTCCTCCTCTGTTTCCCATAGGCGGTAACCCAATCTACTGAATTAATTCTAAGCAACGCTCACCATCCAGTGACTGGTGAGAATTAACACCTTTAGATTAGCCTCATTTCTAATTCTGTATCCAATCTGAGACCCAAAGGCCAAGGCTTCTCAGTCCATGTTCCCTAACGATTTTCGAATCCAAGGGGTAAAAGAATACTCACCCATATACACAATTCCAGGTCGGTAATTCTCGATAATCCCAGAATTTGCAGGGGACACGGATTTTGCAGCAAGAAGAACGATGGATGATGTCAGATCTGAAAGGCCAGCATTTCTTTATTATTATTATTATTTTTGAAGTTAGATTATTCTTAAAAATTACATATAGTTTTTCTTTTTAAAAAAAAAATAATGTGGGATATATGAGCTTTAAGCTGCAGTGAATTGCTGTACAAGAAACAGAGTGCCAGAGCCTGCAAAAACTTCAGCCTAGCGTCCAATTATAACTCTCAAAGTATGCAGTCCTCGGTACTGCTAGCTAAACCTCACCAAATTCGCTGGCTTAGAGGGGGCCTTCGCCTTCGGGCTTCGGATGGTGAGCCACCAGCGGCTCTCCAGCTGTTGTTGGGTGGTTCACCATCTCACCATACGTTCCATAACATGGTCAAATTAGCATCCAACCGTCCCCACTATATAGTCCTCCAGTTCCAGTTGGCAGTGATCCTTAGGATTTTACTACGACTGAAATTAATCCTAGATACTGAATCGAATCATACTTTATTATGTTTTGACAATGATGGCAACAGGATGAGGACCTTCTTGATGGATGGCTTCTTCTGCCACACCCACAACGCTGCATGGCACACTCTGCACAACATTATTTGTGGAACTGCCGGCAAGATTGATGGCTATCTTGACGCGGTCAGAGAGAAACTTAGCTGCGATGTGACGGTGATCCACGGGAGGGACGACGAGCTCCTTGCCATTAGTTGTAGTTATGATGTCCAGTCCAAGATTCCCCGAGCACATGTTAAGGTTATTGACAACGAGGACCACATCAGCATCGTCGTCGGCCGGCAAAGGGCTTTCGCCCGAGAGCTTGAGGAGATATGGAAGAACGCCAGATGCTGAGCTTGTACTGAAAGAGAGCGAAAATTTGTGGAATATAAATAAATATATATATATATATAAGGATGGATAAAAAGTTTAAAAAAGAAACGAGCACTCGAGAAAGATCGATCTTTGAAGAAGGAACGGAGGTAAATGCGATGGTTAGTCAGGTTTATTCTGCCTTTAGCTTTTATTTTTCTTAAAAAAAATTCAAAATATATCTGACCTAGTGTGGTGGTGGGGTGTTGTGTACTGCCAATCATTCCCTCTTGTTCGAGTGTGCAAATATTTGCTAAATGATTGTTATCCCAGAAAGTATTGTGGAAATTATTATAATTTATTCAGCCTTTTATCCTTCCATCTTCATGTGTTCTTGGTGCAAGCCTCTTTAATAAATACCCCTAGTGCATTTGTGAAGAACAATTCTCAGTGTATGAATGGGCCTGGTAAGAAGGTAGTCAGGGGATCAGACTTACTTTTTTTTTTTTTTTTTTTGTTCTTTCTTTCTTCTTTTCTTTCAAATTTTTCTAATATTATTTCTTCTCCGATGCTTATGCTTCTTTGAAACTGATGCTGGAAGGCCAATGCCTTTGCTATACCCTGTTTCGATTGGTAAAACAGGGCTTTAACTATTTTTCAATAGTTAGATCTAATGGCAGTCCTAAACAGGGTCCTTAATATCAATCATTTTCATCATTTTTTTAAAAAAATAATAGTATTTTAAAATCAACATCTTATTAATGGACAAAAGGATCTTCTATTCTCCATTTTGCCGTGAAAGCTGTGAGCCACAAGCAATTCATACGTGATCATGTAAAAGAGCATCGCCATTTGAACCTCTTCTGGCAACCTGGAAGTCGAGGTGAATCAGAAGAAGAGGAAGTGCAGGAAATGGAAGATATAAATTCTATGAACCCCTTTGTTTATTGAAGTCTTTGCTTTCTTCGGCGTTGGTAACTGTATTGCCAATCTGAAGTCACTAAAGGCATTAAATCCAAGCCCCGCTGACGAGTTGGATTCAATGTGTGATATAATCACAGCGGTGCTATAAATGTAAGATAGAATTATTGAGGGCCTTGTTGGACCCCATGGAGATGTGGTTGCCTAAGAAACGCATGCATCGAGGATGGATTACTCCCCTTAGTACATGACGTTAGATTTCTTAGGTGGTCCAACTTCCATGCCCCCACCATGATTCTTGTGAGTTAGAATTCTTAAGGTAATCTTTTATTTTTTAGAAAAAAAAAGCCTGAAAGCAATTTAAAATACTTGCATTTAGAATAGAATACAACATTCTAAAGAAAATAATTTTCATAGATTACTAGCACGTTTGAATGACTTGGAAAAATTTTAATCAGTAACCTTACCTACCACCACAATCATATTATATAATTTCATTGTTATGCGTTGATATTCCTGGATTTTTGCACTATTATGCCATGAAATGTTGCATTTCATTCCAAACACTGGTATTATATTTTTTTTTGAAATAAAGGGTTACGACGAGAATTTGACCCCGCAGACTTCAAACAATCCCTCATGATGAAGTGTTAAAATGGGGTATATTAATCTCTTCTCTGTCCTAAAGGATCAATGTGGCTCGGAGTTTGATTGTCTTTGACTTGGTTCATGTTAATGGGTCTCATGGAAACATTTCTCCACTTCCTGTCAAAATTAATTCACATCCGATTTCTCATATAAGTTTTCTGAAGTAACTACCATGTCTGATGTAGCTTTCTTGGTATTGGAAGGATCATTCACATAAGTCTATCATCTGGATTCTAGCATTTTGAAAACCTTTTGCTAGATATTAATTCCCCATGTTTAAGTTCAACATAGCAATAAGTTTGGCAAGGAGGGTAATGTTTTGTTGCCTAAAATCTCCTTGCACTCCCAATTTTTTATTGACTGTTGGAAACAATATCCTAAATAGCAGGATGTTTGGCAAGAAGAGATATGTTTTGCTGCTTAAAATTTCCCTACTCCTTATCATTTATTGGCTATTGGACAAGAAGATGTCCATTCTAACACCTCCAAACAATGCATCCATCCCCTTTCAGAATGTAATTATTGGAAACATTTGCTACATATTATGCCTTGATATGGGAAAAGTCATTCACATTTCACATAAAATATGGAATCAGAATTCTAGGATTTTGGAAACAGTTTGCTAGATATTTTCTAGATTTGAGTTCAATATATCAGTATGGTTAGCAAGGAGCGGTTATATTTCCCTATCATCCATTTGCATTGCAAGTTGAGATTTTTCTTGTTTTGCCAAGGACATGACATGGAAAGATGCTTCTAGAATCAAAGGTTGCAATAGTGTACATATGGAGGATACATCTGACATCGAGATCATGCAAATATATATCGAATCATTAACGACATTAAGATGAGTTGAATCGTAGCTAACTAAAATATGAAGTTGTTAATCAGTTCAAGAGCTGACTGCACAAGGTGGATATTTAAAGCATGTGTTTAATCCAAGCATTGGTGATTGATCTCGTCCTCAACATTGACCACAAAATTGTGATTTCATCTCTTATAAGAGATGCTAATAAATTGGTTAATCAATGTCAAAGTAGAAGATTGTCTCTATGTAAACTGTGATTAGGGTGAGAATATTTCAAAACTTATATATATAGCTCAATAAGAGACTCATAAACATGTACGTAGTAGGTGACTAAAAGACCTCATGGAAGCAAGTGATGAAGACCAAAAGAAGGTAGGACTTTAGAGGGATCTTACAGACTACAAAGCCTGTAAATCCTGTCTCTCTCTCATATAACCACAGACATCAATGTATATTTTTCATGTTGTTCTAATGGGTGGAATCCTTCGACATGTCCTTTTGAGCAAACATTTCACATGTCATCAGACAACGAGTTTGTCGAAATTAATTAGGGACAGTTGGTGGAAGTTTTATGGAGGAGTGGATAGCAGGATTTGATCCTAAGTTCGCACCTTGGCATGCAGTTGATGTCAATGGAACAAATTTACCACCAACTAGCTAGGTTCAAAAGACAATCTTGCTTATCAAACTATCAATGAGCTTGCATGCATGCAGACATTAGCGAAACTTCATGCTATCTAGCTGTTCTACTTTAGATATAAACAATGGTGCTTAATTAAATTAAGCTAGTATGTATGTTAATCATCTGTTAGGTAAATCTAGAGTCTCACAAACCAAACTATTCAGGCACTAATTTCTCTGCCATTGAACGTTACCAGAAGAAGTGACCAAGTTTAAGCATTGTCTCTTCCACTGCACATGCATGTATGAATGCATGTGGAATTTGATGCATGTACCCAACAAATGCTCATCCATGCATTAACCCCCAACACATAAGCATACTAGGTAGCAAAAACAGTACACAGATCAGAAAACCAGTGACCTAAGTTGCATTAGACAGCCAGAAATTAAACCTATTAACTCCTTAATGCATTAATCGAAACAAATCAGAAACACAAATGCAATGCACCATAAATGCACATGCATGGCTGAAGCAATGTCTTCAAGTACGTCTCTCAGCAATTTGGCCTGCGTCCTTCTCAAAATTCAAGTCACCACTGTGACCCTCCATGTGCTTCTCTGATGTGGTCAGAGAAAAGCTTATTAAATCAAGGAAATCCCAAAGGATAATGTTTGGTGAGCTGAACCTGGGACTAATTAGAGAAGGGGAAGCAAATAGGTGGGCAGGTACTAGAAATTCTATTGGGGAGCTTTCAAAGTCCAAACCACAGACCACCATCCTAAAATGAGTCATTGCTTGGAGATCTAAGCTGGATTGCTGGTAGACTTCCACATCAAGCTATAATTAAGGGGCCATCATGAGAAGATAAATAAGATTATGCAAGTGGGAATGGCTCTCAGTCTCTTGCTCGTTCACTCCATTCTCAGTACGATTGTGTCCATCAAGACTTCTCATTCACCGACTTCATTAAATCAAAACAGCAACAAACTCTTCAAACCGATAATTAAGGGATGGTCATCAGTCAAGTACATAACCATCCTACTGTACAAGGATTTTGATTTTCCGTTCATCTTGGAATTTTATATAACTCTGACCATTTCATGCGAAAAATTTCCCAGCCATACAATTTTTCTTATCTGTTTTTTTTTTTTTTTTCTTCTTGTCAAACTATAACAGGTCTCTGGTTGCAGCCAAAATTATGTTTAGCAACAAGAGATTATGGGCTGGAGTCATGGACAATGTAGCAGTGGTTGGATGTAGAAATTATAATATGGATGGGCCTTCATCCCTTTCTCCATCAAAATATATAAAAAAAATGTTCAAATAACAAAATTAATAGCTGGTTATGCTGGTAGTTTTTGATGCTCTACTTGGCCTACACACTAGTACCCAAGGCTTCTCATGACAAGAAGATAGTTGAAGTATCAATGCAGCCACAGCCTCGCATGCATGTTCTTAATCCAACATGAAATCTATATAGCTTGAGCAAATTAATCTAACTGAAACCAATCTTTCCTAGACCAACCTGGCTTGTTTTAATGCAGCAGGGCTTAGCTTGACATAAGAGCTATCTTGACCTCTCTACATAAATTGAAGACTCCACTCCAAATTCTCGACAATCCATTTTGAGAGATTTAAATGTATAGCATCTCTCAAAGAAGAAAAAATAAAATCAGAGTATGCAAGTAGTAATTCATGCATTCTTTGTTTGTTGCATGACCGTAAATTTTACAGTCCAAGTTATAGATGGGGTTATTAGCATAGAATGGTATGGAGTTTCTGAAGTATAAATAGAATTACACCACACAAATTGATGCATCTGATATAATGAAATGAGTACTTAAATGTGAAAACACTAGCAGAAAATAATAAATAGGAATATGGAGTAGGAAAAGGACGCAGGCCACTTCAAAGTCACTGTGCTGCCAACTGGGCTATTGGACTACAACAAGCCATAGCCCATTCCCCACCAATAGTCCTTGGTTCTAAATATTAAAGAGTATAAGTGGAAAGGGACTAACAAAACTAACCAATTTATGATGAGTGAGACATGAACATGGGGCCACGACATCCATGAAGTTGACTATCAGTGTGCACTAATTAATCATATTTATAACTATGTTTATGGGTTCGGCTATCATATTTTTTAAAATATTTTTTTTTAAAAAAAATTAGATTTCGATCCTATTCATTTAGGACTATCATTCAATGCCTTCATGTTCTTATCTAAAGTCCTAATATCTTTAATTTTTTCATCATTTACGTTAACACATATGTATAGTCAAAAATATGATGAAATTTGTCATATTTATGGTAGGAAAAGAAGGCAATGCATGGTTAATATTTAGCATTATATGGTTAAAAAAGAAAAAGTAAAGGTCTTTTGTCATGGCGTTATGGTTGGGTGAAGTTTTTAGGAGGTTTATTATGGTAGATGGTGGTGTAAACTCAATTGAATTGTGCTAGTTATTAATGTGGGTGAGGTTGCTTAAGTCGCCATTCCACTGGTAATGAAATATTCAAATCAGTAGCAACTTTCAATTACCGTGATGTTGGCACTAGCATCACAGCAGTACAGCAGCCCTAAAGCTCCGTTGGAATATTTCACATTTAGGGCTGGAAATATGTTGGACTGGTGATTTTAGCATGCCCTAGCTTTTAAGTTTAATTCAAAAATATTTTTGAGCTTAGATTCAAAACTTTTTTTGAAATTCAATCTTAAATGTGGCTCAAGCCAAGGCTCAAATTGTGCATGAAATTCATTGGAACTAAAAACTAAATTGATCGAATTAATTTTAATTTTTAAATATTTGTAAAAAATAATATAATTATACTACAACTTAATCATTCATAACTATATACATGAATCTGACATTCAGGATCAAGTCGAGAGTCACTACACATAATGAATAATCAAACTAGAGCATTTATCTAAATGTAATCGATGGTTCATTTCTAATTCTATCTTTTAAAGACCATATATCCAAACATACGCATTTCTGGATCTATTTCAAGCATTGGCCTGTAGTTATAGAATGAAGTGCTTTAACTCTATGGCTGGATAATTGGATATCGGAATCTCTTCGTATTCAGTGGACATTTTGTCATCTCACCTCCTAATGCATGGACTCAAGTGGCCAAGCTGGACCATTCGTTTTCAACTCTAATTTTAAATCTAAATCTAATCTTAATTAGCCAGGCTTAACTCAAAGTCGGCTGAGTAGACCATGGGCCAGCCGAGCTTACCTTCAACTCTATCCAATAACATTGTTCTCTCTATCTTCCTAAGTTAAACACCACCAATCAGATGGATCCACTTATCCAAGGTTTCACTGTCTCCACATATAACTATCTTTAATCCAATGAATAAATGGGTGGGTGGTGTACTAAAATCTTTTTTTTTTTTTTTTTTTTTTTTTTTTAACATATGCGAGCTGATCAATAATATATGCTTGTTATATATTTTACAATTTATATTATATAAAGTTTAAAGTCAATTAGTCAACCTTGTCTCATGTTTTCCTGTCACTTTTGGATTCACTCCTACACCTGACCTTCAAAAATCATTTGACCCACTATTATTTGGTCAAGTTTTCTCACCCCATATATTTACCAAAGTGAAGGGACAATCTAGAAAAAAAAAATAAATCTTGGAACTCTTTGCTAAATCCAGTTTGTTAGTGTTCCGAGCGTCACTCCTTCAGCCTTGTATGTGTTCCATTTCAATTCATCTGTGGACACGGGCGCAAGCTTTTCTCCTCTCCCCAACGTTACACTGCTCTCGAACAACTTAATTTTGGTTTAAAAGACTAGAACTAAACAACTTCGAATGCTTTGGACTGGTGCACATGAGCAATTTAGCTTTATTAGACTTTAGCTGATCTGAATGTAAGTGTTGGCAAAATGAGTTTAGTAAAAGAAACTTTGTGTCCTTTGAGAGTATAGTTTGTTGGATAAGTTTTAGTACTCTGAATGATTTAAATTGAATGTATTTGAGAAGATCTAATGTAGACTGATCGATTTTTTTTTTGTCAATGCAATCTTATTCTGCGCCTAAGAACATTTTTATGTGCTTCCGCGTCTGCCGTTTAATTCTATTGTTATCAAGTTTTTTTTTTTTATCAGGAATGCGTCTTCTCTTAAAACTCTTCTATTGCTATCTGTCACTGATGAACCAATCATTCTTTTATTGGATCATTGACTTATAACTGATGTCACGGGTTGACACGTTTCGGCCATGCGTCTACCTCGATGAGTGCTCTAAAGATCCCACCCAAGTCTCATAGGAAGCGGCCACCACCTCCATACTCATATAGCATCAAGTATACACTACAGTTTTGTATACCACCCAAATTAGGCTATTCCATTAAAAACTTCACATATTAGTTCAACCTAAATACTGCAGAATACTATCTCACGCCATAGAAAGGGATTTCACAATCTCCAAGTTATTCCCATATGAGGGGTTGGGTTACCATCACTAACTTGATCTGGGTATAATCTCATTTCCCTCGATGTATTGCTCACAAGCTTTCTAGACAGTCAGAGGATCACGATCTTACATAATTTTTATCATTAATAAGCTGCCTCACAATCTTAGACGTATATGTCTACTCTTTCCATTATAAATTTTGTTTTTAGCTTTAGCTATGGCAGCCTGACTATCTTGACACAGGGAGCTAGTCTCATTGGGAAGAAGATTTCTGAGTCATTCGGCCTCACTGGCAATAAACTCGGATTCCATTGTAGACTGAGCTATAGCTTAGATCATAAGCAATACGAGTGCAGTTTATCAAATACATACGACTACTAATAATTTGAATATGGATTGTAAGATACCATATTGTCACTTTGATGAACATTGAGATGGAGCGCTAGTTAGGAGGAACTGTACGGCGCTCGGTTTCCCATCTTCATATCGCGCGTCATCTCCCTAATGTCCATTCTCAGTTGCACGAGTGCGAAATGGGGAAAAAATCATGGCACATGCCTCAAACTGAAGACCTGTTTAAAATCTAAGACTTATCCATCATGGCAATAATGCCTATCCATCATGATTAAGTGCAATAAAAAATGTATGTTATCGGATCTATTCCACTAGCATCAGAACGTAAATCTTTCTGGAAGGCAACATTTCCGTGGAAAGAAGCCGAACGTGATCAGATCGCTGCTCATTCGTAAAAGAAGAGGCCTTTTTCCAATTTAGTTAAGTTTAGGATTAGTCCCTATGTAATATTAAAAACATTTTCTCTTGCCAACGTTTATAATGGGAATCAGTAAATTGCTCAATCTTGGATGTATCGGGAAACGACTTAGTAGTAGCAACCATAATAGAGTCCATAATCTACTCTTAAGATTGTTGGATAAGTTTGAAGAAAAGATAGTACCCGGGATGATTTATCTATTTGAATGTATTTGAGAAGATGCTGTGGCGTGCACGGCACTATCCTTAAGAGTAGATTTGCGCTTTTCGGAGATAATATCTCGGTGCAGAGATCAGAGCACGACTACCCTCCAGAATACAATAGCAGAGTCTTCTAACAGGCGTGCACACACCAATGTCGGAAGAGGATGAACAACCGAATGAGTTCCTTCTCTTTGAATAAGTACGGAAGTAAAGGAATGGATCTCTCGACTGAATAAGGATGAAGGAATGAATCTCTTGAATGAAAGCAAAAAATGAATTGAATAAAATAAACACCGGCATTGCTTCGAATTTATAAAGAAGCACGCACCAGTGGATAGCGACGAATCAATCTAATCCAACGGTCGATCAACAAAAGACTTATCATGTACGTAGAGAGTATAAGTCAAAAGACTAGTCAACAAATCAAAAAGACTTATCTCTACCCATTGATAATAACATATCAGATAAATGGACTTATCAAGTCAAAAAGGTTTTTGAATATTAAAATTCACTAGATTTCCAACATAGTTTAGTAACTTACGAAATAAATGTCTAATGTAGTCTGATCGATTTTTTTTTTAATGCAATCTTATTCTGCGCCTAAGAACATTTTTATGTGCTTCCGCGTCTGCCGTTTAATTCTATTGTTCAAGTGTTTTTTTTTTTTTTTTTGGAATGCGTCTTCTCTTAAATCTTCTATTGCATCTGTCACTGATGCCCAGATATCCTGCACACTTGTTTCCTATGCTGAAATGAAGGACAGCAAATAACTCATCATTCATTCTCTTTCGGTACCATAGGACTCTGTTATTCCAAGAGGGCATTATTGATTGCTAAATTTCTAGACAACACGCAATAATTTTACTTTTGTTCTTGCACGTTGCTCCTGTTCCTGGGGACTCCATTAAGAAGGTTCACTGTTCATTGTGCTTTAGTATCAGTACTGTAATTAATTTATGAATTGCTATTGGTTTGAGGGACGCTAGAAATGTCGGACATATAAGGTTGGGTGCTGGGGATGTGTTTGTTCAAATCTAGGTATTAAATTTTATACGTCCCAAGGTTAATGAAGAAAAAGGATTACAAGAAATTAATGATCAATATAAAATTATAGTTATACCCCATGAACATACCACATTAAAAGTTAGCTTCTCTTATTTCTTAAGAGAGCAAGGAAGTATAAAAGTTGGATTAACAAGTCAAGCTCGATAGATGAATTGTTCTTGCCAGACATTTTTTGGTTTTCTTGCTTGAATTTAAAGGATAAAACAGATAAAGCCAAGCTTCATTTAGCTACTTTGTTTTTAACAAGTATTTTATGCTACTAAATCCATTGTATGTGAACTTCAGAAAGGGTATTTTTATTTGCTACTTTTCTTGTGGTGCCATTATTCACTTCAGCAAGCATGAAAATAAAGTTTTTTATTGACTGAACCAAAGTTGAGCATTCTAAGCATCTAATTTACTCATTACTACTACTTACGAAGTCTGTTGCTGTGGAAATGGTTTCAGTGCTTTCTTTGTTATTTGATGTTGCATTAGATCTTTTTTTTTCCTTTTGTTGCTTAGCTCTATACTTTGCTTGAGATGGTCTTAGATTTTTTTTTTTTTTTGGATGCCTAGCCCTATACTTTGCTTGTGATGGTCCTAGATATTCTTGCATTACCTTCGCATGCTATCAATTTCTTTGGAGATGCAAGGACTCATAATAAGCTCACCTGGCAAGCTTGCAGTTACATTTCTCGTTTTTGGTAAGCTTTTGTCCCAAGCAATTATCATTGTTTCTTAGAAATTTTGCAGTGAGGTAGTTCTAAAAGGTTTTTTTGATGCAGTTCTTAGGGCTTTTTTGTCCAAAAGACACTACTAGGTTATGCACACATCTAGTGTTAACAAATACCACCACAATAGAGGTAAGATATTACAATTTTAAATTATATTTAACAATATTTACTCTATATATGATTTCTTTTCCTACTTATCATTATTATATTTATTTTTATAGCATGTGACTATAGTTTTACGCTAACCGTTAACTTATCGTAACCCTTCTTCTTTGTTCGGACTTAGGACCGGCTATATATAAAAACTTCAAATATAGACAAAATTTGGGATATAAAAGGTTAACATACTAGATGAAGTAATAAAAAAATATTTAAAATTTTTGTATTTTATAAAAAAAATATATCTCAAAATAGAGCTAAATAGAAAAAAAATATTCATGTAGCCGACCTTTAACTAATTTGGAATATAAGGTTTTATTGTTGTTGTCATCCTCATCGTCACTACCATATTTATCTTTCTTAAATATCATTTCATGCCAGATTCATAGTCCTCGAGGTTTTTTCTGAACAATAATCCTGCATTTATATGTAGCAATTCTTCATACATAGGGTCTATTTGGCCTATCTATGATTATGCTTCCTGTTTTCAGGTTTACATAAGAGAAAAGAAGTTGTCTCGAAGTATGACATAGGATAGAGGAGAAATTTTGATCGGTTGATGTCATTTGGCGGTAACATTTATTATTTCCAGACATTTTTGCTTCCTTTTTCCCCTTCTGATATTTCTTTTAAGACTCATTATAGGTTTTTGGCACAAAAAAAAATTGCTCTGGTTTCTGCCATTATACTTAGCAGAGGATTTAAAAACAATGCCTTCACTTCAAGGCCTAGATTTCCCTGCCTGTTTGGATGTTGAAGCCTAAAGAAATTATTATGAGTGCTAATATTTCATCCACGCCTGAACTGGTCATCAAAAGGTTGTTTATTATGCGGCTACTTAGTTTATGTCTACTTGCCATCTTGCTAATTAAGTTTATTAGTATTGTTGTTGATAAAATCATCTGTATAGTTGATGGAAATTTTAAAAGATGGATAGCGATATGTAGAACAAGTGAGAGACAAGTTGGCCTTGTCTCTCTTAACAAAGAATTTCATTCTAGGATTTCTTCTTCTTCTTCTTCTTCTTGGACTGAATCGGGAAAAAAAAAAGTCAACAATGTTCAATTGGAAGTTTTTAAACCATCAAATGGTTGATTGCTCTTGGGTTCTGATTTCTTCACGGTATTCTACACTAACATGAAGCTAGAAGGAAGAGGTGCTGTTGGTCCCAAGTTCCCTGGAACGGCTGCAAAACTGTGGCCTTCTAAGAAATTGCCAAGGGAAAAGATGCATTTGGGTCCCAAATTAGCACCCAAGTTCCTTGCTGTATGCATCAAAAACCTTCTGAACTACACCACTGGGAATAGATAGTTGTCTTAATGAAATGATTTTGCCATGCATTTGTCATAATATATATCCTTTTTTTAAGAAATCATTTAGTATTCATTTGGTTATATATTACGTTACTAATAGACTTGGTAAATTAACAAGGTTTCCTCTTGGACTCAGAGTGCAGCAATGCAGCATCATCTCTACAGAGGTTCGGTATAGTTTAAATGTGAGGAAAAAAATCCTATCTTTAATCATGGGAATTAGAAAGCGAGAAAATTTATCCTATTTGCTTATCATCTTCTTATTCTTATTCCTCTTTGGGGGAGATAATGACAAAATTGGAACTAAATAAACGAAAACGTGAAGAAAGACCACCAATCGTCAATCAATCACTGGGGCAGTAAAACAGGGGAGACGGCATTGAAGAGCGTGTAATCCTAAAATTGAAGGCCATTGCATCATTCATGACATAAATAAACAAACCATAGCATTAATTGCTCGATGGAATGCAGTAAATAGATCCATGGTGAAGAATTAAAATCATATGTTAGAGAGAGACAAGGATAAATTAAATAAAAATCAACAAGATTAAGCATGCGCATTGAACAATCGAACAACAGGTTGCTCGTAGCGACGAGCAGCACCGCAGGGCCTCCTCCATGGAGACTCAGGAAGCAGCCCCCTGTTGCAGTCTGCCACTGGAAAGAGCGCAACCGCGATCTTCCGTGTCTCTTCTTCGGACAACTTGGAAGTCCTTGGCCTTCTGGATCCCAGTTTCTGCGAGGGGGCGCCTGGGGTCGCATCCACGTCCACACTGAGTAAGAGAGTGAAGGATTTCCATGAGTGTAATCTGGAAGCAAGGAAATTAATTAAGAAACCGGTTAGAGAGTCCGGTACCCGGCAAAGGCCGTCATGGCCGCCTTCTTTGGCGGCGGGGTGGAGAAGTCGAAATGTGACCGTTGAGCCATGAAAGCCTGCTCACAGAACGCAAGGAAAAAAAAAGGAAGAATGACAGTAAGTTTCACGACTGGCATCCGTCTAGCTATTTATTTAAGAAATGAAGATGGAGTGGTAGAGAGAGGCTTCACGGCATTGTGGAAGGATTTGGAGACGCTGAGCACTGGCTTGAGTTCATCGTGGTTCAATTTGCATAGGATCTGGACCTTTGCATGGCAAAAAGAATAAGAGAGGAAAGAGTTAGAGACTTGTCCTGAGAGTTGGGAGAGAGGAGATGGGACCGGAGGTGCATACCAGAACGTCCAGAGGGAGGGAGTCAATGGAAGCAGGCATAATAAGAAGGCAAGAGGAAGATGACACAATCCATGCTATCCGTTTTCAGATAGCAGTTGGCTCCGTTTGGCCACATTTAACATTTGAATCCTCTTTCTTAACCGCTTCAGTTACTCTCTCTCTCTCTCTCTCTCTCTCTCTCCACTTTATTTTAATTTCTCTCGCACACGTTCAAATTCAATTCACTCATCTGCGGACCGCTAACAGCAGTTCGCCACCCTTTTCCATTTCCAAACTCCGGAACAAGCCCATGTTAATGGTTTGGATTTGAAATTAGAGGCCGAAACAAATCTAGGCCTAACTTAGCTTGTTAGTTGGGCCAGCCTAAATCCAGCCCGATGAATGCTCAAAGTGTTAGACAAACGAAAAGTCTTGCTACACCATCTTACAATGCAGCAAGCATGCATCGATCATATAAATTAGTCATCCATGCATACCGGCGCACATGCGGTGGCTCAATAGGCTTTATCGTGTATCACCGCATATGCACCGGCATGTGTGGATGGCCAATTCGTACGACCACTGCACGCTTGCTACACCGAAGGACAGTGCAACAAGTCTTTTCCTAAACATAAATACAATCTAAATCCAATTCTAAAAGGAAAATACTTGCTACACCGAAGTGTGGTGTAGCAAGCGTGCATCGAACGTATGAATTAGCTGCGCAAGCATGCTACTGTGCGTACAATGCGCGACAAGGCCAATTAAGCCTTGACCCGCATGACAGCATAGGCACGCAACCAATCCGCGCATTCAGTGCGCACTTGCTGCACCACCCTTTTATATTAATTTTTTTATCAGTTATACAAAAATAGCCTTTTCTATTATAATAATTTTTTAAATAATTAAATATAATTATTTTTAATGCAACGGTTTTTGGCTTAAATTGATTGCTGTAGACCGGTTTAATTGGATTTTCAGCCAAGCATAAGCCTACAATTAGGTCCAGGCATGGCTCAACCCATTTCTATACTTGCTCCGCAACTATTCTTGAACGCCAACCAATGGGAGGGTTCTCAAAAGAATTAAAGGGGTTGGCCACATTACGTCAATCCCAACCTTACGCTAGTAGCATAAAAAGGCGCCAAGCCATTGGGCCAACTTTAGTTGGGCTGGACGAGCTTCAAAGTGAGTGCTTGAACTTAAGTTCGGCCAATTCTAAGATTCATAATGAAAAAGTTTTGTTGCACTAAACATGATGATTGGCATGCGGTGCATTATGTATGTACATATCAAAGATAAAAAATATTTTTGTTCTTGGATGTGCGCATGCATGCATCGCATACCAATCATCGAATGTGGTGTGTGCAACCTGCACCTCACCTCGTGCACAAAGATTTTTCTATTCATGATCTACTATAAACTGTACTTCCTCTATCATGTTCGTCTGAACATCTGAGAGGACCTAACACAACTTAAGGAACAGAAGAAGAGAAAAACAAAAGAATTGAAAGGGACATAAATATGCAAGGCTAAACTACACTATTGGTCCCCAAACTTTAGCTTAAAATTTATTTTGCTTCCCAAACTTTCAGCTATTAGTTTTTAATCAGTCAAGTTTTAAGAGTGTTGCATCCTTGACATTTTGTTACATAAAATCAATAAAAATTAATGAAATAGTTAACATATCACTTTGACACATGAATGTAGATTAGTTGATAAAGTGATATATCAATTATTTTAATTATTTTAAATGACTATATAATCACACAACAGAATTGAAGAAGGTAACATTCTTAAAGCATAAAGGACTAAAAGTTTTGGAATTTTTAAAAAAATTGAGTGAAACCTCAAGGACCCAAAATATATTTCATCAAGTAGAGATAAAGGTGCAATTAGGTCAGGCTAGAAAGCTCAATCCTAACCCTAAATAATTAGATTAGGATCAACCGATTGATTATTTGGATTAAATTTTGTTATATATATATATATATATATATATATATATATATATATATATATATATATAAAGATACTTGCTATCTTTCTCATTCTTTTTTAGAAATTTATTAATGATAAATTCAAAGCTTAATTTTAGTTCATACATTCTTATTGTCGATGGTTGAGACATTAAAAGTGAAAATTTCACCTTCGTTTCGGATTGGATTGCTGCAGTTTCAGCTTTATATACTTCTCTCTCAATTGACATCATTCAACAATATAATTGTTGCGCTTTTTAACTCAAATAATTCTCTTACGATTGATAGGCCCCAAAATCGAGCTAATGATGCTTGTGCGACATTTTGAAATTTTGCTTTGAAACCTTGGAGCTCGTGTGGCTTTAATCATAATAAGTTGATTGGAGGCTCTGCAATGATCAAGCCACTAGTAGGGGTCAATGCTAACTATCGTAAATAATAAGATGGGAAGAGTTAACAGTCCGACAAGGTTCTTGATGGATTGATATTTATAAAAAGATGATGAAATTCTTTTTTAATATTTGCTAGTTTAATCTAATATAGGTTTTCACTATAATGTTTTGACTCAACGTAGATGGCACTGTAAATAAAAGAAAATAAAAGAACATAAAAAGGGTGATATAAGTGATTGAAGGTTTAAATAGGACTTCAAACATACAATTGAAGGTTAGTTTTTTGAATATATATATATATATATATATATATATATATATATATATATATATATATATATATATATATATATATATATATATATATATATATATCGAGAAGGCTTAGAGATATTTCTAAAGATTGAAAGCCTTCAAGAATATATTTGGAATGACAGGTTTGTTGGAAATAAGATCCGAACCTTTTGGTGAAGATCATCACCATGAAGCCCAAGAATCATTCATGTTTAATCATCAAGAATCCATAATCGATAAACGGAAGCGTACCTGAATCTATATTACTTGATTGCTCTCGAGATCCCTGCGGTTGGCCTTCTATATCAACACATACTCCCAGAGAGCCCTTTAGAATTTTCTCTAGGCTATTCTTTCTGATGATGGGATTCAGAGAAGAAGATCTTGTGTGCGATCCAGGGACCATAACCGCTATATATAGATAATTTCATCATTATCTTTTGGTATTTCTATTTTAGCCCATCATAAAAAATATAAATAACCCCTTAGGTCTCTACACATTAAAAGGTCACACCTAATCAGATACATTAAAGCCCAAATCACTAAAACCTCAGCTGATCACTTTTAATTGGGCTTAACCTTATTTGATAGTCCGCAATACATAATTATTTCATATATATAAGCCTAATATTAGATTAAAAATCCAACAAGGTTCACTGGAATTGATTTGTATTCACAATTCAGAATTCAATCCAATTATATGTTTGAGCATATAAAGTTGAATTAATAAGCCATGGATCCCATCATCATTTGATCGGTATCTTATATAAAAGAAATATAGAATTGTACAATCAACTATATCCCTAGGTTTTTGAGCCCTATGCGATTGGAGTAGGCTTACTGCATTTACGGATTTACCATACCGGCTATAAACATGTCCTAAATGTTCAAAATAATATTGCAAACCAATCATTTCCAGTAATATATGAGGATATTCAAAAAAGAAAAAAAAAATCTATAGTTGAAAAGGAAAAAAAAATTTGGTAATAAAATGATAAAAGCATTTTTAAAATTAAAAAAAAGTTTTTATGCATCATTATTGATTATCCGTACATATAATTGGGTATGCATTAAAAATATTTTTTTTTTATTTTTATTTTATATTGCACGTATGATTATGCATGCGGAACGATCAGATATGGTATATGGTATGCGTGATTCTACACGGCGCCTTAAAACTAATTGCTTGTGGGGCCGCCGTGGTGAAAAAAATATAAAAATATAAACAATCTCAGACGACCGTCGTGCGCCGTGCAACCGTGCCATGCCGCTCTGGATCGTGCCAGCCCGCGCGCGGCCTGT
This sequence comes from Calamus simplicifolius, assembly GCA_900491605.1. Taxonomy (NCBI): domain Eukaryota; kingdom Viridiplantae; phylum Streptophyta; class Magnoliopsida; order Arecales; family Arecaceae; genus Calamus; species Calamus simplicifolius. Next base: position 1,584,468 of record UESW01003860.1, read on the forward strand.
GCTGGACCGAGACGCCGTGCCATTTCCCATTGGGAAAGGACTTAGTGCACCGTTCCCGATGCATTAAGTCCCGCACCGGCGCGCGGCATTGACCGCGCGCCATGCGGATGCACGTGTCATGGCTCATTGGACCGTAACGCGCTTCATATGCACATCCGTACGAGCGCGCGGCCAATGCCGCGCGCCGGTGCCTGCTTCCTGCACCGTCCCCGGTGCAGGAAGACTTTTCCTTTCCCATTGAACTGCTACGATCCAAGTGTTTTGGCGTGCCTTACCTGCATGTAGGCTTTAATATGGCAGCCCAGTCATGTCTGATATTGGCCCCTCTCGTGCCGAGTCCGGCTGCCGAATCCGTTTGAAACATCACCACATGACCAGCATTTTCAAACTAGAAGAAGTCGGTGGTGAGTGCCAGTCTGCTAGACCGCATTGATAAAAACAAAAGAATGCTGCATGTTTAAGATAATATTTCAATTATAAATTTATGGCATCTTAAAAAAATTAAGATATTCATTCAGAAAGCTAAAAAAATTTTACTGACATTTCAGTTCTAAATTTACAATACTATAGTTATAAAATTACGGTATTCATTTAGAAAACATGCACAGTAGCCTGTCCATAAATTTTAAGATAATATTCTTGTTCCATCATATCAAGCCATATAAAATTTATGTGGACCAATATGAAGAAGCGATGCAATTCATATAGAACTTGCTGCACAATACGATGTACAAAGACTTCTTCATTCAAACAAGAATAAGTCGGTGGTGAGTATTGGAGCATAGGAGAGGACATGAATATCAAATTAACTAGCAATCCACTTACAGCTAGCAGATTAATGGTTTATCGCTAAACATTGATAGTTGAAGATATCCAAAAAAAAAAAAAAGGATAATATTTATTTTTTATCTATATATTTTTTATTATTATCATTTGATCTTGAGTTATCTCTAGTAAACCGGAAGCCTTTTAATCTATTGCTTAATTTGTAGTGTGGCAAGCATTTGAAGGAAATCCGTTTTATTTTATTAGGATGATAGGATGGAGTTAGGTTTTGAGGTCTATTTTATAAATTGTTTGGATTAACCATTGCTTTCAGTCCAACAGTTTTTTTTTTTTTTTTTCGTTTGAAAGGTGTATAATTAAGAACTGAAATATGTATACCATGAGGTCATTCTTTTTTTCTATCTAAAATTTTAAATTATTGACTGAAATAACTCTATAACTGAGAATGCACCTGTCCATATAAACAAAAGGAATAGAACAAAATTGCAGAAATAAAATTATTTCAACCACTTCTAAGTTAATTATTATTTATTAAAAAAAAAAAAAAGTAAGTTCATGGGAACGACTATTCTTTACGTATTCTTGAAACTTGATTGAGTTGGAATAAATGCAAGTCTTATTACTTTTTCCCATATCGAATGCAACTTTATGTTCTTGTCGTTGGACCCTCATAGACTCCTCCATTCCATCAGGAACCCAACCACCCCATCCAACGGGTCAAACATGCCAATTCCTTTCAACAGGGGCTTTTTGGTTGACACCACATCATCGATCTTTCGATCTTAACGTAACGGAACTGCTAACCCACGTACACGGCTAAAAACGTCTCGGTATATCGATCGCTATTTTGCTTCCTTTTTGGCCTAAAACGTTGGAGGAGTATGGCAATAAAGAAAGTAGCCAGTGTGGTCCGTCTCTTACGGTATCTCATCATTAATTATAAACAAAACTCTCCTTTAATTTTAGCTAAGCGGAAGGGATTGTAGTAGTAGTCCTTGTTTATATTAGGTGACATCAGATAGCTAATTAAGAACTTAATTTTGGCGTTCGGGCTCCTCCAATTAATTAATAAATAAATTAATGACGTCTCCTAACACTACTTGATATAAATGAGAAGGGAATTAATTATTAGAGTCCTTCTTCCATGGAGGAGGAGATGGGGCAGGAGATTATTAGATCCCCTCCGGGAAGGAAGTTGTCGGCGGTGTCTCTGGCATGCCTATTAATCGTCGTTAGCACCGTCGGCGGCGCGCTGTTGGTGCGGTGGGCTCTCGCGTTTCACCCCAGAAACGAGCAGCTGTGGATGGTTCCGGTGGGCCTGGTCCTCTGCAGCACCCCCATCATGGTCTGGTTCGCAGACTTCGCCGCTGAGGTCTGACTGAGTCTGAGAGGGCGCCACTGGCATCATATGCATGATATAGGCTTCTTTATTTACGTACGTAACTCTTGTAGTAATTAAAGGAGCAGGGCTTAATTTGTTGATCGAAGATTACTTGAGAGGTAATTTTATATCGTACTTCTCCATCAAATATATACTTGTTGATGATGATGGAGGATCAGCTAATTAATGATATGTCCTTAAACAAGATTGCAAGCACCACCATATTACCACCCAATTACTCTTGGAATTTTTACATGGTATGTATGCATGGGAGGAGCCATCATTATTTATGCCTATTCTCGTGTTGTTTTGGTGATCGATCGTTGATGATATAATTCGGGAATTGCTGATTGATGCATGGTTTGCTTAATTAATATCATGTGCTTACATAAATTTCAGATGAAATTAAGCTGCAGTTCATTCTTCAAAGTTATAGTCTTGGAATGATGATTTCGTTCTCTTTAAATTGAATATTGTTTGGGCATCTTTGAAGGCAAACAATTATGTGAGATAGTTCTTAATTAGACCGTTAATCGAAACAAATCCTAAGTAAATCATCTGATGATTTACTTAGGATTTTTCAATTTGAAGTACTTGAATCAATTCGTTTATTTATTTCTAGAAAATGAGGAGCAAAGCTTCACCCGACTTCATTATGAAACTTACGAAAGGAAAGAAAAAAAAAATAATAAATAAATTTGTAGGAATAAAGAAGATTACAATGATCAATTCATTTAATCTTATGCATATATATACATTTGCATCATATACATGAATGATAAATATAGCTGAGTTTTACAAATCCGACAAAGACCTAATATGCTCACTTAAATTTCATTTTTGAGTAGGGATTTAGAAATTTTCTAAGATAATTCTTAAATTTAGAAGACAAAATAATATGCAAACAAATCTATTATTTGTTTTACTGAATCCAAATTGAAGCAGTGATAGAATTTCGAGAGTGCCGTTATGTTTGACAATACAATGGAGAAATAAATAATTCTAGGCATTGTAAAGTATAATATCTGTTGGATATCCCGTGGGAAATAGCCTGCAACTTGATAAGGAGGAAAAAGTTGGAGATGTGCACAGCCAACTCGAGGTCCATGAACCTACCAAATTCGAGGTCATGCTCTTTTTTGTTTTTTTGTCCTCTTGCTCGGTTTAGACTTTGGGAACCCCAGTCGTTCATTGCCAAATTTGTTCCCTTTCATGGTGACTGAGGAGAAGTTGCTAGCTGGCCCAACTGTGAATTGAATAATATAATGGTCTTAAAAAATTAGCCCCCTGAAGTGGGTAGTCAACTAATATGTCTTTGCAACTTGGGAGGCCTCAACCAAATACAACCCCACCAGCTTAATTAGAATCATGATATATCTTCCCTAATCTAAACCCAGATTTATAAACAACTTATTTTTCCACAACTTGGAAGGTCTCAACCAAATGGAAGCCCTCTTCTTTAATTAGAATCATGCATGACCTTCCCTGTAGCCTAAACCTTGCATATTTATGTATTTCAATCAGGCAATATGAGTTCTCTTTGTCTATCCTTTCTTGATTTGATCAGGTAGGATGTTAGGAGAGACAGCTGCAAGCAGGGCTCGACAAGGGCTTACATTGCTTACCAAATTGGTTATCCCGAAACCGGATTATCTTTATCCAGGAGCCGACTCCGTCATTCAGGGTTGTGCGGATTACCTTGTCCTTATCTACTGAGTACACGTCCCATCGTTTGGCTTGTAATTTTGACAGCCCTGGCCACTGGGATTCTCATGCTATCTTGACAGCGCACCGGAGAACGATCTTTATTTCTTGGGAACCTCCGCCTTCAGGGTTTGTCAAAATCAACTTTGATGTGAGTGTTCATGGTAGATCTGCTGGAGCGGGTTATGTCATTCGGAGTTCTGATGGAACTCTGATTTCTACTGGCGGATTTGGTCTCCTCGATTCCTCTGTGCCACTTGCGGAACTTTATGCCGCTTGGGCGGGTGTTGCCTGTGCTATTCGCTGTCTTGGCGCCCGTCGTATTATCCTCGAGGGTGATGCCCTCACGGTGATTTGGTGGCTCCGTCATGATCAGTGCAATCAGCTGCCGTCCAACCCGTTGATCTCCGATATTCATTCCCTCCTCCACGGGGTTCATAGTATAAAGATCAGACATATTTTCAGAGACGCCAACTTAGCGATTGATTGGATCGCCGCTAGGGTGGCTGACCATTCTGGTTTCTGGTGCTGGAAGCTCGGTGATTGTTGTCCTCCAATTTTGAATCTTCTTTTGTATTATGATAGTTTGGGTTTGAGTCACCTTAAAGTGATGTGATCATCCGTTTGTACAAAAAAAAAAAAAAAAATCAGCAATATGAGGTCACTTAAAAAAAACCATTAACAAGAAGAAGAAGAAGAAGTTGGTCTACAAAGATGAAGTTAGCTACGTTAATTGGGTGCCAGGGCCTATTTAGTTGCAAGAAATTCCTAGAATAGGAGTGTTGTATCCTGTAATCCTACCAAACTACTTTATTTTGCCTCAACTACAGTACTTACCCAGCTTGTATCCTGGATCAAAGTTGTTGCCAGAGGAGGTGAATTAGTTTTAAGTTAAAGAAGCAGCAAGAGAGTGATCCCTTCTCTCTCTTATTACTTTGCCATCTTTTTTTCACTAATTAAAGTTATTCCTACCAATTCCTAACCAAACAATAATCTATTCTCAATCCATGATTGAAAGAATCTTGGAGGGATAGCTAAGACTAGGGATAACTATTTTTGGACTTTTAATTTTTTCAAAGTCTAGAAACCTACTTGGCTTATAATGACCACCAATGAAAGAGATCATCATTCAGAATTGTGTCAACTTTATGATAGTTGAGAATCTAGAAAAAAAAAAATAGTATAGAATACTTTGTAAAAATATTCAATAGAATAACATTGTCTCGAATGAGCAGGAGTTTACCTTCCCCAAGGTTGGGGATCATCTTTGGTCTCAGCGAGGTCCCAATATTTTATCATTTCAACTCTGATTAAGGAGGTGTTAAGGGGATCGACTATCTATATATCATATAAATTTTATTTGATCAAGTTGTCCAACACACACAAATTCAATTGATGTTCCTTGTCTCTAATCAATACTAGCTAAGTTCAAAAATATTTTAAGGCAAAACTACCAATCCTTGCTTCTTAACCTAAATCATCAATTCTTAAAGCGTTGGCTAAGATAGTTGAAGTAACAAAAAAAACATCTATTAATATTTTCAAGCAATGGATAGAATGAAAAAAAAAAAAGAGAAGAAATTAAGAATGAACCTTCTGAAAAAGGAAAAATAAAAATAAAAATCTAAAACTAATTCATCATAAGATTCATGTGGCATATGTGAAATGAAAGAAATTCAAGAATATTTTGAGAGAGAGAAAATCTGCTTCACTCCTTGTACATTATATAAGATTATTGCTAGCATTAACAGGCGAAGCGGTTTATATATCTCAGCAAATGATTGAATTATCATATTTCTTTCCATAATCTTCTGCCCTTTGTAGCTTGTTTTTTTTTTTTAACCTTATAACCTCTAATTATGATCTTAATAAAATTTGCTCTCAGGGAAGTTTCTCCCTCACGTGACGTTACAAACGAACGCAAATTGCCACTAATTAAATCAGAAAAACCTCTGGGGATAAACTCTGGAGCACCGGCCATAAATGACGAGCTGACTCCTGGGCTAAGGCGGAGGAGGCCGCTTGGACCTCCTCGCGATGGAACGAGAGGAGGACAAAGGCCGCTTCGGCGCCACCAGGACTTGGGCGGTGGCTGGCGCGTGCCTGCTCCTGGTTGGCCTCGGCGGGGCCGCGCTCTTGGCGTGGTGGGCCCTGGCGTTCCGCCGGTCCGACGAGCAGCTCTGGATGGTCCCCGTCGGCCTGGTCCTCCTCGGCACGCCGATCGTCGCCTGCCTCTCCATCTGCGCCGCCGGTCTCTGCCGGAAGTTTGAGTTGCGGGCGACGCCTCCGGCTCCGGAGCCGGGGCGATGATTTCAGGAGAGGAGGCGAGAAAAATTGCCTTCTTTTTTGTTATTTTCTTTGCTTGTTTTCTTATTTTTTCTTGCCATATGACTCGGGGGCGGATTCAGGATTTTTTTTTTTTTTTTGTGTGTGTGTGTGTGCAGAGGAGGGTTATAATAATAAATAATAACCATGCATGATCTCTCATCAAGCTTGAATTATCTTCTTCAAAGCTAAAAAAACTACATTTTATTCTACTTAGATGTTGATATGTAATGGTAAACACATCAAAGAGAAGCTACGGAATCTGAAAACTAGATAGAACTGGAAGCACCTGCTCTCTGGCTTGATGAGTTTAATTACTTCGGTGACTAAATAAGCAGTATAGATTTCATGGGGGTTTCTTTCCTATACGACGGATGATAATTAAGTTGAATCGAAGAGAGAATAATTGAGATCGTATTAAGGTCCAGATATTGTTTGAGATTAATGTTCTTCGGTATTAATTTAGTAGAGAAATTGAACAGATATTTAGAGGAGTAGTCTAACCGGGGCGGCGCACGCTGAAACGTACGGGGGGCCCAGATAAAGTTGCACTCGTCGATGAAGTCTAATCCGGGTGGTGTTCAACCCACGGGTCTCCATCGTACATGGAGACGAGATAAGCGAGAGAGAGAGAGAGAGAGAGAGAAAGTGAGCAGGATTAAAGTATCTTCCACTTGCTCGCTGGCACCGAATCAAGTCCCAATGATCGCATCCGTTGTAGAGCAGGGCCAAGCTATGCATCCGATTCAAGCTGCTGTTTTTTTTTTTTAAACCCCTCTCCTGTAGACTCACATGTAACTTGTAATGTTTGGTGTGTTCGTTTTCTTAAATCATATTTATTTTTTTATATTTTAATTCTTTTGATATGCTAGAATATTTAAAATAACCTTATATTGATGAGAAAAAAATTATAAAGTTTATAATTTAAGAGATTTGTGTGTCTCCAACGATGTTGCCCAGCCAGTACTTGTATTGTATGATCATTAATGGATTTCTTGAATCATTTGTGTAATTAAAAAATAAATAAATAAAACTTTTTTGAATTATCCGTGCAATGAAAAAAAATTAGAAGTGCGATGCATGATTGGACGATGGGGTAGTTAATAGTTATACCAATATCTCGTATAATATTTTATCTAGGCCTATTTGAGACAGATTAGCTGGTCTTTGTTGATATATTTATTCATTAATTTATTGCAAGAAAATTAATGACGAAAATACTAGCTACCTATCAATTTGTATCGAATTCTTTATCCAACGCATCATGAATCCCATCGACCAAGAAGCCAGCTAGTCTCATAATTGATTGAAGAGTTGGCAAGTGATCATATATGGTTAAGTACTGCTGAGAGTTTTATGAGAAATATTTTCTAATTGATGCATTGCAGGGATGGATAAAGCAAATTAAAAGTTCAACCACTGCAACCATAAGAGCATGGTAAACGGTATATTCCCATTTTGGCTCTATATATATATATTTTTATTTACATAATGCATTCGTATTCAATGGAACATTAAAATTATTATTCACTTATGTCTGCTAGCTAGTGCAGTTGGCATTACAAGAGCATAATAAGATTTTGACTTCACCATAGTGAACTTTAACTTTTTACAGCATGTATAGAGGCTAAACATTATGTGGCTTTGCTAATTTACAGGGATAAAGCATTAAAATCCGATCCACTGAGGGATTAGACATCATTAACTTATCTGAATTTGACTTCCTAAAACCTTAGCTTGTTGATAAATTTTGGTTAACTTTTTCAAATCAATTGTTCTAATTACATAATGAGTGAGAATTTTGGTGCACCAATAAGAGCTTTAGTAATTTTATTCTATAAACCTTTTTTTTTATAGTACGATGTAAGTTTAAAATTTTTTTGTTTTCCTTCATCTTTCATAGTATGTATATATTGCCATTTTTGTTGTCAAAGTGTATGCAAGTGGTGTGGTAAGTAAAGAAAAATAGAAGGGTATAAGAAAAAGATATAGAAGGCGAACGCTTGTAAAGAAACTTTTTAGATCAGATGTGTTTATAGGGAGGCCAATATGGCGGCTGACTGAATGGTGGCCTCTATGGCCTACCATTCTGATTTTTGGTTATGGCGACAAGGTGATTCTATCTATTATTCTTAAATAAATTTTATATTTTGACTTATCTGGACTGACTCGCACTAGAATGATGTGATCATCCTGATGTGGCTGATCAGAGGGCCAGCAAGACATCAGGATCGCGAGCCCTGCGTCACGTGGTCTGACAACAATCCAATCCCTTGGTGTTGGGCTTGCCGCGGCCATCTCGACCTCCGCATCGGTCATGGCCCATTTCCGTCTCGGCATCGGTCTCGGCGTCGGCTTCGGCCCATCTCGACCTCCGCATCGGTCACGGCCCATTCCCATCTCGGCGTCGGCATCGGCTCCGATCTCGACCTCTGCATTGGTCACGGCCCATTCCCGTCTCGGCGTCGGCTCCGGCCCATCTCGACCTCCATGTGGTCACGGCCCATTCCCATCTCGGCGTCGGTCTCGGTGTCGGCTCCGGCCATCTCACCTCCGCATCGGTCATGGCCCATTCCCGTCTCGGCATCGGCCTTGGCATCGGTTTCGGCAATGGCCATCCATGTTCAAGCTACGTTGCCCCTTTCCCTCGAGAGTGGCGGATAACTTCGCTATGAACGTGCTTGGCGACATGGGCAACGAACGTGCCTTCCCTTGGCACCACTAATGGCAGACATGACCCCCCACGTTTAATCCCATACCCATTTTTTGCGGTATGTTGAGGACTGAAATCAATAACTGCCAAAAAGGGATCCCAAAGGAGGTAAAAAGGGGCCTGCAGCCCCAAAGGTAAGGGAGAGCGATCCAATCATCACAAAAACAATATCTCCTGTTCCCCAAATCGCTAACTTGGGCGTCGGAGGGTCCCTGTCGGAACCACCGGCCCAGGACTTTTCTTGCAGGTGGCAGAGAGAAGGAGAGGACCCTGTCATTCCTGATAGGCTAGCAAAGATTCCTTTTCACATGATGCTCATTCAAAAGTGATCTGGCGGCAACAGATTGGCGCGCCAGGAAGGGGGGCAGATCAGCGATGCTAGTTTTCAGATCCTTATCCCCCTTTAATCAAAATGGTGGATCATAAAGGTAGTGATGAAAAAAATCCAAAATGCTTTCACCACTTATGCTGGGGGGCACCTTCAGCGAGCTAAGCAGAAGCATCAGAAGCAACATCTCAAGACCACACAACAACGAGCAAAGGCTTCCGCTCGCTCTTGGTTCGCTACTCAGGCCAGCCATCCTTCATCCCACCAGGAATCTTCCCAGCAAGAGATCCACCATCCTCAAGCTCACCAACGACTTAAAGCTTAGAGAGCCATCACTCGCCGCCCAAGCAGCCTTCTCTCCTATGGACGGCGACACAAAGGGAGGCCCAAGTAAGGGCAGCGGTACCTCCACTTCAACCAATTTGATTCCCCGAGGGGCAGACCACCAGCAGGAGCGCTCAAGTCTGTAGAAGGAAAACAGGGGTGCCGCAAGAGCTAAGTAAGCTGCACTTAAGACAGTATTTCTTTCATTGATACTTAAAAATGTCATGCAGGGGAGACCGACTCTGCATTAGCATTCAAGACCAACCTCGCATTGGCGTCTCAAAAGACCAAAGATCGGTTCCGCACCGGCAACTTAAGACTGGCTCCGCGTCGGCAAAAAAGACCGGTTCTGCACCGGCAACTTAAGACCGGCTCTGCGTCGGCACAAAAAGACCGGTTCCGCACCGGCAACTTAAGACCGGTTCTGCATCGGCACAAAAAGACCGGTTCCGCACCGGCAACTTAAGACCGGCTCCATGTCGACACAAAAAGACCGGTTCCGCACCGACACTCCAAGCCCGGCTTCGCGTCGGCACACTCAAGCCCGGCTCTGCGTTGGCACATTCAAGCTCGGCTCCGCGTCGGCACCTCCAAGCCCGGCTCCGCATCGTCACCTTCAAGCCCGGCTCCGCACCGGCACAAGAAGCCCGCTCCGCGTCGGCACAAGAAGCCCGGCTCCGCACCGGCACAAGAAGCCCGGCCCCGCGTCAGCACCAGAAGCCCGGTTCCGCACCGGCATAAGAAGCCCGGTTCTGCACCGGCACCTAAAGCTCGGTTCTGCACCGGTACAAAAAGCCCAGTTCCGCATCGGCACAAGAAGCCCGGCTCCGCGTCGGCACAAGAAGCCCGGCTCCGCACCAGCACAAGAAGCCCGGCCCCGTCGGCACCAGAAGCCCGGTTTCGCACCGGCACAAGAAGCTCGGCTCCGCGTCGGCACCAGAAGCCCGACCCCGCGTCGGCACCAGAAGCCCGATTTTGCGTCGGCACCAGAAGCCCAGCTCCACGTCGGCACCAAAAGCCCATCTCCGCACCGGACCAGAAGCCCGGCTCCGCGTCGGCACCAGAAGCCCAGCTCGCGGGCACAAAAGCCCGGCTCCGTGTCGGCACCAGAAGCCCGGCTCCATGTCAGCACCAGAAGCCCGGCTCCGTGTCGGCACCAGAAGCCCGGTTCCGCACCGGCACAAAAGCCCGGTTCCGCACCGGCTCCTAAAGCCCGGTTCCGCACGGCATAAGAAGCCTGGTTCCGCATCGGCAGAAGAAGCCTGGCTCACCAGAAGCCCGGCTCCGCACCGGCACAAGAAGCCCGGCTCCGTGTCGGCACAAGAAGCCCGGTTCCGCACGGCACAAGAACCCCGGTTCCGCACCGGCACAAGAAGCCCGGCTCCGCGTCGGCACTAGTAACCCCGTTCCGCACCGGCACAAGAAGCTCGGCTCCGCGTCGGCACTAGAAGCCCGGCTCCGCACCGGCACCAGAAGCCCGGCTCCGCGTCGGCACCAGAAGCCCGGCTCCGCTTCGGCACCAGAAGCCCGGTTCCGCACCGGCACAAGAAGCCCGGTTCTGCACCGGCACAAAAAGCCCGGTTCCGCACCGAAAAGCCCGGTTCCGCACCGGCACAAGAAGCCCAGCTCCGCGTCGGCACCAGAAGCTCGGCTCCGCATCGGCACCAGAAGCTCGGTTCCGCACCGGCACAAAAAGCCTGGTTCTGCGCCGGTACAAGAAGCCGGCTCCGCGTCAACACCTAAAGAAGCCTGGCTCCGCATCGGCACCTAAAGCTCGGTTCCGCATCGGCACCAGAAGCCCGACTCCGCGTCGGCACTCCAAGCCTGAGGCCCCATCGGCACCTAAGCCCGACTCCGCGTCGGCACTAAGCCCGATTCAGCATCGGCACTCAAGCCCGGCTCAGCGTCGGCATCGAAAGCCCGACTTTGCATCGGCACTTAAAGACCGGCTCCGCGTCGGTAATTAAGACCGGCTTCACGTTGGCAATTAAGACCGGCTTCGCATCGGCAATAAAGACCGGCTCTGCGTCGGCATCAAAACGCGATCTCACGTCGGCACCAAAGCCCGACTCCAATGCCGGCATAAAAGCCCGACTCCAACGTCGGCACCAAAGCCCGACTACAACGTCGGCATAAAAGCCCGACTCCAACGTTGGCACCAAAGCCCGACCTTACGTCGGCACCAAAACCCGACTTCGCGTTGGGTCAAGAAGCCCCAAGACAACTCACAGCTGGGAGAAGCCAATTCCCCATCTCACAGTTGACGGACACCCACACTTCCAAATTTCATGACAAAAAGAAGACTTAAAGTCAGCTCACGTTAGGAGAAACCGACTTTCCAACTTACAGTTGACAGGCATCCGCTTCTGGGCTCCGCATCGGAAGAGGATTACTGGCTGCCAGTCAAGGGTAACCAGCTTACCGTCAAACTTTGCTTAAAAGTTTTTTGAACAGTCAAAAAGCATGGCTCCAAAGAGCATGAAAACGTCTACACAAGGCAGCGCCAAAGGAAAAGGGTTTCCCCACCTGGGAGGAATCATAGTTGAAGTTGATAGGAAAGGGCAGATGCGAAGGTAAAAAGTCCTACACTCCTTTCGCTTAGCTAACGCGGGGCACACAAGCTCAGGAGTGTGGAGGGCATCTGATGTGGCTGATCAGAGGGCCAGCAAGACATCGGGATCGCGAGCCCTGCGTCACGTGGTCTGACGACAATCCAATCCCTTGGCGTTGGGCTTGCCGCGGCCATCTCGACCTCCGCGTCGGTCACGGCCCATTCCGTCTTGGCGTCGGCTCCGGCCCATCTCGACCTCCACGTCGGTCACGGCCCATTCCCGTCTCAGCGTCGGTCTCGATGTCGGCTCCGGCCCATCTCAACCTCCGCGTCGGTCATGGCCCATTTCCATCTCGGCGTCGGCTCCGGCCCATCTCGACCTCCGCATCGGTCATGGCCCATTCCTGTCTCGGCGTCAGCCTTGGCATCGGTTTCGGCAATGGCCACCCACGTTCAAGCTACGTGGCCTCCTTCCCTCGAGAGTGGCGGATAACTTCGCTACGAACGTGCTTGGTGACGTGGGCAACGAACGTGCCTTCCCTTGGCGCCACTAACGGCAAACATGACCCCCCACGTTTAATCCCATTACCCATTTTTTGCGGTACGTTGAGGACTGGAAATCAATAACTGCCAAAAAGGGATCCCCAAAGAGGTATAAAAGGGGCCTGCAGCCCCAAAGGTAAGGGAGAGCGATCCAATCATCACAAAAACAACATCTCCTGTTTCCCAAATCGCTAACTTGAGCGTCGGAGGGTCCCTACCGGAACCATCGGTCCAGAACTTTTCTTGCAGGTGGCAGAGAGAAGGAGAGGACCCTGCCGTTCCTTAAGAGGCTAGTAAAGATTCCTTTTCATCTGACGCTCATTCAAAAGTGATCTGACGTAACACATTCATTTGTAAAAAAAAAAAACTTTAAAAATAAAATAAAACTTATTTTTTTCCAAATAATCTTATAAAAATATGCTAGAAGATCCTGCTGATGCTTTCGAAGTATGAGAGATATTATAATCAGTAGCATATTCTTTTTCACAACAGAGGGGGAAAAAAAATAAAAAATTTAGACGAAGGGTGAGTTAAAGCTTTCCACTCACTTGCCTGCAGTCCAAAACTATAAATATTGGGGGAATAGAATACCAATCCTAATCAGGATTCGATGCGATTATACCTACTTTAATAGGATTTGATCGATGGAGTTTCTCTTTAGTCTCAGTTTATATATCACGGAAGAAAAGATAGAGGCGTGCTGAACCAGGGATACCCATTTCTGGATAGCGTGCTGAACCAGGGATACCCATTTCTGGATGGTAGGCGTAGCAGTATCTGGGCGAGGACGGGACCAGTTCCGGTGATACCCGGGGACAAGCATAGCTTGCAGCCCTAGAGAAAGTAGCTCACTGTCACTTGACTGCGAGGCTTCTTCCTGTCTCCGTGTCCATTCCTTTGACGCCTACTTCGTTTAGAAAAAGCTTTTTATACATGGATGCAGGATGATATGTATCAGATGCGATCGTAAGGCATCTAAAGGTTTGCTCGTGGTTTCGCATCGCTGACGTATGAGCTCACGCATGAATAAATTATCGCATTCAATGCAAATTATTCTACACGGAACAATGTACAAAAACTTTTTCTTTCGCTTTCCATACAGTGATTGACCCATTGGATGCAGCTCACCTGGAGTTTAACCTTTTTTTTATTCTTTATTTCTGAGGTATATCTGTGCAGTATGGGACTGACTACATCCTCTTGTCCATGTTGCTAGCTCTCCTGTAGATATTTCTCCACTCCTTTTTTTTTGTATGACAAGGACGGATAAAAACAATGCAAGAAAGGGTGGCCTAGGAAAAATTTTAAAAAATAAAAATAGAAATGTTATTTAGAATTTTTTTTTCTAATTTATATTTTTTTGCGATTCTGTATTATATCCGGCTTAGATTGCAGAGGATACAAATTGATAGGGCCAGTCAACAGGCCCATGGACAATAAAAACAGAAATTTTCAAAAAAATTTAGGCGGCCATCTTCGGCGGCCTTCCTAAGCGGCTTAGTTCCTAGACGGCCTCAGGTCCTCTCTTTAAGGACGCAGTGGGCATTTAATTTCATCCTGTTACAGTAAGCATCCGTCATAATAAAAAGAGAGAACAATAGGAAAAAAGAGCTATGTGATGTGAGTGGGTTCTCCCAAAGAGCGCCTTTTGTCATTAATGTCCAATGGGCAAATCAATGGGCGGCATTTAATGATACGAAGACTGAAAATAATTCTTAGGCGGCCCTTCATTCTAAGCTGCCCCTCCTCACAATAACTCCTAGGCGGCCCTTCATGCTAAGCGGCCCCTCCTCACATTAATTTAGGCGGCCCTTCATGCTAAGCGGCCCCTCCTCACAATAATTTAAGCGGCCCCTCCTCACAATTGGCCCTTCACTCTAAGCAGCCCCTCCTCACAATAATTCCTAGGCGGCCCTTCATGCTAAGCGGCCCCTTCACAATAATTTCTAGGCGGCCCTTCACTCTAAGCGGCCCCTCCTCACAATAATTCCTAGGCGGCCCTTCACTCTAAGCGGCCCCTCCTCACATTAATTCCTAGGCGGCCCTTCATGCTAAGCGGCCCCTTCTCACAATAATTCCTAGACGGCCCTTCATTCTAAGCGACCCCTCCTCACAATAATTCCTAGGCGGCCCTTCATGCTTAAGCGACCCCTCCTCACATTAATTCCTAAGCCGTCCTTCATTCTAAGCGGCCCCTCTCACAATAACTCATAGGCGGCCCTTCATTCTAAGCGGCCCCTCCTCACAATAATTCCTAGGCGGCCCTTTATGCTTAAGCGGCCCCTCTCACATTAATTCTTAGGCGGCCCTTCATTCTAAGCGGCCCCTCCTCAAATTAATTCCTAGACGGCCCTTCATGCTAAGCGGCCCCTCTCTCTCTCGACGGCCTCCCCAACGGCATTCATGTGCCGAGACATTTATAGGTCCAAGGCATTTATTGGAGAGCATTCAATTGAATAAGAGCATTCAATGTCAAGTCACGAACCACGAGGAGAGAGAGAGACAGTAGAGGAAGTCCTGAGCAGCCTTTTCCTCAACGACCTTCTTCGATGGCCATTCTAGGCGACAGTCCTAGGCGGCCTTTCCCTCAACGGCCACCCTAGGCGGCCTTTCTAGGTGATTGGCGGCCTTTTCAAGCGGTTTCGGTTTCAGACTCCCAATGCCACCGCGACGATGGCTCCCTATCGCATTTATATGCCAGGGCATTTATGGTCTTATAAAGGCTACATGCATTTATAGCTACCACGTTGACTCCCTTTTTGGCCCCATGCATGCACGTAAGGGTGCTTCGATAGTAACTTCGGGACATCTTCATCTTAGGCGGTCCCAAAAGCTTCTCCCAGCTAGGCGGCTCCCGAGCAATCCTAGGCGGCCACCGACACCCCCATGACGGCGGCCAGGAGTGGCCTAGATGGCCACCGATGACGGTGGCCAGGAGCCGACACTCCCATGACGGCGGCCAGGAGCGGCTTAGATGGCCCCCGACACTCCCATGACGGCGGCCCCGAGCGTTCCCAGGCGGCCGCACCGGTCCCAAGCGGCCCCCATTTCCTACCACGAGCATCCTAGCCGGCCTCATGCATGCACAGGTCCAAACAATCCCAGGCGCCACAGTGATCCCAAGAGGCCCTTGGCGGCTCCCGAGCAGTCCTAGGCGGCCCTGGCCTCAGTCGATAACGGCCTCGCTGGACCTAAGTCCCCAGCGGCCCTTCCTTAGTGGCTTCCAGCTTGGACACGCGTGGGCCCTACAGTGACTGTTCATCACGTCATCTTCTGGATTAATAAATTATGGCCACTTACTTTAATGAGATAATTAAGTGGTCATCTGTCTCTGACGAGATGGCGCCTAAAGCTCTGACATTCCACTAAGAGGTAAGCTTTATCGAAAGTTATCATTCATCATAAAAGTCTTGACAAGTGGCGGCATTTGGGCCTCACAGATGTCAGCCCTGACACATTTCACCCACCACAAAGTACTCAGTCATCATGACACTTCAGCCACTTAGACTAAATGAGCCCCAAAAGTCATGGTCCATCATGAGGCCCCACGTGACTCATTCCCACTAGATGACAAAGATTCAAACTTCTCAAGCAAGCTACACAAAGTACAATGGTGAATAAAGAAGGTAAGAGATAACTCCAAAAACTCAACACGCTCATTCTGAGCCTCTCACTCTTTCTCTTTCGAGCTTTCTCAAGCTCACGGCTGTTGCCCAGAGCACTAACTTGAGCGTCGGAGGGTCTCCGCCGGAATACTCGGCCGTGAGACTTCTTGCAGGCTTTGAAGACAAAGGAAGGGCTCCAATATTCTATGGAGGAACGGCCGACGCTCAAGGATGCCGACTCAAAGTGATCGGACATCAATACAAATTGTTTGAAAGTGGTGCTAAATAATAATTCCCCGCAACCCTAATTGCAAATTAACATGTTGATTTGCCTGATCGATGGAAATATAAACTCCTTGCTATCACAGTTAAATAGCAGAAAATTTTGCATAGCTGCCGGCTTTTCTTCTTGGTACAGCGAATGGAGAGTTTATATATATAAGTAGTTAACTTCTTCAGAGTCGCCTCACCTAGAAGGTTCAAATGGTAGGACCTTCTAACTATATTTTATCTTCTAACTATATGTTATTATAAAGTGGCTCCTATCCATCTCCATTAAGCCGTCTTTAGTGAAAAAAAAAATTTATGTGACTGTGACATAAATTAAAAAATATTAAAAAATTTTAATATACCCATTGTTGGCGCCAAGTCACCTTCCTTCAACGCCGAGAGACAAAGGACCTCCTCTCCGAAGAGCTCCTACAAGAAAGTCCTCGGAGACCAGATGCTCCGGTGGGGACCTCCGATGCTCAAGTAAGTCACTCAGGAATAGACAGAAAAACCAGCAGAATGACTGTTAGAGAGCTTGAGTTCAGGCCCCCTTCCTCGTTGTGAGTGTGGGCATTTTATACTTGTCTAAGGGTTCCTTTTTCCGCTTTCAGAAGGTTGATGATTCAGAGGTGTCGTTGTCCGATAGTGAATGGGTGGCTAGGCTGACAGTGATAGGTCACAACCGACACTGAGCATGTCAGAGGTGTCTTGTCCCGTTAGCCACCTACCAGGCGCAGCGCTGCAGGTGGCAGGTAGGCCTGGTCTATCAGACGTGCACCGCTACGAAACAGTGGCCACGCGCAGTTGCAGGGAGTAGTGGGCCACGTGGCTGCCACAGACAGTTGGCGGGCCATGTGGGTGCATCAGGGGACTCGAGGTAGCGGGACATGAGGTCCGAGGCCGAGGGGACGCCAGGTCCGAGGCCAAGGCCGAGGGAACGCCGGGTTCGAGGCCAAGGCCAAGGGAACGTTGGGTCCAAGGCCGAGGGAATCTCGAAGGTCGAAGGAACCTTGGAGGCCAAAAGGACCTCGAAGGCCGAAAGGATCTCGGAGGTCGAAG